>OY856411.1:1318526743-1319126743 GCA_963693085.1 Alisma plantago-aquatica
GCTCATGCTACAAAGTTTTTCTAACTTTATAGATTGATAATAAATCATTATGTTTTATCTTTTAATTCTGTTTATTCCTTTTCTGTTGTCTCAAAGAACTCTATTTCCTAGAGTTTACATGCCAATTCCATGAAGGTATGCTAGTTGTCCTATTATCTTAATGTTTTCTAATATGTATTATCAAAACATTTAATAATTAGCAAGTCTTTAATTTTAGGTGTCGGTGGAGCTATGTGACTTCACCATGGTCTCAACCATGTTGAGACTTCACGCTGCTCATGGTAAGTTGTTGTTGTCATTGCCATTTAGTTATTTGAGTTATTGCCAGTTTTTAGGTGGGAAAACATATTTTCCATATTAAAACTTCACTGCTCAGGTCATTGGAAGATGCAAAATAGAAACTCTAATTTTAGAACTATTGATTCTTTTTTATGGTTTCCTGTACAGGAGTAGTTTGCAGTCTTTAAGTATTTCTAACATGGAATCATGGCATCTCGTGATGGTAGGTTATTTCTGTGTTGTTTCTATATTCTGAATCTGTTTGATACTATGTCTTTTCCTGTATACAATAGGAGTAGCTTGGTCACTTGATTCTAGTGAATTGATCAACATATTGGTTCACTATAGCCGGTTTTCAAGGTAGGTGAGAGAATAACTACTTCTTCATTAATTGGATGCTAATGAGTAGCATACAAAGTTGTTCCAAGATATGGTTTCTAGGAGTAACTCTTCACTAGAAGTGTAAAGTATTACAAGGCTTAGTAACATGATCCTCTTCCATGGTCTGACAACACATTACTCCCTAAAGAGAAAGCTAAGGCATCTAGAGATGGCAAAGTTTTTTAACTTTCTATTTTACAGTTTATTTATCTTATATGGGCAAGACATTGTAGTATTCTTTTCTTTTACTTCTTTCACCTCCATTGAGTTTCGTTATTGGAGTTATTGCATTTTTCTTGCACATCTGAGGACATAAACAAAGTTTCCCATGTAAGAATGTTGAAAGGGAATCTTAACGATGTCATATTTCCTATTTATCACAGACTTATTTGAAACTGTACACAACATGTCCAATCAATACTCTAACATTCCTATGCTATTACGAACTCATGGCCAGGTAACTATGTACACATTGAGTTCTATTTCAGGCCATCTGTAGGTCGGTTTACTAATACTAACATTCAAGTTCACACTGCACAAATAATCATCATTATTCAATGACTCTTTTTTTTCATTTATTTGGTATAACAAATAATCAAATAACATTTTTGACTGCTTAGACTGCTTCGCCTACAACGTTGGGAAGAAAATGGTTATTTTGTGCATAGAATCAACAATCAAGGGGAGTAGTTTCCTGGAATTCATTTATTGGGAAAGTTAGTTGTTGTAGTTGGTAACTATAACTCTCATGTTGATGTGGTTGGTTTTGACAACTACCTATCAAGGACAACTTTATAAGCAGTAGATGACCATTCCTCTTTGGATCTTATGTCTGTATAAAGAGGCAAAACTAGCAAGCTCTTGCAACCCATGTGCCACACTGGCTGACCTCTCTCCTATAGGACCCAACCTAAATATTTACATATAATGCCTTCCTCAGCAGACTCAAACACTGGTCTGCTATGGAATCTTGTTGTTGATTGCTCTAAACTGATTACATTGATACCACTAAATTACACTTAAATTTGTGCCATCCAAGTGTTCTTCTTGCTACTCAAGTGGCTCTATCAGGCCGCCACTCTAGTAGAGCTACTGCTCGCAGCAATAATGATGTTCTTCAAGTCTCGACATCTAGCTTCCCAAACTCTTCTGACCACTCAAATACTACTTTGATGCCATTGGAAATTATTCCCTTCATGTTATTAATCTATATTAATTTTGTAACATAAAAACTAACACATTGATGTTCAAACTAATACATTGATGTTCAAACTAACACAAAGGATCATCTTTCCTTGTAGTCCCTTAGATACACAAAGAAGGTTGTTTCACTTGGTCCGGTGGTGTATTTGATCTTCATGTAGTTATGCTTATATTCTTAATATCTAAAATTTCACTTATGAGATTGTTCATTCTCTTTAAATTGTATCCTAACTACTCGATCAGCCTGGGCAGATCAAGACAAAGGTTCAGGTGTATGACAAGTTTGGGAAGCCTCATGTATCACCCAAATGACGATCTAATTTCTATCATTTTCCAAATCATAGCATTTATATATAGAGTACAGATTCTCAGTCGGAACTGCTAATGGGACTTGAAATGGAGATGCCTTAAGGTATGTGTCCTTTTATTTGACAATCTTAAGATCGAAGCCCCTCTATCTTATAACCTTGTTGTACTTTGTGATTCTTTTTATGCGCTGACATTTCAAGTTTGATGGGATGAATTGTCTTCCATTTTTTGCTTGGAGGAAGCTTCTCCAAAGGAGATTGAACCTGCTTCAACTCCACCTACTATGTTCCCATGTCTTGACCCAAAAGACTAAGGCCTAAAATGTTGCCTTCTTCCCCTGATTCTTTTGTCATGACTAGAGAAGGTATATTTCTAGCCATATTGTCTTCTACTTCTCAGAATTATTTCCATTATGTTAATAGACTCCATTGTTTTGAACTTATACGCCCCACATGAGATGTAACATTAGCAGTAGTAGATTATTCTTCATAAGAAAAAAAGGAAATGATGAATCTACATCCAAATATGCATTTAAAGAGCAGGAGTTATATAAGAGAGATCTCAATGCGATGGGTAAGTAAGCAGTAGCTGGTACTTGATTTTTCTTTTACTGTTTGAAATACGATACAATAAGTAGAGTAGCAGATCTGTTAGCTAAACCCACATATGATGATCCTTGTGGACAGTATGAGCCATATATGATGTTCTTAATATAGTTCAGATATGATATTCCCCTCTTTATTGGAAGATTGTTTCGGACACCTGGTATATGGTTTTGGATAGTAATGATCTTGATCAGATTTCTGGGGTTGCATGATACACACCTTGGACCACGAGGCCCAACTGGAAACTGACACCACAATACCACCATGGCAATCACGGAGAATCAACTAGCAATAGGGAAGGGCTCGCCGGTCGATTGGAATGATGAGTAGAGATAGTAAAGCCAATAGTTTGTCTTATGTCAATAGTTAGTTGAAGTCATCATTAACAAAATACATAATACTCATCCCGTTAAGGAAAGGGCATGGTTTACAACTATAGGAGACCATAATACCTTTATGTTTGTGGTCTTGACTCCTGTTAAGGACATTGGCATAACCAAATGGTGTCAACGGTGTCTAGTTCCCTAGCCTTATTATTGAATCATTATAGAAATTCATAGGTATAAGTAGTATGTATTTTTCAATTTCCTTTAAACCTTAGCAATACATGGTCCCACACACATTACAAATGTTGCCTCCGCTTAGGAGAGGGCAATGGTTTGCAACTATAGGAGACATTAATACCTTTATACTTGGGGGCTTGACTTTAGGATTTAATGTACAAATCTTCTAGTCCATCTCATTTTTGAGCCTCTCTAACACAATCCTTTCCATTGGTGACAATCTTCGTAAGATTGATTTGCTTCCTTTTTAGTGTCAAAGTGCCAAATTTCATGTTATATTTTGTTAATAATATCAAATATGAGTTAAAGTGCTATGAGTAATCCTTAATTTCTCATTGCAATTTTTCCTGAATCTTGCAGATCAGAATTCTTCCTTGCAACCATGACATAGTTTGGTTTGGGTGCATGCATTTCGAATTTTATTTTTATAATAACAGGATGTAGTGGAGTTACAAGACCAAGAGGATCAATTTACAAACTAACAAGTTTGCTGGAATGACAAACTTGGTAGTACTACTACCATTACAGGATCTGCATCAAGATTGGCTGAAAGCCAATCTGACAGCCGTACATAGGTAAAGCAACCAATGGTTCTTGGCCAAGGTATCGGCCATTCTGTTGCAACTTCTAGGTGCGTAGGTGACCTTCCACTGTGTGTGCATAATTGTCCTTCGCTGGATCCTTTCAAGAATGATGGAAAATCGGGGGTTTTCCATTACGTCTGAGTGAAGCATATCTATGAGCACCTTGCAATCAGTTTCTATACGTACCTTCTCTATCCCATACATGTGAGCTATCTCCAAAACCATATCTACAGATGTGAGTTCAGCATGCAGGGTAGAGGTGGTGTTCATCTTCCTCACATGTGCACCGATCCATTTCCCTTCGTGGTCCCGTCTGACAATTACTACTACAGACTTTTGTGTGTTCCAGGCCGCATTCGTATTGATCTTGATTACCCCATGCGGGGTTCTTCTCCAGATGCATCCGCTCGAGCACTGCCTAGGTAGGGGTTTATCCAATGTTGCTCGGTTCATCAAGAGCACATCACGCTTGATTCTTTGTACCAACTGACATGCCGGGATGTTCAAGTTTTCAAAGACAGTATTGTTCCTCACTTTCCATAGATGCCACACAACTATCATGAATAATTGTGTTTGCTGGTCGTCATGCTTCAGCTGTGTGGTAATCCAACTTTGTTGATTCTTCAGGAAGAACTCATGTGGGAGGTGGTCAGAGTAGAGTTGTATCCAAACTTCCTTGGATATTTGACAGTCTCGTAAGGCATGGACTAAGGTTTCCTCATTAGAGTTACATCTTTCGCATGTGCTGCTTGAGGCAAGGTTGCATTGAATTCTTCCTGTTGGTTAACAATGCCTCATGTGAGGTGATCCATGTGAAATAATTGACCTTGGCTGCCACCCGTGACTTCCATACAATGTTCCATTCTCTTTCAATATGGATGTTGTGATGTCTACGCAGAATGTGATATGTAGATTTATTAGAGAATTGGCCATTAGGCGTCGCAGCCCACACACACATGTTATCCATGTTAGTATTCTTTGGGGCTTCTAAGTTCAGTATTTGGGTCACTTCCCTTTTTGGGAGCCAATATCATAGGAACTCAGTGTCCCAGCTTCTCGTGTCTATAACAACACTTGCAACAGACAGATCTGCCAATGCTTCAGGGATCAGTCGCAAAGCTTTACTTGTAAGGATAATTCCCACCCCCACCCAAGTATCCTCCCAGAAGTTGATGGTATTACCGTTGTGAATGACTAGAAAGGAATTGTCATCGATGAGAGGCTTACATTTCAAGGTGGCCTGAGCTAGCCTAGATAGGTTACTTCCTTTTCCTTCTGAGTGTTCTAGGTATCATTTACTCATGAAGTTGCCCCAAATAGATCTTCGATTGGTAGCAATTTCCCAGGCCATTTTGGCTATCAAGGTTGTGTTCCATTCTCTCATGATCTTTAGTCCAAGACCGCCGTCCTCGCTTGCACTGGTTACCTTGTCCCAGGCTACTAGGGACATAGGATTCTTCTTATAGAAACCACCCCAAATGAACCGCCTGATGTTGCTATCTATCCAGTCACATAGGGTGAGTGGGAGAGTTCTTGTTTGCATGGTATAAGTTAGAATTGCTTCAAGAGTGGATTTGGCCAAGCAACATTTGCCAGCTAGTGATAATATTTTTGTAGCCCATCCATTCATTGTGATCTCGATTCTGTCAAGCATACCAGCAGATGTCTTCTTAGTCACCCATTTGTGGATTATGGGTGCTCCGAGATATTTCCCAAGGTTCTTCATCTCCTGGAATTTACAAATTTTGTTAATGCGGGTTCTACTAGCCCGGTGAACGCTGTGTGCATAGAAGATTTGGGGTTTGTCTATAGAGATGGCTTCCCCGGATGCCTTTTCAAACTTCTGAAAACATCGTTTGATCGTGCGCATCTAGGCGCATGAGGATTTACCAAACAAAATCAGGTCATTGGAAAAGCACATATGAGACACTTCGATCCCTTGTCGTCCAAGTATAGCTGGTTTCCATTCTCTGCTTTGGACATGGGCATGTATCATTTGGCTCAAACGTACTATACACAACACAAATATGTAAGGGGCCAACAGGTCCCCTTATCGGAGACCACAACTAGGTTTGAAAGATTGGGTTTAATTGCCATTCCAAAGGACCTTGCACTCTCCAGTCTTGATGGAGTTCATAATATAATTTACAATGTTGCCCGGTAGATCTAGCTTCCGGGGGGTATCCACAATGAAGGTCCAAGCAAGTTTGTCATAGGCCTTGGACAGGTCTATTTTAATGGCCATGTACTTTCTCCCCCGTTTCCTTTTCATCATGTGAATAATCTCTTGTGTGAGGGCTATGTTGTCTGTAATGCGACGTCCAGGAACAAAGTCACTTTGTTCATGATAAATCCACCCAGGTAAGTGTGTCTTTAGACGCTCCACCACAATCTTGGAATCAAGTTTAAGGCTAAAATTATTCAGGGATATAGGGCATAGGTGGTCACAGCTTGTAGGGTGTTTAGTTTTAAGTATTAGGACCATGGTAGCATTGCACATCGCCACGGGAAGTTATTCTCCTCGTAAAGCACTTTGCATCATCTTGAGCATAGAATATTTTACTGATTCCCAATGATGGACCAAGAACAAGGCTAAGATCCCATCCAGACCAGCTGCCTTGTAGGGGTTTACCTCCTTGAGGATGTCCATGCATTCATCTTCAGTGGGGTATCCTGCAATCTTCTTCTTCTGACAGATAGTAAGTTTCTTGAAATGGCCTACAATAGCTGCTATTACTTCACCTCTTCCTTGGATCGGTTCTATGAGCAAGTTTAGGAAATGATTGTGTACCATGTTCTTTAGCTCGTCTTCCTTTGTGATCCGTATACCTGCTTTGTTTTGAAGAGAAGTAATGGTATTCCTTCTCCGACATTGTTTAACATAGGTGTTATAGAATCTAGTGTTGCAATCTTCGCTGGTAAGCCAATTTATGTGGCTTTTCATTTTCCATTCCTCCTCTTCTCTCAGCACCAAATCGAGTACCGCTTTCATGTTTGTGTATATGTCATCAGTGATCGGGTTGTAGCAGGTGGCAAGTTCTTTCTCAAGCTTCATGATGTTCCTCATAAGCACAGTCTTCTTCTGTTTCTTTTCTAGAACTTGTTTCCTATCCCACTGGATCTATCGAATTCCAGACTAGATATGATGCGTGAGGATTTCAGTCCACTTACCCAGGGCTCAATGATATCGAAAATTTTGGGTTTGTATGAAGACATAAGCTCTTTGAGGTTTCTATGGGTATCCTTCTTCCCTATTCCTCATATATTCCAGCACATTGTATCTATCATTTGACCAACTAACTATTGTTTGTAGTGGCCTCCGGGAGACCACTGGGTTCAGGTGAAATTGGCATCTGGTTCTCTTTGTTATCTTCCTCTGCAAGAGGTGGCTCAGGTGATGGGGGCTATGAAATTGAGTTGGTGTCTCTTCCAAGGGGTGGCTCTTCTTGAACCTCCATGCTAGATTGTCTAGGACTATGACGGTGGCATTCCGAGGACGTGGGGGTCGTTGCTTTCCTTGCCTTTTCATTTTGGCACTGCTTCCTTTGGTTTTCCGTGCTGGGACAGTAGGGATATTAGTAGCTAGGATGTCGTTAATGCGACTGAGGTCTTCATTTGAGATAGTTTCTTTTGTAGGTTCCTCCCTATTGATCGAATCATCCATCTCAATTTATGTTTCTCCTTCATTGACTTCGATGACTTCCACCACTTCATCCACGGCTGGGTTAACAGCAATGTGAATCTCATCTGCCCTCTTGGTGCAGGCTTTCTTTATGTTGGGCTGGGTAGAAATGTTGGTTATGTTCTGCAACACACTCTTTGTATGGTCCACTTTGTCTTCCTCCCTAACCAATTTCTTCTTCCTCCATACTTTTTCCATGCGTTTAGGATGCCCAGTGGTCCCGCTCAGGTTAGGAGATTTATCTGTGCTTGGTTGTGTTACTTGCTCCCCTCCATCTTCAAGATTAGTGAACTGGCTGGAAACTTGTTTAGGGTGATGCCTTCAAACTACCTACTAAATCAATATTATGCATCTATGTAGGACCTGGATTTAGTTCTTTGGCATGACTATATTCACAATGATCTTCACCTTTCTAGGTATCCTATCCCCATTAGAACATGGTGGCGTGATGACTGTCATGGTTCTTCTATTTCTATCATGGGTCTATTTGTAGGCTACTCATCAGCCAATGTAATGTATCTAACTCTCTTCAGTTTTCACTTATCATATGAACCAATGTCAGGTCTTGATGCTAGCGCAACAGCTGTAGTCACAAGAACTATGAGAACATGGATGATGTAAGATTTTCTAAGCCAGGATAACATGGATTTGATGTTTTTGATCATTATAAACCCTCAAAGTTGTATCAGTAAGTATATCTTTCGTATGTTCTATTCACAGAATTACAATTTTAAAGTTTATGTAACTGTAAAGTCATGATATGTTGTGAGAACTCTAAGAATGTGAATTTAAAAATAACCAGAAAAGCATTAGTACTATCACATTGATCTGTATTTCATAGTTTCTATTTGACTAAATATTAATGTGAATACCCACATGCTTTCTTATCAAATTCAACAAGTAATGCAGTATATTCACATATAGAGTTTGTAAGAGAAATGAAGATGAATGTTATCAGTAATTCACTAACCAATTCATATTTTGATTAGATATTTTGAAGGTTATTTGCAGTTAGTTGTTCTATGTTATATTTATCATACACTTGATCAACAATTATTGTAGTGTACTAAAGTTAAAGGTACTAAATGAATTTTCTAATCACATAAATACGAACATGCTTGAAAACTCCACCTTCGATTTTCTCTAGGATACTACTATAAGAACATTGAGACAGAAAGAGGGAGGATAGAGACATCTACAGTAGTGGAGGAGGTCAGTTGGCGATGCATGTGACTTGACAAAGAGTGTGTCATGCAAATTCTTGAGTGATCATCCCACAAAATTAGTGACTGAGCAAACTGGTAGGACCACAAATGGGCGGATTTCATGGTCTACTTAGCCTTTAAATCAACACAAAGTTATAGAACTAGTTAAATCTGTCTAATAGGGCACACTAACTATTGGATACATTACTTATTGTATGGTTATTCATTCGGCTAAAACACGTTCCTCAAAGGCTATTAATTTAGCATTTATTTATAGTGTTAAACTATGCTTTGGTGAGATTGCAGAGCACAACATAATGATCGTTGTCATTTTTTGATGGAAACAACACATACATGAAGATGGTCTTTGATTATGGATTAGGATCAGCTTCAGTGCATCCTCTAGTGCATGCATACATAAAAATATATCATCCATGAAGAAAGGAATAAATATAGATGAGTTTCATGTGCTTATCTACATCAAAAAATGGTTTCTAACTAAAAAAAAGACTTTGTTGATATGGAATAGTTCGCCTTAGCTAGGAGTCTATCTTAACTATCCATAGATGATATTTATGAAGTGAAGAAAAAGGTATTTAGCATAGTTATTATTTCTTAATTCTGCAGAAATGGTCTGTTTCTAATAAATTGTGTTGCTAATGAGTGATGTTTCATTTTTTATAAATGTGAGTAACTTGAGTATATACATATTAACCAATGTTACTTTAATTTATCTAAATGTCTGGGTACATTACTCATTCCTTTCCCGCAAGGCTCTTGAATCAAACCGTGGGTTGCTCATTTATTGTGCAGTTATGGTGCTGTTAAGTAAGTTATCTGCTCACTATTTATTGTGATGTTTGCATAGTTTTCACAAGACCAAAATTTGTGATTTAATTGGTGCCCACATCATTCTCCTACTGTGGAGATTTTCCTTGATGGATAAAATCTGCTAAAGAGTTCTTTTTGTACAATCTTTGTTGCTAGTTGTTGCATATACTATTTCCCATCTGTAGGACATGCTACTTTATGAAGATCGTTATAAGGATCTCTACTACTGACACCTTGCTTAGTGCCTGCCCATGCCAATTTTGTAATGTGTGACTCTGTTAATCTCTCTTGGCTATTTTGCAGCAAGCGAGGAATGAACAAAAATGTTTTAAAGGTTTTTAGAATAGAACGGAAGGTACTCAACATATGTTTACCTTTTACCTTTATTTTCATCTGTTGTATCAACATATGTTTACCCACTACCTCTGAATCATTATTTAACTTATTTTTATTACACAATAATATCTTTGGTAACTGTCTCTAATCTCTCATGTACTTGATGCCACAAGCAACAAACTAGGATATGTTTGTTAGTTAGCTATGAAGGGTACCATTTTGCAAGTCAATGGAGCTTTGCTTTTACAAGCTATGAAGGATTTATCTTCATTGCTATTTTCTTCTCCAACAGTATGCACTGCAGCCAGACAACTCATGTTGTGCAGAGATTCTATAGACGTTCTATCAGAGATGACATCATGGAAAGTTCCACACACTATTGACTAACTTCTACAACTCAGTTATGCTCATGCATTCATTGACCCATGATATCCTCTATAGGACACCCCTATATAATGACTATTCATTTGAAATATTAGTTGACATGTTCTATTGTTACTAGTCTTCCTTGCACCACCTAAGCAGACGGTCCACTATAGTATCCACAAGTTAGCAAGATGCAACCACCTTTTAATGCCCCTCCTGCAAAATGAAATTCCATTTCTTCAATTAACTCCTTGAGGAATGGACCATGAAAAGCATTGCTCATGACTCTCCCAGTTATATTAAATCATTCTGACATTTGATCATTGCATTGACCTTGCCTTTATTGTGATAGGATCATAAGGGGTTCAATTCAATTTCTAGGAGATGGTAGGAAATGCAAATGATGACAGTGTGGTGGGAATAGTTCCTTGTAACATGAGATATTGATTCTTTATAACAAAGTCAATCTGTTAACATAGCTGAGTGGTGTTCATTCATACACATGCAGTTTGAAGAGAATGAATTAATGAATTCAAATGTCCTGTTGAAGAGAACTGTTAGATGGTATCTATTATTTTTCTTTTATTTTAGTCCAAAGCATTGATCTAGATTTTACCATCTGCCAACTTACTGCTCTAACATCCAACATGTTGAACCATCATTTTAGGTTGTGCTCAGTTTGATCTAGGAATTCTTACTGTCTTGTCCGAGAAGTTAGGAAACCATCCTATCTATTTATGTGTGTTGTATAATACACCTTCCTAAAGAAAATAAGCTTCCCCATCAGGGCTTACAATAGGTACTCTAGCATTCTCTTGGTCATAGTCATATTAATGTATAAAGTTAGTACCATATTAAGTCAGGGTAATTCTCTTTGTCATAGTCATAGTACTGAACCAAGGGATTTCTTCTTGTTTTTGTTTTTTTTGCTTCCACTACAATAGATTAAAAGGTTGCATTTGAATTGTAGATGGCTGCATAAAGCTATTATTTCCATGATAATTTAAGTAGTCAATATATTATCTAGATGACAAATGTGGGAACTTACTGCTTCAATTTCATTTTTGTTTTCCCATTTCAGTTGTGAAATAAGAAACATCTGGAAGTTTGCCATGTAGAGTCTTTTTCTTATTTCTTTGATGGATGTTGTTGTCAGGTGTGAAGATAATCAATTCTTGTTCGTTCTTGTATAGTCAGTTGGTTGATGTGATTAGGGTGGTTATATCATTGCTGAAGTTGCAACTGTTTGATATCTTCTACTATTTTGTGTGGTGTTTCAAAGCCTTTATAGTTACTGCCATTTATAGAATGTTGGTTGACCCTTTGACAATCATATAAGGTCGACAACTGAAGATTTCCTTAGGGTCTTCTATTTATGTTTATTGGGCTAATGTGTTTGAAGTCTTCTTGAAGACTTAGTTGTTTATAGATTCTAAAGTAATTTCAAAGTTGTCATAGATTAAGTGGAGACTTTCAACTCCATAATTTATGTCAAACCATGGTTAAAATCTTCTTTCAGATAGAATTCCACATCAAATTTCAGATCAATGCTCTTCTATACTGCTTGAGCAACCTGGAAGACTAGCAGTCCTTGTGGAGGTGCATAATGTCTTTGCTGGGCAAATTGGATTTAATGCATTCAGGGTTGTTGGTAAGTTGCATAATCTGCCTCTTCAATTTGGTTACTATGAATGTTTTCTGATTTTCCATATTTTCTTTTATAAATAATGTTCCATTTGCCTAGAGAGTCACCTCTCTAACTTCTCATGATCTCATTGTATGTTGGCCAATGTTGTTTACAATTAGTTGAGTTTTGGTTTAGTTGTACCCAGTCTTGTAGGTTGCTCTTGAATAATCCAACTATGTAGGATGAGGTTCTCTACCTGTTTATGCTTTCCAAAGGACTTAACCATGGTTGGATAAGATGTTGTTAGTGATTTGTTGTTTATATGTATCTGCCATCAGATTTCTTAAGTGCTTTTTCTTCCAACTATGAGATATCCATAAGTTATATGCACTTCTTTTTTCTTCCAACTATGAATATTAAATCTATAAGTCTCTCTGTAATATGTTAAGAGAAGGCATTTTACATATAAAAATGAATATGACAGAGTACTACGATGATTGTACATCTGATATAATTTAGAACGAATAATGACATTGGGTTGTATTTCAAATGGTCTAAATGAATGATCTTAATGTGCATGTTATAGACTGAAAATTTTGGACATGGCAAGCCTCAATGGTGCAAGTGAACTATCTCACAACTCTCCCATACAATGCTTGGGGTTCAACAAAACATGGATGAGCTGCCTAGATACTTCTCGTCTCTTCAAGGCACTAATTTTGTCATCTTATTCACATAGCAACCTTCATTTATGCCATGTATGAATGCTTATATGTCTTTATTGAACTATTTGTATGATCTTTACCTTATTTTTAATGCCTCCCCATTTGTAAAACCTTATTTTTAGGATTAACAGAAGTACAAGCTTCACCATCGTAGCAACTTCCATTACCTAAATTAGAGATTGAGCTTAAAAATGTTAAGAATTCAGATACAAAGTATAAGTAGTATCTAAGACAGCCCCAGTGCAACAGGTTGTCTCCTGTGAAGCATGATGATGCATCTCCATTTGAAGCCCAAGCCCGCCCAGTCACAGCTGTAGCAACAACCACAGATGCAACAATGTATCATGATATGTTGTATTTTGATATGGCTCTTTGCTTCTTTGAGAAGGCTGCATTTTATAGACCTATGTATATATTTGAACAACCACTGTCAGCATCTACAAACATAGCGACCAACTTCATAGGGACAATATTCCTTCTATCTCTGCTTAGAAGGTTCTTTTTAGATTCTTATCTGTGGTGATTTTGGACAATGTTGGCCAAACAACAAGAGCTCGGACAAAAGAAGACAATAAGGATGTTAAAATTGGCCGAGAATTACACAACTCTTTTGCAAAGATGTTAGTAGACCACTGAATCATTGATATATGTATATACTTTTCTTTGTACACATTGTGTAATAGGGGCAAGGTATACGTCCTCCCCATGTACATTCGATGTTTCATTATAAATGAAAGTAAGATTCTTGACATAATGAGCATAACTATATATATATATATATATATATATATATATATATATATATGAATATATAGTCGAACTAAGCATATATATGTATGCACTAAATGGCACTACATATGTAGCTAGATGCATAATCAACTATATATATGTATATAGTAATTGGTGCCTTTCCCTACACACTAAATACATATAAAATGTATTAACTTCATCTTTTTGCTACATACTGACTATATATGCAATTGTAGTCATACATTTAGCTATAATTATACTTATATTTAAATATGTAAGGACAATACCTAGCTACGCTTCTGGATACATATGAATTTGTAACGAATGGATTATCTAACTTCATATTTGAAATATATAGTTAAAGGCTTTAGCTATACGAGCATATACTACAACTTGTATGTGTAAAGAAATATGTAGTTAAAGCCTTTAGCTAGCAATATATGGGGTTTTTGCTACAATTTTTTTAATAATTAAAGACCTTTTTTTTATAGTGAGTTGCGCGCCACCAGAGAGTTGATGATGCTGCGCTATGGTGTAACATTAAGTGCTAACATTAGTATGACAAGGTGGCTGAAGGAGGTGGTGATGGTGCCCACCGATGTTCTCCACACCAAGACGAACTAAGTTAGAGTTAATTAAGGTTCTCTCTCTCTTAGTGGTATATTTTGTTGACGGTGTAGTACAAATTATGTCGATGAAAAAATAATTTAGGATTTAGAGGAAGTTTAAGCATTAAGATACGTGTTTGCATGTGTTCATTGGTCTAACCTATCAATTCAAACATCACACAAACCAACTAGCCATCTTGTAGTTCCTGTAATATGTTCTGAATAATTTGTTGATATATCCCACATACATTTCACTTTAGATCTATAGTCCATGAGAATGTTCACATCAACCTTTCTTCAAAAAAAATTATATATCTATTATTTTCATATACTAATTCATGTGTTGCACGTGCTTAGCACGTACCCCCTACTAGTTATAGAAGAAGAGAAAGCAAGAAGATAACCATGGAGGATAGAAATGTCTGTCAGACGACCATGCCAAGCAAAGAGGACGAAAGTTGCCCACAAGCGGAAGCATTTTTTTCTTCCTTAGGTTCAAGATCTATATTCTGATACCATGTCATAAACTACAAAATATGTGTGATATATTCTTATTCATAAATAACAATTCCCTCCTTTATATAAATGAGGAGTCAAAAATAGTAAATTTTTTTTATCCTAATAGACCAAAACAATTAGCCTCATGTACATAACCATCAGGTTATAGCATACTAGGGTTTCAACAAAAGTAACAGAGTACTCCATGATTGTATTAGTCATTCAAGGACTATTCATACCCAATTACCACCATTTAGTTATATTAAAACTAGGTATAACAAGCTATACCTCATAAGGGTTGCCCATTAATTCGTTATGGTGATTATAAATCATAATCATATGAGGGAAATTGCAAGACTACAAGTTTAATGCATTGAACCATCAAATTCTCACCATTAAAATCATAACATTATACTACACTCTTCACCCAAAACAATGGGAATATTGAGGCATCAACTTCTAACCATGAAATGTTGAAAAGGTAAAACCATTGGTTGTTTACATAAGTAAACATCTTGAATGAATCATCTATAATTTTATTGAGTTGTGATATACAAAAGTCACCATTTAACCCTAGACATCATTTGATTAACAACAACAAGGGTTCTATTGAGAGTAGGGTAAAACACACAATTGACTGTTCATTTAAAACAAGCTATCCATTGCCAACAAATAAGCTCCTTAAATTGATCATACAAAGGAAACCATTTAAATCACATTATTAGGACCAACATATTACATTAGCCATCATTCCACTTTATTGGAGGAATAAACATTAGATCTTGACCATTGTGTCAAGTTCATAGGTTAAAATCATCGATTACAATATAGGTCTGACCATTGCATCAAGTGGCCCAAGCAACCATTGGTCTAAGGCTTAATTGATGCTACAACTACATGATTAACTCACCATAGGTTGTGGAGACCTGATCCACCATCATTAGTGACCATTAAATCACCATAGGTTGTTGGATCAACACTATATTCATTAATCACCCTCAAATATCAAACAAATATCACCATTGATTGATAGCATCTTTAGGGTACTTAGTGGTTAATCACTAAGCATCTAATTAGGCCAACAACTGACCTTAAGGGTGAACATCAGTTGATACCCTTGGTCACCACCATCAGTTGTCATGAATGAAACACCATCGGCCGACTGTTGCAATGGTACCACCATTGAGTCATGTATTTGTAGAAGAAATCAACTTTAAACCCTAAAATTGACCATTGGTTGATAGGTGTTTAGCACCATTGTGTTGGGTTTTAGAGGAGACAGAGAAGGCAGCGGAAACAAAAATTTTATTCTCCTTAAACCCAGTATAAAGGAATCACGTCAACGTCTATACAATAGGAAGGAAGGTTTGTAGAGGCGTACCTTGTCCCGAGGCTTGCTCGGCGACATTACCTCGTAGATAGTGTGGTCTTCACCTCTCATCTTAGACAGTGTCTGTCCAGCTCCTGGTCTTACCGGGACTCTTGGGATTGATAGTTGTCCTCTGAGTGGCAGAAGTCTCCCGCCTCTGAAGTAGTCCACACAGACCACCTGGAACTCCTATCTACTTGTTGCATAACGAACCAAAAGGAGTCGTACCTTCCTATCAGTGTACTAGTCACCGACACACTCTCCTACCACCACTCGCCTTTCTGCAGTTGTCTTTCCCTTGTTGTGCCTCCCTTGTTGAGTAGTACTTGCTCGGGCTCTCCTAGTTACCACAACCAGAGAGAACGATAACTTTACAGAGCAACTGGTATTCTGAGTTGTACTTGAGAAGCCCCCAATACCCCTCTATATATAGGAGGGGTCAGGGTCAAGGTTCTCTGCCCCGGGCAATGCGGGACTAAAGTAGGAGTAGGAGGGTCCAGAATTTCTACAAAACAACCAACTGCGCTAGATGAATTGATCATTTCAAGCATGATTCGGTCGGTTGGGGACCTGAGCCGATCGGTTCACACCTGGACCGATCGGTTGGGGCACCTGAACCGATCGGTTCATACCTGAACCAGTCGGTTGGGGCACCTGAACTGGTCAGTTCACTTCTGAACCGATCGGTTCACTTCCCTGGTCAGTTCCCGATTGACTTTTCCTCTTTTGTTTCGAATTGATCCAAATACCAATCCTTGTTCCAATCAAATTGGACAAGTGAAACAAAGAGAAATTTCTTGCCAACCTAACTTTCCCAACTCGCTCGGTTGGACCAGTTGAGCCAATCGAATCAACCCTTGAACCGGACGGTTCAGCCTGTCTTGAGCCGATCAACTCACCAACCTGAGCCGATCGGTTCACCAAGATGAGTCGGTCGGTTCATCATATGAGCCGATCAGTTGGGAGTGCAGACTGTGCAAAATTAGTCAATTGCAGTTTCAATCAGTTTGATACTCTAATCAATCGGTCCAACACCTTGAACACTATGATACTGAGCTATCAATTGATTGAGTGTTTAATTGAACTACTAAACTCCTTTAGCAATCAATCTAAACAGCATTTGTGGATAACCTCCTTATCCAGGTTAAATCCTATGTGTGTGACCCTGTAGGCCCATTTCACGTTAGTAGTGAAAGTCCATAACACTTATGACTTCACAATCAAAGAGTGGTGCCTAGTCGCACATCAGTGCTACACAAGTGAAAAGGAAAGTTGGAGAACAACTTTGAATACTACAATCCGTGAATGGTGTTACAGGCAATGTATAATTCCTTTGTCACTGATATGCCGAATGAACTCAAGGCATGGAACAGTCATCCTATCAACGTTCATTCACTTTCTTGATCTCAGAGTAGACTGGAGGATATATGTATGACATAAATATCACATACTGATTCAAACATGCATGTGTACGCCTATCTCAATCCTACTCATCAAGTGGCCATGGATATCAAACTCCCTCAGGAGGGACAACTCCCATATCTATCACTCACCCCTCAAAAGCCCCATGTGTCAAAGCCACCCAATCATCACCTTTATAACAACCCATGTTTCAGGACTGCATTTGATGATGTCAAAGTGAACCCAATCACGTGTGTTGAGTGTAGTGATTTCATGTCAAAGAATCACACTCACCACCATCACTGTGAGAACTGACTGTGACTACCATGTCATGATTCCATGTGTCAAACTCACGGTGGGTCTGTCTGGTATACTTGTTCTCTGACAAGTACCTATGTGCTTAGTTTGATATCTCCATATAACGACTAACGAGATTCTATCATCAACCAACACCACAATCTAATCTTGTGTGTCATTGATGTCTATCAACCTTCCATAATGACATCCGACTAGGGACATAATAAGAATGTACAAACTCTTAGCATCTGTATGATCTCATCGTTCAGGTCCTTAACCTGAAAGCATATGCCGTTGAGTATTGTCATTCCCTAGACATTCAATCTGTTCTATCATTATCTCATATGACCAAACTAGAAAGAAATGGAAGCTTGTCTTTGATGTTTATCAAATCAATCTTAATGTATCCCACCAATCATCCCATGATTGGCTCTCAGGGCATACCTACCAACACATTGGTTGTCAAACCATCCTGATCCAAGTCATATTATACCTTAGTAATAACGTACACATGAATACAAGTTCATCTAGAACTGAAATCAGAATAGGGAACATTATAAAAATCGAAATCCAAGTCAAGCATAGCTTTTTAGTGCATGGATCATCATTTTCAAGCAAGAACATGATCTAGAAAGCTTATGGTAAGCAATAAACGTGGAGCAAGTTATAAAAATTGCCTCTAATGAGAAGATAAAATCCCAAATAGAAGAAAACTCGATCAGGTAGGGTAAAAATTCAAGTATAAGCTGTGAACTCGTCCATCTAACACCTTTCTTCATCAAATCAGCAAACCCTAAGCATAATGAGCAAGTAAGATAGGGTTTTAGAGATTTAGAACAATTTCTACCATGGAACAACAAGGTTCCAACCTTAAGAAAGGTAGGAGGAAGGATAAAAAAGAAATAAATGGAGGAAAGAAGGGCATTCTTACTCTTTTAGTTCAAGATCACTAGAAGGAAGCTTTTCAAACCCTAAAAGGAAGTCAATTGCAGCCCTAGATTCTTTTTCCAAGAAGATCCCCTCTTTCTTCTTTCTTTGGATAGGAAATTCACAACAACACAGAGGGGGAACAAGGTTCAAAGAAGGAGGGAAGTGGTGGAGAGAAAATGACTCATTTGGGTGCTTAGGGATAAGTATATGAAACTTTAAGACAAAGAAAAAGCAAAAGAAAAAGTTGAAGGTCTAGTATCTTTCCAAGTGTCCATGGCCTTAAACTATTAATAATATACAAGCACACACACAAGAATCTGCCCCACCATCCATAGAGACATACTTATCCCTCGTTTCTTGAATTTCCAAGCAAACTAAATAATTCATTAGTTGATAGCTACTAAAGGTAGCTCATCCATGAAAGGGTAAACCCTAAAATACCCTTGAGAAAAAACCTTCAAACTAAGGTTTAAATAGGTTACCCATGTCTCAACAAGCTCAAGAATGATGAACGAATATCCAAGGAACATAATGCAAGTGATAAATTGCAAGGAAAACCTCTCAATTGGGTGAATCACAGAAAAGTTCAAAATGTGTATAAAATTGCATAACTTGCTCAAACATTGTCCAAATTGGACCAAATTTAAAGCTTAAGCGTGTATTATGATTTCAAAGAATACCAAAAGGTTATATTAGGGTTATAAGAATTTAATTATTATATTTAATCTTATTCAACTCATTAAGCAAGTTTATGGGCCTTACAACATGGGACACTAGTGTCCAAGGGTCCTACAAGGAGGGTATGCTCACCTCCTTGGTGGGTATGGTGACCACAACACACATGCATGCACACGAACACTATGCCACATCTCACATGTCCTGGACGAACTGGGCACATGCTCGGGCTTGTGGCTTGTGGATTGTAGAGAATGTCTTCCGTCTCCCATCTTCTTTTTTACTAGGATACCACTACATAATTAATTATTGATTTAATTAATTGTTTCTTCTATACCTCTGGTCAAATATATTTTCCGAACACACAGTCGTTAGTCATTAGAGTGTGTGTTTGTACACTCTAAAGCTATATTATGTCATCGTCATTCCTCGGTGCTATGTGGAGGCCTTTCTCATGCATGTAGCATGTTCGTTCATGCTCTTCATTCCAAGGTACAACCTGTCAGGCGGTGGTTCCGGTGGCTGCTGAGTTGCACTGGTAGTGCAACTGACCATCTACATAGTTTGTCATTAACATGAGCGAAACATGTCTTCTTCAGGTTGCAAACCGGTTCGAATAGAAGAACGACACCTATCTTTCTAGATCACGGGCCACTGATTTCTTTAAGTAACACGTTTGTTTTTCAACAAATGATCTGGTGAGGTTCCTAACTCAGTTTTTATTTTCTTCTGCATGGTTTATTCTTCTACTTCTTATCTATATCTGGCCTAAACCTGTTAATATATTGCACCTGTCGTTGTTGCATGTAACGACGTAAATCTAAAATATACAACATAAGAATAGTATATAAGCTTGTCATATCCAGATTTTTTATTTTCTTTTTATAGATTAGTTTGTTAGATGAAGTATGGACTGTAAATCAAAACCTACGAAAACTACTCTAGCAGATGAGAGAATATAAGACAAAAATTATAGGGAAACAAAAAGTTGAATGGACGATATCTAAATCGACCAAGTATACAAGGCAACAAGCAACAACCAATTAAGATGGGAAAATACTCCTTTAAAATTTCCAAACTAGTTTTATATAAAAATAGTGAGGGTGAATACATGTTGAACTTATAAAATAACTCAAATTCTTGGTACAATGTAGTATAAAAGTCCAATTTGATTATGTTGTGTAATGTATGGTAAAATTTATCTCAGATTTGAATCCCTCAATAACGCATATATGGTGTAGCAATGGTCACTAGGTGTGTGTGGGTATTTACCCAGCTACATTACTTTCCTTTTATTTTCCAATGAATGAGGACTTCTTCCTTTCTAGGAATTCGAGTTCGTGGCCAACTTCGCTATCAAAATACAGTCCAGACTCCAGACTTCCAAAGGCATCCAGATAGCTAGTGTGTGGGCTAACATGTTGATTCGGATTGGGAATTCCCACCCCCGCTCGCAAGAGCTTCCTATCAAGCTATAAAGTCTGAATTAGATCTCAATTTTTTACGGAAACTAGGCATTGACGGCAGCAATCATATATCGATCGAGTAAAACATTCTTTTCTGAAAGATCCTTGTCGTCTTAGAGAAACTCCCATGCGCTATCTCGACTGTCATGTCAGCTGATGGACACTACCCCAATGGCCACAGAGGTCTCCCTTCTCCCGAGCACGCGCCGGTTCAGCCAGAAGCAACACTGCATGATGTCGTGGCGTAGGATGGTGGTGGTTTCGTGCTTAGAGATACTCAACATACATGTTTACCAAACATTCGACGACATCAAAGCATTGCACGGGTACATGAAGGTCCGTCCCGAAGCTAGGGTTGGCAAACACCAGGGAGAGAGCAGTAGCAGTAGAAAGAAGAGAAAGACGGTGCCTCTTTCAGAGGACGATGATGAACCCGACCCCAATTTCTCTCTCATTTCTGAGCCAGAAACCCCTAGTTATCGGGAGCTTCCACCGCTTATCGTCGCCCCACCTATGAACGAACGGCCTCATGATCCCAGCAGTAGCAAGGGCGTTAGAATTAGAGAATTGTCACCGAAAAACTACCAGGATAAAGATTATTCTCAAATGTCAGTAGACGAGATGTCAACCTCACTAGGGTATCAATCATATGAGTTGCACGTTGTCAGAGAGTTGATGATGTTGTGCTATGGTGAAATGATATGGACATGTGCAACATAGACTGACAAACACACATTCCTAAAACAATGATATTCAATCTATAAGACCAAATCTTGTGTGCTTGATCTTTATATTTAATCACAAAACTATCATGTCATAGATAAAGTAAAAGATGATGTTGTTCACATGGACAAATCAGGATGGTTAAAATAGAGATGTGTACAAGAAAAATAGTATGTGATTGAGAAATTTTTCATATTGAAAAGTGGGTTTAGTAGGACATCTATTCATCTAGTCATATATTATGAGAGTGAATGTTGGACGGTGAAAAATAAATGACTCAACAAGATGGTGCGTGTGAAATACATGTATTTATATGGATGTATCAAAAGAAAAGAAAAGATCGCATCAGAAATGTCTGTATCAGGATTACAATAATGGTGGTGAATATCGAGGACAAATTGCATGAAGGTCGTGTGAAATGATATATATATATGTATATATATCTATGTATTTGAATAAGAAGTTATCTGTTATTCCAAAATATATATATATATATATATATATATATATATATATATCTGTGTATGTGTGTGCGTATTCAATCTGTGGGACCATATTCTTTGTTCCCAGTCTCTATCTCTGTCTCTATGCCTGACACATCTTGATAATTGGTTTTGCAACCAATTGATAAGAGTCATGGAACTGTAGCATAATGTAAGCCTAGGATTTATTGGGACCCAATCCTTAACACAGAAGATTGTTTCCTCAATAAAATGCAACTATAAGAAAAAAACAACATGTCCAAATTAACTCAGAAAGAACTCATAGGAAGAGATTTTGTATCATTACATCTTTGATCAAAATATGATACATAACAGAAGTAATTACAAAAGAAGACTCGTATACCTTACCTAACAGTGGTAGGATGGAGATTTAAGTTATGATGATGATAAACTATTTTGTCATAACAAACAACTTTTATCTGAAATCACACACATTATTGTCTCTTAGCAATAATAAAGAATTTTTTTATTTACTTTTGTTTTCTTTCTCTCACAATTGTAAAGTGCGCTCAATGCATACAACCACGTACATGAGGTTTAGCCGTGTATACATCAGGGTTTTTGTCCACATTTTCGGTTCCAAAAAGTACCAAACCAAATTGAGGTAGAAATGTTTACTGGCACATGGAGAACAAGACCGCCGCCGGCGTTGAAGTGGCAGTTTCTAGTTTCTATGTTTGTCTATTCCAGCCTTTAAATTACGAGCACATGTAGTATTTTGTACTCCTAATCAATTAAATTGAGCCGGAAGATTATTTTTGATAAAAATGGTTTTGCTTCTTATATTTTTGATATCAATTCGATTAGTTATTGGGGCCATTTGCCGCATATCCAAGTCAGCCAACCGACCTACAAAATGTTGTTTCATCAGTGCCACCTGACCAAGAACACACCCCACCATACCGACGAGAAACAAAGGAGTTCTTTCTGGGAGGCGGGAGCCTAGTGTCGTCGTTATCTACTGTACAACGGACAGGGTCACTGAGCTGCAGAGCAATGACGATGTAGAAGAAGTTGGGTCCATGGAGGAGGCAGAGAGAGTCGAGGAAGACAACAACATGCAAGAGACATAATGGGATCTTGGTACATCATCTTCTCCGCTGATCCCTCCGGCCTTCCTGCCGACCAACGATGGTGAATTACATGTGGAGAAACTTAGTAGAGAAGAAATGCACCATGGGGATGACGCCGATGGCTACATCGAAATAACGGGAGGTAAGCAATGTCTCAGTGTTGGCAGTTTGCAAGCAACATCATCGGTATGCAAAAAACATAGAATGTTGTTGCCCGTTACTGGGGTCGGGATCATAGCCAGAGACATACAATGGCACGTCAAGCATGGGATCGTCGCTAGGTGAATTCGAGAGGCATCATGACCAGGAACAATCGAAATCTCCATCACTTTCACCCTCGTCTTCTCCACCTCCACCTGAGTAGAAGGGAAGACTCTCAGTCGTCAACACACTACTGCCGCCGACGTACGCACAGAGTATGGACATCTTTGGTGGCAAGACTTTCTCAGGTAAAGAGTGTTCGAAGGCCTTCCGCGTTGCCCTGAATGGAAGAATTATCCAGAATACCATCACCCAAACCAAACCATATGTATCTGAACCATTTTTCTGGATGTCCACCTAAAATGGTGGGATCTGGAGCGGATAATGTATAACAACCATTCAGAAGTATGTATATCCACAAGAACCCGAACCAAATTATTATATGCCTAATAAAAACTAAGTTGTGTTTCTCTTGTGATCTATTTGGCCGAAAAATTACACACTCACTCTAGACAAAGTGGTCCCTCGTCGACGACCAATGATAGAACCACTGACGAGTACACACCACTGCACCATCTCATTGCCAAATATCATCCATGCTTTGACGGTCACGTACATGTCCACGAAAACCTCTCGTTGTTGTCTCCGAAGATCTCAAGAAGCGATGACATGGACACCGCCATGCCAACTTATTTGGGAAGCTGAACAGGATAAAACTGCACCCAGTCACCTCCGCCGACCGCCGGCCACTGTCACTGCGGCCACGAGATAAGACCGCACCGAGCCACCTCTGCTGGCCACACTGCAAGAAAACAACTAGTATATGAGAATGATGACCCTCGTGCAAACAACCATTGTGACGGTCAAACCCCTCTCTAATCTGGGGCCCATCATTTAACTGGTATCGTTTAAAACCTCGTTGTGTTTGTAAAATAAGAGGGTTATTCCCCTCTCACAATGATGGGCCACGTGCACATTATAATATTTAACTTACTGTCAGATAAGAGAGTTGTACCTCTCACAAAATTGGTCTGCATGCACATAATGATACTTGATTCCAAAGAATGTACTGAATAATAACTAGTCACTTAACACAATATATATATCAAGTTTATTATGACAACCATCCAACAGATGTAAAGTCTCCAATAAACAAAGATTTGAGCCAAAAAAAGAATTTTTTTATTGATCACAAATATGTGTACAAAGAGGGAGGAGATTGTTCTTTTGTCCATTTACAAATTTAGCAATACCAACACTATTTATAAGGTAGAACATCAATTATATAATGTCAGTTGGGATTGTGTTTAGCTCCAAAAATTTTTGTAAGAAACAATAACTAGCCCTCTGAAGCTTGAGGATACGAGCAATTTGGTTTTTTTCTCCAACTGCATGGTTGTTGGGAGTTTTTCTCCAACTGTCTCACCAACAATGTGCGACCCCAACCTCTTCTCATAGCTACTGGTTAGTAGAGGTAGACTTCACATCACTTGATGATGAGATACAGATTTAACTCAGGCACCATGAGCCTCTTTTTGTGTTAGGGAGCTGTTGGAGAACTCCTAATAAAGGCACCTTAGAGCTAAATAGTGGTGTCGCATGTTTGAACTACTATCATGTCAAATTCCATATGACTATTCACATCATGATGATTTTGTTGTGCAAATAATAGCTCGTATCATTGATGGTGAATGCTGAGAATTCTTAGCAAAAGTGTTTGTCATCATGTTGTGCATCATAACTGCTGCAACCATGACAATAAAGACTAGTGGTTAGTAAGATGCTATCAATGCTCTTAGTAAATATCACAACAAGGGGGAAACACTTTTAGTTATAAAAGACGTCATCATTGTGTTGGCATTCCTGGAATTCAAGTTATAAAAGAGATGTCACAAACTGAAAATCATTGCAAGCCAGATCAAATATGCTTACTTGGCATTCCAATTGTTTTGGATTTTAGCTTCCGAAAATTGGACAACGATTTGATCTTGGCACAGATACTAGCAATTACTTCATCCATGAGAGCAGCATGCATTGGGTCTGTCGGGATAGTACTACACTTGACTTACATCAGATGTATCTTGTGTAGAAGATAGTTGTATTCTTTAGTTGTCCGGTTCCTTTCTGTACTAAAGAAAATAAATTCAATGATGTGTTGCAAGTTATATGAATTGATAATGGAATTTGACATAATAAAACAAAAACATGTTAAATCATTATGATGGAATAAGCTACTTGTACATGCTCAGTTTCATACTGTTGGGAGTAAACACAAAATTATGTCGCTTACACATACTAACAAATGTGATTTGATATACAAAACAAGTGAATTTGAATAAAATGTTGACTGATTTTATGAATTTAAGTGAATCCCAACACATAGAAGGTTAAGTTTAAGTGATTTGATTTAATTTTGTAAAAAAGAGAAAGGAAGGAAACACATAAAAAGAACTTCATCATATTGCCTAATATATTGCTAAAACTTGTAACACGAAATAATAAATCAATCGTATGAGCAGAAACAATTATTTATGTCAGTCTCAATGGCATGAAACTGGTGAAGGGTAAGTTCTCTAAAACACACTATAATTATGTAGATTCCACCATTACATTAGAGATAATATTTCATACGTAAATATTCCAATATATGTATGTTACCAAACCAACATATGATTCTCCTATGAAATATATATCTAATGGATTGTGTTATCTATATATGATAAAAACAATTCCAACAACTTTTGAACATAACCAATATACAAGTGAGAAAAGTAACAAGTTGTACCCTGGAGGGAAGAATTGATAACCTAAACAAGAATCATGAAAGTGAAAAAATAATAATATTGAATGATTGAATGCAATGATACATGTGAACATTGACAAACTTATTATCTCTAGTGTTAAAGAACTTTCGAGATAGCGTCAGAATTATACCTCTCTCACTTCTCTTATAAAGATTAGAACTCTTTATCTTTTTCATATATATGAAAGATATTCTATAGTTATCATGAGAGAAAAAATCATAAAAATGAAACTACGAAGATTTAAGTTTACTTGATGTTGATGCAAGTATGCATTTCTCTTGAAATGTCAAAAGTGATGGGAAAAGGTGAGAAGTTGAAATCAACAATATATTTACTACCAAGGAAATACCCAAGCTTAAAAGAATGAATAACACTAGATATTGGAGAATTCTATCTTAACCGTACATCAATAGTATATAGAATACTAAGGAAACATACTAACTACAATAATGTAGTTGTATAGGAAGTATCAACCCAGACGACAAGGTATGCAAGATAATGATCTTTGGATTGGAAAATGAGAGGAAGTGGTCACTCTATGTTGCCATCATTGATCTGATGTGGTTGATCACATTAGAAAAGTGTTGATCATTCAATCGCTTTAAGGGCACAAGGATCCTCAAGTACTCAAAATGGTCAACCAATACCAACCTAGGAAGCACAGACACTTCCCCGGGGCAGCCTTGGCCGTCCTCGACACGTGTCAGACACGGAAACGGCTGGACACACAGTGGACACGGCTCAGAAGTGTCCACTTTTTTTTGAAGTATGGACACAATAAGGACATGGCTTGGACACGCCGTGGACACAGCATGCCCAAATAAAGTCCCTATATAAAAGAAATATGAATTATGTACTCCTCTCACACTCCTCTTATTCCAAAACCATAACATTATGTCTCCTCCACATCCTTATGTTAATTGTAATTATATTTTTATCTATTATATATCATACTTAAGATATAAATATAATTCATCATTCTTGGTAAGAATGTTCTAGGACTTGACATACAAGTTCATTATAATTCATCATTCTTCATTCATACTTTATTTCATATTGCAAATGTACTCTTATATTAGTCATTCTTCATCGATCATTTATAATCTCATAATGGAAACATATGAGTGGTTTCTTATAAGCTACATTCATACTGTAAGCAAATTCTGGGTTTGATTTTATATTTCTTATAATATTATTTCTTGAAATCTGATGTTATCAGTTACTTTACAGATTTGGATGCATGGAAATTATATGTATTAACTCCATGTTATGTGTATGTATATGTATATGTATATATGTGTGTATATATGTATACTTATACACATTTATTTATGTATATGTATATGTATATGTATATATGTGGGTATGACGTGTCCAACGTCGTGTTTGTGTCCTATATTTTTTAAAATCACAGTGTCCTTTGTCCTTGTCCATGTCGTGTCTCGTGTCCCTGTCCTTGCTTCCTAGATACCAAAAATACTTAGGGTCCTTTCCATCCTATATTTACCTATTTGACCACCTGATCAATGAGGTATAATCCGATTTGGTTATGTTTACCCTCTGTCTAGACACCACAGACATAATAAGAGTCAAATATGTATAGTGTGCTGCAAGGAATATGATGTGCATAGCATGAACATGATTATATAATCTACATAGAGGAATATTCTCATGTATACAAAATGGTGAATCTATACAAGAAATGCCTAGGGTCTTTGGCATCCATGTACCTCATTGTCCCCTAATTAATGAAATACCTTAATTTGTCACCTTCTGCCCAAATGCCACGGGGTACTAATAGCCAATGATATTTTATATGTGTTGCAAGGAGAATGGTATGCATCGTGTGAACACTATTTCACTCCATTGGGAGTGTTCCTGTATTAGAATACCTAACTATGATACCTTGACCCAACGCTTGATCAAATATTTGACAAAAGATCTCCAAGAATAAATAAGGAAGGAGACCCTTCATCATTTGAAAGTAACAACTCATTGTGCCATTCAAGGAGACTAAGATCCATAAACCTTTAAAAAAAGCATATATATATATATATATATATCAATTGTATTATCCATCACCCCAAAGCAACCAAGGACCTGTATGAGGAAACCCAATCTTATGATGTTGGTGGAAACCATCAATGAGGACAAGCCTATTATTTTGGAAACTTCTTTGAAGAACATAGGTTGGATACCATGCTCACAAGTCATGAATGTATCCAAGGTTTTAATGGTGAAACACCCCTTCTATTAGCAAATTTGAAAGAAGTTGTTTGATCCCTACTATGGCCCTGAAAGATGAAAGGTAGCATGTTATCCCATCAAACCCCCCTTAAGAACCTAAGAAGACAACACCCAGTGATAAACAAAGCTTGGCCCATGACCTTGATAAGTCTGATCATAGATAAGTTGTTGGGATCAGAAGGTTTGACTAAGACAACGATGGTAGAGCAACAGTTCGAGTAGACCCAAGCCTATAGAATTTCATCATTTCATCTTTCACAAACTAGGAGAGGAGAAATCCAAATCGCATGACACAAAATGATACTAGAACAAAATCATTGGAGAAAATGGGACCTAGATGGATGACAATTTCTATGAGAGGACATTAGAGAGAGAGAGAGGGATTTCTTTATGGATAAGTTTCGAAGATATTCACTAGAGAGAAGATCAAAGAGGGAGAGGGATTTCAATGTAGTTTTAAAATTCATCTATAGATGGGTGTTTATAGGAAGAACCTAGATTCTTCATGGAACCAAGACTTTACTAAAACCTTAGTTCCACTACAAATGGAAAGTCTAGAATAACTCTATACCAACTTTGCAGCTTATTGGTGATTTCTCAAACCATGATTCCTATGAGCATTACCAAATAGATAAAAAGGATAGTATCCATTTTTTGTGGATGAATAGGGTTGCTATTGCTAAGAGTCATTGGATCCACTAGTAGAGGATTATCAATTTTTGTGGATAAATAGGGTCAGTAATGCTAAGTTCCATTGCATCAATTCAAAGAGGATTAACATGTCAAATATAGAGGACGGTCTAGAGATCACATGGATGAGACAATAGTAAGGCGCTTCATGAAATCTAGCTAGGAGATGTACCAGACACTCCTCGCACAAGAGGACATTGTGACATACCTTCCCTGTGATAATGCCACACTACAATTGGTTGATTGGAAGGGGTGATTATCTTTTTGGTCGATAACATGGTGTGATTCTCCACTACTCTAGTTTCTAAGGGTTTGGTATCAACCTTCACATCCTCTATATAATTGGAGAAAGCCAGTTAGACTAATGAGTGAATACATCAAAAAATGGATGTGTTGAATAATAATAAGTAGCTTTAGACATATCAAAATAGACTAGACTAATACATATAGTTTCTCTAATACTCTTTCTTCCCATACTCCCTCTTCATACATTCTTCTGCATACTCTCTCCTCTCCTCTATATCCCCTCACACGCCATATACAAAGAGAGTGAGTAGTTGGTGTGGAACAGAGGCAAAACCCCTACATGTGAAAATGCATGCATGCACAAGGGTTGGTATGCGAAAGCCATTAGAGATACCTTCTCCACTACATTAGTTTGTGAGGGGTTGGTATCAGCCTTCACATCCTCTATATAATTGGAGAAATTCAGTTAGACTAATGAGTGAAGACATCTAAAAATGGATGCATTGAATAATAAACATCTATAGATAGATCAAAATAATTTGGAGTGATGCATATAGTTTCTTTGATACTCTTTCTCCCCATACTCCATCTTCCTACATTCTTCCGCATACTCTCTCCTCTCCTCTATATCCTCTTGCAAACCAAATACAAAGAGAGTGCATAGTTGGTGTGGAACAAAGTATCAGCCTTCACAACCTCTATATAATTGGAGAAATTCAGTTAGACTAATGAGTGAAGACATACAAAAATGGATGTGTTGAATAATAAGCATCTGTAGATAGATCAAAATAATTTGGAGTGATGCATATAGTTTCTTTGATACTCTTTCTCGCCATACTCCATCTTCCTACATTCTTCCACATACTCTCTCCTCTCCTCTATATCCCCTTGCAAACCAAATACAAAGAGAGTGCATAGTTGGTGTGGAACAAAGACATGTGAAAATGGATGCATACATGAGGGGTGGAATGGGAAAGCCATTAAAGATACCTTCAACCCTCTAAAGTTTTGTAGAGAAATCTTGTTTACTCAATACCACCAAAGCACGTCTACCAACACCTTAGTAACACAATAGTGGAACTTGGACATGATCTATTAAACTTATTTCAAGGTCGCCTTTCGAACGTGTATTGACATCTTAATGCAAAGGATTAAGGATCTCAACACATATACATGAGTCTCTCATAAAGTTGGAAAGGGTTCACTAGATCAATTCTGATCAACTACCTCAAAAAACTATTAGGCTAACCAGCTGGGATTTGAACTCATAGAAAGTTCATTGTTTTGGCATTGAACCTCTTTAATGACAAAAGATAGAGGGTGACAAACATTGTATTCATCCCAAAGAGTACACTGGGTGTAATAATCCTCCATAGAGCCATCAAGACAATAGAGTGTTCTTTTTTGGCTAGGTTCTAAATGATCTCAAACACCTCAAAATTTTGTTAATGAGAGTATACATGTGAGAGTTCATCCCACATGTTTTTTGATACATGGGTAGGGGTGTAAACGGTGCGGGTACGGTGCGGGTCTGGCCATACCCATACCCATACCCATCTAATTTAGCGGGTTTGATTCTGGTTCTAGACCCGCATAATACAAAATCTGGACCCACACCATACCCGTACCCGCAATAATAGTGGGTATGCGGTGCGGGTATGCGGGTAAGCGGTTCTATAAAACATCATATTGTTTATGTAAGAGAAATGACTATGTTATATATATTTAAAACAACAAGATATTGGTATCATATAGTATATTAACATGTAATAGTTATATTAGACAATGCTATATTCTATACAATAAAATTAATTGAGTAATTGTTTACATATTTGTAGTCATGATCATAACATTTAATTTATGTAGAAAGTAATGTAGATTAGTAGACATTTTAATTTTAAGTTTACATATGATGTTCGTTATTGTAACTAGAATAGTTAATTCTTAGTTATATGACTAGTCTCAACCTTAGAGTAGGATATAATATCAATAATTATATTAATTAGACTAGTAAAGTATGATATATATAACATATTATTTTAATAGTTACTTATATATAGCGGGTACACGGGTCTAGCGGGTCTGGGTCCAAGCATACCCATTATTGGACCTGCTTATATGCGGGTCCAAGGGTATACGGGTCCAAGGGTATGCGGGTATAAAAAATTAGACCCATGATAGGTTTTTTAAGGGTCTGGATTTGCGGGTCCGCGGGTCTACCCGTACCCATTTACAGCCCTATACATGGGAACCACCCCCAAGAAGGATCCACTTCATTGGCCTAACCCCGACAATGTAATCCCCCTCAACTACCCACACATCAGAGGAGTGGATAAACTCACACAGAGGTCACCATGTGTGACAGAATCAAGGATTGCTCAGGTTGCACAACTGGAGATTCAAACTTGGGTCTCTACTCAGTGGAGCTTGTGCCTTTTCCATGTCTCTAATGCAAATCCCACGTGTTTTTAGCAGTCTAGAGGCAGAGGAGAGATTGACTATCTTGGTTTTTGTATTTTAAAGTTCAAGAGGCAAACAATAAATGGTAGTTGGAGCCATGTAGTTTCACAATAGTAACACAACGACTTGGGGAACAAGTAGATGCCACTAGGTAAAGAGATGTGGCATAGTATACAATAACTGAAGAACAAATAGTGTGATCAACAACCTATATCTCTATGAGATACTCAAGTAGCCATAGGACATAGCTAGGAATAAGAGGGGCCAAGCGCATTATGACCTCAAAGAGGATAATAGATGGCATTTGTAAGAACATAAAAATGGACTTAATCTATGGTTTGGAAGAGGAAGATGTTGGGTAGAGGCAATATAAAGAGAGAGTTGGAGGAGAGGGATTTTACAGTGGCTAGAGGCTATGAAGGTGGGAAGGGCAATAGAGAGGCAGAGAAATAGCAGGGTTATCAAAACCAAACCGAACCAAACCGACCAGATAAACCATTGGAATTGGGCATCAGTGGTTGGAACTGTCTGGGTCAAAGCTATACCCACAAACAAGGCTTACCCATGTAATTAACAATAGAATGGACAGTACAACCAACAAACCTATGAACTAGTCCAGTTTTACACAACTGGTCGATCAGCATCCTTTTCCTTTCAATCGGTCTCAAGTCTTAAATTCCCTTACAAAAACCATATTTAGCATGGCCTTGTCCCAATACCCTAATGCATCCTGACCTTTGGCGCTAAGGAAACACAAAGAGAAGTTGCTACTATTTATCCTTCTCCAGCCATTGCTTATCTTGGGAGCTTCTCTAGATACTAATAGTGCTAAGAGATCCACATGTCGTCGTTTATAAAGCAATCGATGTCGGTTCCAATTGATCATGCAACAATCAAAGGTTGCTACTCCACCTAAAGCCTCTAGCTACTTCCCTTCTCGCTTGTTGTGATGGAGTAAACTTTTGGAATCCTTAAATGTCCAGTGACATATTCGAATTCATATGTTGACTTATATTAAGAACTCCAAGTACTTTGATAAAATATGGATGATTAGTTGTGTTGACACCTAGATTCAGACCCCTAAGTTGATTCCCTTTTGGATTAATTTGTTTATTTGTCAAGTAGTGGAAACTTGGGATTGAGATTTTATGGGACATAGCTTGGATGATAATAAAGCCCTGGTCAAAGTTTATTAATTGTACTGATTTTTCTAGATGGAGCTATTTAGGTATGAATATGATGAAATCATGTGCTTTGTGGTGCACATGCAATAAGGTTAATATTCTTATGGCTTTTTGTTTTGATGAAGATGATGTCACACCCTTTGAGACGAGGGGAGATACATGGATTGAATCATCGAGTGGGGCATTTCAAGCCCTTGTATGCCGTCAAACAACCAAGGAGATTCTGCTTATGGTTACAATCAGGAGGACAGCTGTGACCTTGAGTGTCGTGGTCCTTTAGTCATGGATTGAGAGGGTGAGGAAAGTGTGCAGTTGGAACCATCTCCTCGATAACTTCCGCTGACTTCAGGGTTAATAGTATGAGAAAGAGGGAGTTCTACTCCCCTGCTCCCTTTCCCCGCCTTTGTACTCTCTCTACACCATGGTGAGCCAGAACCACATGAGAATGTGGTCTGTGGTGGAGTCACTAGCGACGAGCACGAGAGGCCAACGACAAGCTCGTGGAAGACGAGAGTCACAGATGCCCATGGAAAAACCCATCGATGCAGGCGCAACCCTATGGAGCACAGGAGGCGAACGAGCAACATCGACTGTGACAGCGTCAAAGAACTATCAAGTAGTCCCAAGCCTGAGACAAGTGGCCGACAACACTGAGGGAGTAGGGCCGAATCTGTTGGCCCTGCTGTCGGTCGCACGCCGAAGGAGATCCCTGGCAGCGGTGACAATGCAGAGGGATGGTGGACGAAGCCGAAGGCAACCTTAATGGTTGATGGGGGGTTGGGTCATACAGGATCTCATGCCAAAGGAGCACAATCGACAACGGCGCCGGAGTCCAGCCTCGCGGTAGTACTTTGTTTCACAGAGGAAACAGAGGCAGCGAGCTAGATCATGAGAAAGGGGGAAGCCCCGACCTGGGCTAACAGATCTAGGAATTCGTGGATCTATCTTTAGATCTGGCTTGCCCAACAGTGCAGTGCCACCCTAGATGTTCACGTGGCGGCACATGATTGGCCACAGAAAGGTAAATATTTAGCAAATTCCCAGATCTTCAATAAATCATTGAAAATGGCACGATTATCAGAAAAATACAAATACAGTACCGAAATTCTCAGAAAAATGCGTAGAACACAGTAGAATGATAATATCAGGCTTTTGATGCATTAATAATAGTGATAACATGTAAGATGTGTAATGCTTGTTTGATGGATAATAAATATCAAATGATGTTCTAAAATTATGATAACATGTCAGTAAGTCTATAATCATGTTTACAATGCATATGATGTCAGATATGGTCATGTTGATGCATGAAAGCATATAATTTAATTAATATGGGTAATTAGGGCTAATAAAACTAAAGATAATGCAATTAATGCATACATGCTCAATAAATGATGAAATTTACATAACACTCTTATATTAGTAACTGGAAGCTAATCTGGAACTTTGATATCGGTTAGATGCATAGAATTCATGTTACATGAGGATGACCCATAATACATATGATGTAACCCTAATATGGTTAATGAATGTGACATAATGTTAAGTATATTCACATAATAATGTGACACATGAGTATATCCAGTTGATGAACCATAATCTAAAAAATGAAAATAGTAAGATAATTATAAGACAAGAATGCAAGTAATGATGCACACATCCTAATGAACTAAGCTAAACCCTAATGAATCGACTAGGGTTAATGATGATGTGAACCTGATGGTGACATGTAATCTTATCTTAACCAAGGTTTGACCAAGATTATAGTTGACATGAGGGATATATGATGTTTAGGTTTATCTGTGATCAAGGTACGTTATTACCTCTTACTTGGCTTATTATACAATATGCTTGTGTTATATGTGTAGTAAAATGATTGGCATATGATATTGGATTAAATGATTGTTCTTGCATGATATGTTTCTTGATTTTCCATACTTATGACTATGAACACATCAAACATAATATATCTATTCCATTATTTGAAAGCACTAAACTCTTTGATAGTACAGTGCTTGGAAGTGACCTAACTCTTTGGTAGTCAGTCACATTGTACATATGATCTAACTCTTTGGTAGTAGATCAAAAAGGCCTTAATCTTGAGCTCCTTGAGAGTCAAAAGAATGCATCAAAATCTTCAGTGGTCAATGCATGGATATATAATGGAAAATGTGCTTAAAATATGTGTTCTCTTTTGTTAATGAACATCTTTGTGCAAGTATATGATTTTCTTATATTTCTTTATAACTGCCAAGTATTAGTTTTATCTTATTGCCAATATGTGATGAGCGGTATATAAAAGACACGTAGGCGTACTCAGTACAATATTCTTGAATATTGTGTTGACGTGTACCACATGTAATATTTTGTTTAGGTTGTGGATGTGTGATCTTGAAGAACTAGGATAGTTGAGAGTTGTGTGGTGAGCTGATGTACAGGTGGACCTATTGTCTTAAGATCTTGTATTTTAGTGGTAGTACATGTATATGTATAAGTTTGTTGTTCGATATGTAATATCAAATGTTGTAACAATTCATTATGTAATTATATGTTGAATGGTGAACATGTGTTGTATGATTTTATTATTGTTCATGTGCATGTGCAACTATGTTTCCTTTTGGATTCCTTTGATTTTCTCTTTCTTAGCCTAGTGTGTGATGTTGATGTTTAAATTGGGATTCTCGCTGAGGTGAGGGTTTCAATTTGGATGTCACACATCAGATTAAGTATTTAGATGTAATCTTTTGTTTAGGTTATGGTTGTGTGATCTTGAAGAACTAGGATAGTTGAGAGTTGTGTGGTGAGATGATGTATAGGTGGACCTGTTGTCTTAAGATCCTATAGTTTAGTGGTAGTACATGTATATGTATAAGTTTGCTGGCGATATGTAATATCAAATGTTGTAACAATTCATTATGTAATAATATGTTGAATGGTGAACATGTGTTGTATGGTTTTATTATTGTTCATGTTCATGTGCTACTGTGTTTCCTTCTGACTTCCTCTGATTTTCTCTTTCTTAGCCTAGTGTGTGATGTTTAAATTGGGATTCTTGCTGAGGTGAGGGTTTCAATTTGGATGTCACACATCAGAGTAAGTATTTAGAAAATATGGGGACGTCACACTAGTGCCATCACCATGGTATGTATTTTCTCCTCATCTATTTTACTCCTTCCCTTTACTACTCCATGCCCCTATTCCTCCCCTTTTTCCTTCTATTTTGCTATTCCTATTTTTCCAATATTCCACTTTATGCTATTCATGTTTTTCCTATATTCCCCTTTGTATGCTTGCTATAAAGTTCCCCTTCATAATGCTTGTTGTAAACTTCCCCTTCTTCCTTATCTTACTCTCTTAGTGAACTTCATGTACTCCACTTCTTCCACTTCATTATCTTCTTCCTATCTTTTTTCCCTATATTACCACTCTTGGGCTCTTCCTGTTCATGTATTCTTCTTCTTTGCTCTATTGTTTTTCTTATTACTTAATCATGTTAATTACTTATATGTTATCCTCTTATATTATCTTATCACCCCCTTGATGGCAAAATTATCTTAGAAGGCTATCTTTGTGTAGGTGCTCCAATTTGTGTTGGTGTATTGTTAATGCTTGTTGTTTGGTTGTAACTGAAAATTTGATTTATGTTGGCTACCTAGGTCTTGGTACTAATTTACACTCCCTGATAGTTTAGTACTTCAATAATTTGATGTATGCATTATTGTGATCAATCATTATGTTATTTGTGGTTTATTTGTATATTTTTCTATATATATATGTATAAGTTATTTAAATGATTTGTGATACCATGATGATGTCACTAGTTGAACCGATCCCACCACTAGTTGAAATAGTGAACCGAGAACCGCAGGGCTCACTAGTTTTGTTATGAAAACTCTGGATAAAAGGAGAGGCAAGGTAGTGAGAGTGAGAGTAAGAAGAGCAGGTCAAGATGGTGGAAAGGTAGGGTTGTAAACGGTGCGGGTATGATGCAAGTATGACCATACTTACATTTGTATCCTTTATAATTTAGCGAGTACGGGTCCACACCCGCATTACTAAAATCAGACATGCACTATACCCAGACCCATATGTAATGTAGGTACATGGTGCGGGTCTATGGATATATAGTCCTACATAAAAATTTCATGTTTAAGATTACATAATACTATTTAACTTGCTTTAAGACCAATTATTGCTTTATTTAGATGTTGGACACAAGTACAGTCGTTCAAACTTTCAATTATAGAGTCCACAACAATAGGAATTACAAAAGAAGCATCACACAAAATTTATATCAGTGAAAACCAACACGTCAACAACGGATACAGAGGTAACATAAACCAAATCAATGGCAGCCTATAGGAAAACAAAAGAAAAGGCCTAAAAGCCTAAAGTACGAGGTGAAGGATCTAAAGCAATACCTATCTAATAGGTTTGTAATTGCAATATGGTGTTCAAGTAGAAAAGGAACGCAAGAGCCAATAGATCAAACATGTTGCTTGGTTGGGAAGGATGGCAAACAATTTCAATTGAAGTTGTATGGCAAAGGGAATCACTTGGGTGCGCCGTCACCCAGATCTGAGTTAATAGATCGGGAAGAGACGTGATTTGGGTTGGATGCCATCGTCGTTGAGATATAAGTTCATAGAACATGAAACAAGTAGGATTAATACACTTAGATGCCACCGTTATAGGGAATTTGGTAGAAAATTGACTCCTTGATAAGGTTTGGATCAGGGCATGTAGTAGGTGTTGCCTTAGTGGGCGGTTCGTGGAGTCCTTTGTGCCTGGAGTTTGAGGTTGGTAAAGACGGAGACAATAGGGTTGTGGTTGATGATGTGTGGTGGCTGGAGGCGGTCTATGGACACCCGGAGGTGTGGATGATCATAGAATAAGGGGGACTTATGGCCCTCAGATCTAAAATTATGTTTATTTATGATATTTTTTATCTATTAATTTGGTAATGCAAGTATATGGGTCTAACAGGTATGGGTATAGATGTAACCATTGGTACACACAATTAAATACAGATCCACGGGTTTGCAGGTCTATGTATACAAAAATCTGGACCCGTGATGGATTTTATAGGGTAAGGGATTGCGAGTAAGCGGGTATACCCAGACCCATTTACAACCCTATGAAAAGGCAGGGAGAAGGGGGTTTAGGGCGACAAAAAGGTAGGAATGTATAGGGGAGCAATATGGCTAAAAGTAGGGTGGGAGGGGCAGACGGTGGGGAGGGAAAAGGGAATGAGAAAGAGGCATTGCAGCTAGGGGTGGCAGTTGTGAGGGAAGGGTAGGAGTGGAGAGGTGAGGAAGGGAAGGGTGTGTATGCTAGGGGAATTCATAGATGTCAAAAACCATGTAAATAAATAGAAGAGAGGAGCTAATAAATAGAAGCATGAGATATTGGATAGTAGGAGAAGCAAAAAAGCAAATACAAGACTAAATCATGAAGCGGATAAAGAACATATATTAATAGATATAATAGATCATCACTAAGATTCTTCCCCATATTTAGATGGATGGCTTTTTACTTGTTGTCTCACTCCATTCTCTCCATTAATCCAAAAGTTAATCTAGTTGCAACTACCATGTTGATTGCCTTCTTTATGAGAAAAAAATATTTTGCAATATTAAATGAAATTGGCTAAAAAGCAAACTAGATAAATTGGATACATGAACAAACAAAAGACAATTTGGTGACACTATTCACCAGTGTTTTAAAAAGCATTTGAGGCATGCGCCTGAGCGGATCACATGCTCAGCCGCCTGGTTAAGGCTTTGAGCGGGTTGGCAAGCGGTAGGCCATTAAGTGCCCACCTAAGACCTGCTTGGCCCACCTATGCGTCTGCCTGAAACCCTACTTCGGGCGTCCGCTTATGGCCACCTATTTTTTGGGCACTATATTTAGCCTATCTGCTATAACATAATACAAAAATATAAGTCTATAGTAGTATAATAAGTTAGTATGAATATGTAACATTACTGTATAATACATTCTATACTATAATATATTAATATATACACTATGTATCCAGTTATCGGTTGCATAATATATTTCTGTAACTTTCTACCTTATATATAATAATACATTAATACACATTATATTCTATTGTTTATATTAATACATTCTATATTCTATAGTTTACTACATAATGTAAACTAATACATTATATATTTTGTACTATTTGATGCCTTATAAATAATAATACATTAGTACATTATATATACATGGTGTATTCTATTGTTTACTGAATATTAATATGCTCTATATATTCTATTATTTACTGCATAATATAAATTAATACATTACATATATTCTACTGTTTGCTGCATATTAGTATATAATGTTGTAATTATATAAATTTACTATAGTAAGAGTAAGAGGAGACTAAAAAGTCTATTTCTTATGTCTTAAAGTTGTGTAATTGAACTATATTTACTTATTCAATGTTTTTTAGTTGTGGTATCAACTATATAGGTGTTTTATTTTTATGATTAGGGTGTTTAAATAAGTATATTTTTTTTGAAAATGTGTTTATTACATACTAATATGTATAATTTCTACAAAATTACCTAAAAATTTATGGGCCCACTTTTTCAAAAAGCATTCAAGCGGCCACAAGGTGCTTTCTGCACGCCTCCCGCTTCCCGCTTTATTAAACATTGCTATTCACCATTGCAGTCTACTAGTCTTGACTAGGTGTTGTCCTAGGGAGCATGGGTAGCTAGGAAACCGCTTGCCACACCAAATAGGATGACAGTGACATGGGTGCCTACAAATTAGATTGTTTGGGAGAGTCAAGTTGGACATCAAGGACCGATTACTTTGTTTTACTTTTTATTGCCTTCCACATCCTTCACAACATCATTCGCGACCAAAACAAACATCCCCTCTTTACCTTGGGCAGAGAGGACCAACATTGCTCGTCTCCACCTCTAGCTTATCACACATCAACATCTAACCTCCCCATTAAAGGGTCATGTGGAGTGGGATGCTTCTCCTTTTCTTCCTCACTTCCTCATTCCTTATCATAATACTCCTTCCATGTTCTCACAAACTCACTAGATGTTTATAAACATGCATATGTTATATATTATATATAATATTTTATGAATGTATTTTATATTAGCTTAAATTTAAGCGACTGGCTAGGAGCCATTAGCACCAAAGCAAGTGAGGTTATTGACTGGTCATCATGATGACTATGGCCATAAGAACCATCTGTAGACAATCATTATGTCATTTGCATTGTGTGTCTAACATAAATTTGACAAAAATAAAACTTGCCAAAGTCATATAAAAATTAAACTACATCATGTTTCACCAGTTCTCACTCAATAGGATAACGATGTTTTGAGAAAAAACAAATCTTCACAAAAAAACATTATGAATTCAATAAAAGTGGGACATAACCTAAAACATGAAATATAGCACCTATAAAAATCAAAATGTGAACAAAATATGTCTATATCTAACAACCAAGGAAGGATGAAAGGGAGTTACCACATCCAAGAAAGTGATGTCTAGTTATCTTACTTGATCATACATGAGAGAGTCCCCCATATAAGTGATATGCAACTTATGTATTACTACCAACCTGAACATACATGGAATTACAATGAGAAACGTAAAACATCAATTCGCCAAAGGGGCATACCATTGAAATTATGGAATAGAAAATAGTAAATAAGAGCCACTTTTGATGATGGCTAAAATTTAGCAAAATACACATCACAAATGTAAACAAAAGAGAGAGGACAGACCTAGCACCCTAGTCACAATAATCCCAACATTTTGAAAAAGTCACATTTGACGGTCATCCATGCTTTGACGGTCACGTACAAGTCCTCGAAAACATCTCGTTGTTGTCTCTGAAGATCTTAAGATGCAATGACATGGACGCCGCCATGCCAACTTATTTGGGAAGCTGAACAGGAGATAAGACCGCATCCTGGAGTGGCCGTCGTGGCTCTCTGCTGTGGCCGCAGAGGCTCTCGGCGGTTGGAGCCCTTGCGACACTGGGTCATTCGAGAAGTTATGCAAGGCACGTGACTCCAATCAATATTCTCTTGTTTTTAATTTGTCTACTTACTGGTTTACCCTCACCTCTGCTGATATACCCCTGTTGATACCAATTCGTGTGTAGAATTTTAGACTTCCCAAATCTTGTTCTTGTCATAGCTTGTAAAGGGTAATCTTTTCTTCTCCTCATTTATGTTCCTCTATAACATGTACAAAAAGATAGATTGGAACAGGAACATACAACAACGTATACAAGGCCCGAGACCTCCATACAGGTGAGCTAGTTGCTCTGAAGAAGGTTCGGTTCGACAACATGGAGCCTGAGAGCGTTCAGTTCATGGTACGAGAGATCACCCTCTTACGCCGCCTAGGGTGTCACTCGAACGTCGTAGGCCTATGTGGCATCGTTGGGTCCCATGTTGCCACTTGCGGCGGTCTCTACATCGTCTTCGAATACATGGAACATGACCTCGCCAGGCTCACCGAGTCGCCGGACGTCCAGTTCTCGCTGCCTCAGGTGAAAAGTTAATTACTTTTTAGGTTAGACTCATTAATTACCATGGTCAATGCCCATCATTTTCTAGAAGAAGATGACAGAATCAAAATCGACCGAGCTCATGTTCTAACTAACTCTTTGCATCGTTCGCATTGACGGGATGGGTGGTGGTGGAAACATGGGTCTGTATCTTCTCACGATATTCTTCATGTCATTTTCGCAGGACGCGGGACTCGAAAACATCTCATTGTTGTCACCTCCGCCGACCACCAGACACTGTCACTACGGTCACGAGATAAGACCACACCCAACCACCTCTGATGGCCACCATCGCTATGGTCACAAGGACACCTTCATGTTGGCTTTCATTGAGGAGGAACAAACCACGCCCCTGGCCTCCTCCACCGGTCACCGTGCGCCCTCGGACATCAACTCCGACCATGAATTCTACATCACCTCTCATTGACTCTTCGTCCTTTTTATGGCACTGGAAGCTGGCCCCAATCCCCACCCAATCATGTTGACCCAGTATCACCCTACTACCATATAACAACCGTAGGACCAAGTCCAAGAGGCCTCTGACTTGCTTCTATTTCTAGAAGATGTAGGGAATACATCCACCGGCGGTGAACGCGTTGGAGTGGCGACATGGCTTGGGCAGCGAGGCATGTACCGGCGGGACAACTTATCCTCTCCTCCATTAGTTATAGGTTCCCTGCCTGTGCAGCCATCTCATGTGTGCCTCCTTCTGTGGCATAGTTGTCAAGGTGTAGATAGAGAAAAGGAGGAAGGAACTTTCCCAAGCGATGAGTGGAGGCACCAATAGTTGTAAGAGGGAGAGAGAAAACGCCCCGACAGATCTCTGTCTGATACATTTAGTCCCATATTGGGAGTATGGGAGGCTAATTGGGGAGATATAAGCTAGAGATTGTCCCCTCTCGACAACTAGATTTTGAGCGGTTGTTCCCTCTTGAAAGCTAGTTTTTGAGAGTGGGCTTTCCACTGAGCCTTATTCGGATAGGCCTATCAAATGGTATTAGAGCTAGGCATAAGCCCAACCTCTCACTTAAAAGGACTTTGCACCAACCTTTGGGAAAAGGTTTCGTATCACAATTAGTAGAGGGTGAAAGAACTACACACACCATCAACAAAATACTTACTTCAATCCACATTATCGGTTTCTTCCATCTCTTTCAAGATATCCAAATCATTTCCAAAGAAATAAAACTTACCATCTTCCATCTCTTTCAAGATATCCAAATCATTTCCAAAGAAATAAAACTTACCAGACATGATTATTCATATATATCATACATGGAGAGTACAAAATGTGGTAGCTGAATTACCATCCAGTAAAACACATTTTGAGGTACTATATGATTCACTACTACAAAACCACTAATACATTAGGTCTATAACCCTTACTATAATGCCATGTGTGAGTGTTGACACCCTCACACATTAGGGGTTTTACACACCATCTGTCTTATCTAAAGTGCCTTCATCTAAATGAATGTGTGAGGCTGGCAAATCTAACACAAAATTGCAGCTAAGATATAATATCAAGTTTGATATTAATAGAATACAATATAACAATCCCACTTTTAGTTACTACATGTTTCTATACGGATGGTTGACGCTGTAAAGAGCATTATAATGAAAAATTTCAAGTCAATATGTATTTGACACACTGATAATCAATGATGGAAGCCTAGATTTATGCTGATCGGAACTCCTCATTGAATTGAATCAAGTAGTTGTTTACAAGTAGGATGTTTTCCTTTGCCCATTGGGGAGAAGTCACACATGATTGTTGCCCAAATCTAATTGGAAATGAGTGAATACAATTGTTATATGTTCAGTTATACAACCAACAATGACTTTAAATTCTAAGTTGATAGAGTCACTTGAACTTTCGAGAACCCACCTCAATGAACAAGGAACAAATTACCAACGACCAAATAATACAACAACGTAATAACCTGCAATCATGATCTCCCATATATGTATATATCAAGATGCGCACAACCATTTGTTATCATCGCAAGCTTGACTTCAAGAACAACACCAAATGCATTTATATTTGTTTGCTATAATAATGCTGGATATGCAACAAACTTCTTACATATCATTTAAGATAGTATTCTATTTCCTCTTTGATTTTGCAATAACATTGGATGTATCTGAGGACAACAATTTATTCCATATGTCCTAGATATGCTAAGACCTTTAGTTAGTAGTTCAGTCAGTTGGGTAATTATGATGAGAAGTCCAAATGATTTCTCCAACCTGTTATGTACAAATGAAGCACAAGGAGATGTTCAGTCAACTTATCAATAGTCGAAATATACCTAGTTCTTTAGCTATCAACTTTATAAGTAGGATAGTTAACAAGAGAAGTTTAATTGATCTTTCCAACATGTCATATGTGATTGCAGTTCAAGGACACATTCAATTCACTTATCCACAACATTCTTGTTGTGATTGTAAGCATGTAAAGTTTAAATCACTCATCATAGATGTGAACTATTATGCACTAAAGCTCACACATTTTAGGTTATTGATGCTATAGAAGGAACATCCTAAAAATGTAGACAGGTTCCATCAATACGAACAATGGTGCTAATAAAATAACAACTGTAGAAAGAAAAAGGGAATAAATAATTCATTAGAAATAAGTAGGAAATCATATAATACTCAAATATATAAGGTTACTAAAAAGAAATTCAAACAAATTTAAGCTGACTTATTCATCTAGAGGTTCTACAAAAGTTGTTGCAACCTCATGCACAACCTTCAGTGCCACAAGGTAGCGATCACACCCCAAATGTGTCGTGCAACAATGAAAAAGGCAACTCACAAACAACCATAGAAATCTAGGCTAGGATAAGTTAAAAATATAAGTAACGCGAGCACTGTGACATAATCCACAAGTGTAGATTGCAACAATGACAAGGGTTGATAACATTGACACTCTAGCGATGTGACATATTTTTATAAGTAGAACTAAAGATAAAATACATGTTACTATACTAATGAGGTAATCTCAAAAATAAGTACAAGAAAATGAAAATAAAAGTCTACAGTTCAATGCACAATGGTAAAGGAAAATATAGATTATAAAATCTTAAGTATTGATGATGGAGAAACGGTTTATATCAGGGGTTTAAGTAAGACATATAGTGTCAGTTATAGAGCACTCAATGATGGAGGGTATTTTAATATTTCTCGGCAGTTATGATTAGCGTAATCGATGATAAAGGTCAATTGGTGGTGGAAAAAAATTCACGGGATCACATGGAGCAAACATCTTTGTCATTGATTACTCAGGAAAGCACCGACGATAAAGGTCAATTTATTCCCATGGGTGAGATGGTGCGTGCACATCTTTATCGCGTTGGTTTCATTGAAAAGAATTGTCGATATAGGTTTTTTAAAGACAAATGAAACTAAAATTTTTACGTGAAATTCCATTTTTGCAGATGATATATAGCGTTGATGTCTTTAAGAAGTGACCGACGGAAAAAACAAAGTGCAGACGGTGTTTTCTCAGGTGCGCCAACCGCAACGATGGCTAACCTAGAACCGACAGGAAAAGTGAAATAGTCAGTTCTTCTTACACATATAACATACTCTATATCCCCATTCTATAGTAGTGTTTCCAATTAGGATTAACAAAACTTTCAGAAAGAAATAATTAATTAAATTAATAATTAATTAAATACGTAGTTCTATCTTAGTGTAAAAAGAAGATGCACGACATTCTCTACAATCTACAAGTCTATTTCCTGGCCCAGCCAGACCAGATGGGTTGTGGCATGCGTGCGTGCTTGCATGTGTGTTGTGGTTACTAAACCCACCAACGAGGTGAGCATACCAATTCCTAGGACATTTGGATACTAGTATCACATGTGATCCTACATATAAGGACCACAAAAGTTTTAGGAGTGAGCAATGTGGGATAAAACGCTTCCTTATTTACATTAGACACAAAACTACACTTCTTCCATGCACTAACTGCACTACATTGGGCTTAACCCATGCTATATATATACATGACTTCTATAGCCATATATCTAACAATATATGCATTTTGATCAATCTTGTTTACAAGGCACGATATGTTAGGTTGTTAAGATCATTAGCTACTCTAGATATGCTCTTTCAATAAATAATGAATTTTGTTCTAAAGTTGAACAAAGTTATATTGAAGTCAACATAGTTGTGAAGGGCACAAAGATCACCAAAATAGCTAGTTTACAAATCTATATATGTCGAGTGCATAGAAACAAGTTGTTCAATAGCTAAAATTGAGTTTATTTACACACACATGTTGAAATAGGAGTAAGATGATAGACATATGGATGTAAATGCCATGTATATAGCATGGATTAAGCCCAATGTAGTGCAGCTAGTACATGTGAGAAAAGTAGTTTTGTCTCTAGTACAAATGGAAAAGAAGTTATATCCCATATTGCCCACTCCTAGAACTTTTGTGGTCCTTATATGTAGGATCACATGGGACACTAGTGTCCAAGGGTCCTAGGAGGAGGGTATGCTCACCTCCTCGGTGGGTATGGTGACCACAACACACACATGCACACGCATGTGTGCCACACCATGCCTACCTCATCTGGCCGGGTTGGGCTCGGGCTCGGGCTTTTGGATTGTGGATTGTGGAGAATGTCTTCCATCTTCTTTTTGCACTAGGATACAACTACGTAATTAGTTATTGATTTAATTAATTATTTCTTTCCTAATCAGATTTATTAATCCTAACTGAAAAGTATGTCTTTTGCGGAATTTTCCGCAATGTGTACAAGAGACCAAGTGGTTGCGTCTGAACAGGAATAGGATTATTGGGGTGTGTAAGGCTATAAATATGCCTCCGGTCATTAGGGTTAAATACAACTTTCAGACACACATCAGTCAGCCGTTCAAGTGTGTGTTTGTGAACCCTAAAGCCAGAGTCTACCGTCGTTGTTCCTTGGAACTATGAGGAGGCCCTTCTCCTGGACGTAGCATGTTTGTTCATCCTCTTCCTTCCAAGGTGCAACCTATCAGACGGTGGTTCCTGTGGTTGTTGAGCTGCACTAGTAGTGCAACTGATCCGCAACATCATTCATCATCAACACAAGTGAGACATGTCTTCTTCAGGTTCTTGACCGGGTCAACTAGAAGAACGACACCTATCTTTCCAGATTGTGGGCCGCTGATTTCTTTAAGTAACACGTTCATTTTTCAATGAATGATCTGGTCTGGGTCCTAACTCAGTTTTTAGTTTCTCCTGCACTGTTTATTCTTCTACTTCTTATCTGGAGATGGCCTGAACATGTTAATATATTACACCTATCACTGTTCCATGTAACAACGTAAATCTAAACTTTCAACAGTCTTAAAGAAAACATCTTTCTGTCATTAGTTAACAATGGCTGGTCATGCTGGTTCTGGGAATAAAATTGATACAAGTAGTATGCCTGATAAATTTACTGGTATCAACTTTACCTGTTGGCAGAGTTGGATGCAAATTTAGCTTAATATTGTGGGTTATGATCAGTACTTAGAAGAGATTAGACCTAAACCAGATGACACTATCCCTGATAATGCAAATATAATTGCTAACTGGAAGAAGGGTGATAAGACGTGCCGAGGTTTGATTTTGTTTGGTTGAAATAACAAACTATATGATTCTTATTCGAAGCCGCCTGTTACTACTTCCAAAGTTCTATGGGAAGCGTTAGTTAAAAATTTTAGTATTGAAAACCAATGTGTTGAATAGTATTGTGTCTATTTTCTAAAATTTTAGATGGTTGAGGGTAAGTATGTCTCAGATGAAACACACGACCTTCAACTCCTTTGTCATGAACTCGTAGATTCAAAGATGGAATCACCTGAGAAGTTTGTTGTTATGTCTATCATAGAAAAGTTTCCTAAGTCATGGGAATCGTTTGGCATGTCTCTTAAGCATCGCAAAGGAGACATGACAATGGATAGAACATTTAAAAGAGAAGTCGGTCAAGGTGCCTACTGATGAAAACCATAGTGTCATTTTACTACTGCTAAAACCAAAGATAAGAAAATAAATAATGCACATAAACCTAAGGCCAAAATCCAAAAGAAACTAAAGAATAAACCTTGTTGGACTTGTGTATAGGTTGGCCACTGGAACAAGGATTCTCCTTCAAAGAAGGAAAAGAAAGTTGTCGCATCTGCAACTGAGGAGGTTTTGGTCAACATGATAACTACATCCTTGCACCTCAATGATGGGTATGTTTCTATAAAACCTGAAATCCTTTCTATTTTTGAACCACTTTATTGGATAATCCAGTGGGGCTAATGTACATGTTTGTACTGACAAGTCCTAGTTTGTGTCTTACCCGGCCTCAAGAGGTCGTTCTGTCACTTTGGGCGATTCCAGCTCTATAGAAGTCAAAGACGAAGTATGGGTGGACTTGAAGTTCCCTTTGGGGAAGGTTCTGATGCTTCATAGAGTCAGACATGTTCCAACCATTTGACGCAATATCCTTAGTGGCGTAATTTTAGTTAGGGAAGGTTTTAGAGTAGATTGCAAATGTAATAAGGCTATTATTACATGCCTTCATAATTCTTTATTTTTTGTCAAGGGGTATTTATGTGATGTGGAGAACTTATTTAAAATTCTTATTGAACCTATTTCAAATTCTATGTTAAATTAGAATGATAATAGTTCAGTATGCATCAATATTGTATCATCTAATATTTGGCATCCACATTCAGGACATGCTAATGTTACCTCAATGAAGTGTATGATGAATCTTAATTTAATCCCTAAATATAATTTTAGCAATAATAAATGTGAAATCTGTGTGCAAGCTAAATTATCTAGGAAACCTTTTCATTCTATGAATAGGAATTCGGAAATATTGGATTTAGTGCATACTGATATTTGTGAATTTAATGGTATTGCTATAAGGGATTAAAAGTGTTATTTCATAACTTTTATTTACGATTGTAATAGATATTGTTATGTTTTTTACTTAGCCATAAAATGAGGCATTGGCTAAATTTAAAATTTATAAGAAAGAAGCTAAAACTCAAACTGGCAAAATACTTAAATGATTCAGGTCTGATAGGGGAGGAGAATGCACCTCGAACTTGTTTTTGGAATTTTTTCCAATTACATGGTATAGTTCATGAGGTTACCACTCCTTATTCACCATAGTCTAATGGGATAGCTGAATGTAAAAATAAAATCCTTATAGATATGGAAAATTCTTTACTCCAAACCTCAGGTCTACCCAACTTCATGTGGGACGAAACTTTGAATACAGATTCTCATATTCGGAATAGAGTTCCACACAAACATGTAGAAAGTAGTCTGTTTGAGTTATGGCGAGGAAGAAAATCAAGCCTCAAATATCTTCGAGTGTGGGGGTGCCTTGCTAAGGTACTTGTCCCTGAACACAAGAGGAAGAAATTGGGACCGAAAATAGTTGATGCCATTTTCTTGGGGTATGTAGAGACAAGTTATGCCTCTAGATTCCTGATTGTAAAATCTGATATCTCAGGAAATCAGGTCAATACAATTGTGGAATTACATGATGCCACATTCTTTAAGGATGTGTTTTCCATGAAATCTGATGTGCCCAATGAAGTATCTCAAAAAGATTCATTCACCACAGGTTCCATTCCCGAGCACATGGAAAGGATGACAAATGTGGGGGGCGACTCAGAATAAGCTATTTCTGAATCCAATGATTCCGAAGAAATATTTGAACCAAGGAGAAATAAACGGCCTAGGACATCCAAGGACTATGGAAGTGAGTTTCTCACTTACAATGTTGAGGATGATCCTATAACTTTCAAACAAGCTATGGAATCTCTAGAAGCTAAGTTTTAGAAAGAAGTCGTTAATGATGAAATTCAATCAATTCTCTCGAATAGAACTTGGGAATTAGTGGATTTGCCTCCTGGTTGTTCTACATTTGGATGAAAATGGATCTTTAAGAAGAAACTTAATACAGAAGGGACAATCAATAAGTATAAGGCTAGGTTAGTTGCTAAGGGTTACACACAGAAGGAATGAATATATTATTTTGATACATATTCCCCTATTTCCCGTATGACCACAATCTGAGTGCTTATAGCATTGGCTTCCATTTATAATCTTTGTATCCATCATATGGGTGTGAAGACCACATTCTTACATGGTGATCTTCAGGAAGATATATATATATATATATATATATAGAACAACGTGGGTCGTGGGAATGAGTCCAAAGTGTGTAAACGTGTTAAGTCATTATATGGCTTGAAACAAGCCCCTAAGCAATGGCATGAGAAGTTTGATTTTGTGATATCATCATTTGGCTTTGGTTTTAATGAATTTGATAAGTGTCTCTATTGCAAAATCATTAATGATGGATTCATTTTTTTATTCTTATATGTCAATGATATCCTACTTTTTGGTTTCGATATGGAAGTAGTAAATTGGACAAAGGCCTTGTTCAACAATGAGACTGGAGTTTTAGTGTCTCAATTATGATACTCACAAATTATCATAATTTTGATGTATCTTATGAACTACACATATCCAGACATTGCGTTTGTTGTGAGCAAATTAAGTAGATGCACCAGTTGTCTTGACAAGACCCATTGGAAAGGTCTTGATAGAGTTTTGAGGTATATCAAGGGAACTTGTTCCCTTGGGCTACATTATGGCAAACATCCTTCTGTAGTCGAAGGATATAGTGATGCAAGCTGGATTGCCATGAACTCTGGGAGCAATGTTGTCTCAGGATATGTATTCCTGTTGGAAGGAGGAGCTTTTCCTGGAGGTCTAAGAAACAAACCATATTGTCTCAGTCTACTTTTGAGGTAGAGATGTGTACTTTAGAAGAAACTAGATTGGAAGAAGAACTACATGGACTTATGTCTAGTTTACCTATGGTAAAGAAGCCACTTCCTCCAATTTCAATTCACTGTGATAGCACCACAACAATTGCTAAGATAACAAATTCCAAGTATAATAAAAAAAATAGTGTATACACATCCAAGTCAGACTCAAGTCTGTACGGGAATTAGTTTCTAATGGGTTCATAGATGTGGACTACGTCGGTACCAAAGATAATACAGCTGATCCTTTCACTAAATGTCTTACCTTGGCATTAGTGAAAAATCCAGGTTGGGGATGGGACCAAAACCCCTTTAGATTCATAGGCAGTAGCAACCCAACACAACAGAGTGGAGATCCCATAAATTAGGTTCATTGTGGTAATAACAAGCTATCAGGTGAATTATATGACACTATGTAATTACTTTGATGCTTCATGCATATGTGTGTCTATCCCTTGGGAAACTTTTTACTGTCATGGCTGCCAATTGGTTAGAGATTAGTCTCTGAATGGTGTCAAGTCTTAGGACAGGATGTTAGCAGTACATCCTTGGAGTCTCTAACTAAATGATTGATGTTGTGTAGGCCGCAACAGGAGAATTGGGTTGTTCTCTGTTATCAATCATTAAATAAAATTTTGTATGCATGGCCTTAATGCATTGTTTTCTTTTCTACCATGTCTTTATTGTGTTGTTACAGGCTTATACTCTTGCACCCAAGGTTCAGGTTCAAGACTTTTGTTCACCTAGTTCCTGCGGGGGTTATAGTTGGATAACTCAGGAAGATTCAAATAGAAAGGTATTTGCTGAACGCACAGTGTGGAGGACTGAATGGTAGAGCACACTACACATTGGACTTTATGGGGGATTGTTAGATATATGGCTGCAAATGCCATGTATATAGCATGGGTTAAGCCCAATGTAGTGCAACTAGTACAAATGTGAAAGAAGTTTTATCCCATATTGCTCACTCCTTGAACTTTTTTGGTCCTTATATGTAGGATCACATGGGACACTAGTGTCCAAGGGTCCTAGGAGGAGGGTATTCTCACCTCCTTGGTGGGTATGGTGACCACAACACGCATGCACGCACCGTGCGTGCTGCGCCACACCTTGTCTAGCCTAGTCGGGTCGGGCACAGACTTGGGCTTGTGGCTTGTGGCTTGTGGATTGTGGAGAATGTATTCCATCTCCTATCTTCTTTTTGCACTAGGATACAACTACATAATAAATTATTGATTGATATAATTGTCTCGTATATGTCTCTGGTCATCAGGGTTAAACACATCTTTTGAACACACAATTGTCAGTTGTTCGAGTGTGTGTTTGCGAACCTTAAAGCTGGATTATGTCGCTGTTGTTCCTTGGTGCTACGTGGAGGCCCCTCTCCTAGACGTAGAATGTTCATTCATCCTCTTCCTTCCAAGGTGTAACCTGTCAGGCTATTGTACCTGCAGTTGCTGAGCTGCACTGGTAGCACAACTGATCATCTGCATTGCTCGTCGTCAAAATGAGCAAGATGTGTCTTCTTTAAGTTTGTGACCGATTCGACTAGAATAACGACACCTATCTTTCCAAATTGATGGCCGCTGATTTCTTTACGTAACATGTCATTTTTCAACGAACGATTTGGTCAGGGTCCTAACTCAATTTTATTTTTCCTACACTATTTATTCTTTTACTTCTTATCTAGTTCTAGCCAGAACCTGTTAATATATTGAACCTATCACTGTTTCATGTAATGATGTAAATTTAAAATTTACAACATAAGAATAGTATATAAGCTTGTCATATCCATATTTTTTATTTTCTTTTTGGAGATTAGTTTGTTAGATGAAGTATGGACTCTAAACCAAAACCTACAAAACTACTCAAGCAGACGAGAGAATACAAGACAAAAATTATAGGGAAATAAAAAGTTGAATGGATGATATCTAAATCAACCAAGCATACAGGGCAACAAGCAACAACCAATTTAGATGGGAAAGGATTCCTTTAAAGTTTCCAAACTAGTTTTGTATAAAAATAGTGAGGGTGAATACATGTTGAACTTATAAAATATCTTGGTACAATTTAGTATAAAAGTCCAATTCGATTACGGTCTGTAATGTATGGTACAATTTATCTCGGATTTGAATCCCTTAAGGGCATGTTTGATTCGGGGGAGAGGATTCAAACGGGATTGGGATAGCATGGGATAGTATTGGTGGGGGATGGGATACTACGTATCCTATACTAAGTTTGGATGCAACTTGGGGTAGAATTAGGTAACATGGACTTTATCAGTGAGTATTGTGATCAATCTCCTGCTGGAGGCATTAGTGTGAATCTGCACATGATCGATCAAAGGGACGGGGGGAGGTGTGGAGACAAAGATATTCATATGCCATGTATCTAGAGAGATCTTAATGAAAAACAACTATGATCATCACCAACCCTTGATTTGGCTTGCTTATCTTGTGCCCACGCTTGATGAACTTCATGGCGACAAGATCCTTGTTGATCATGTTCCACATCTTCTTGGCCACCACAAAGTCACCACTTTCAATCTCCCACACAAGCCCTTACTTCTCCATCAATCACGGGTCAAATGAGTCAGCAACGGGCACCGGATCCCCTTCCCGACAAATAGTCACGGAGTGGCCGGAGGGTCCCGACCCTCTTCATCATGCATAAGCATAGCAGGTGATAGTTGGAGGTTGAGGAGGCAATAGAAGAGGGGCTTGGGGGAGAGGAGGTGCACAGTGGAGCCGTCGATGGAGTTTGAGGCCGATGGAAGAGGCCGCTTACTGTTCGTGATAAGAAGAGGGTGAACGCAAAAAAGTATCATGAGATTTTTTTTTGGGTCCGGTGGCAGTTGGGATATATCCCTGCTAAATACTTAGGGGGTGTCCGGAACTGCAAATCCTAATTAATTAGGAATCCACTACCATTGGTTGCCCATTCTTATTTGGATCTTTACACAACCAAACACATGATTCGAACTTCAATGGGATTTGGACTCCTATCCTTCTCATTATCCTGCAAACCAAACGTGTCGTAATAACACATATATGTGTACCAACGTTCACTAGGCGTGTGTGGGTATTTACCGAGCTGCATTACTTTCCTTTTATTTTCCAATGAATGAGGACTTCTTCCTTTCTAGGAATTCTAGTTCGTAAACAACTTCGTTATCTAAGGGCATGTTTGTTTTAGTGGATGTAGATGGATTGGAATGTATTTTGTGATCTAGCTGTGTAAATACTAGGTTTGTTTTGTGGGATTGTAAAAAATGGGTGACTCCTGCATTTCCAGGTATATGAAAGTTGTTGGATATAAGATTCCATTACAAGTTGCTTCCTCGCAAATGCTATATGCCATTTTGGTCTCAAAGCAGTAGGAACAGGCCCATATTTCTGGTACTGATATATATAATTGCAGGTCCAGGTGCGTTTTCTGTGTGAGCATTCGGTTTGCGGATGTGGTCCCTGTCCGAAATACCAAACATAATCTATTATTTTGTTGCACTTATGAAACAAAAAAATAATTATAGGATTAATCCTATAGTTCTTTTATAGGACCACCAATCACAATGCAACATCTCCTCCTCTCCCCTCTTCAAAACCCCAACCCCTAAAAAAATAAGGAGAGAGAAACATACACTATGCAGTTTGTATAACAAAATTCTATTGGATTCTACCAAGTTATTATAGTATTGTACTTGGATTAAGCAATTGCAGGATTCTCACTAATCCAATTGACTCATGTAAACCAAACGTCCCCTAAATACAGTCCAGACTCCAGACTTCCAAAGGCAGCCAGACAGCCAGCGTGTGGGCTAACATGTCGATTCAGATTGGGAATTCTCCCCCACTCGCAAGAGCTTCTTATCAAGCTATAAAGTCTGAATCAAATCTCAGTTTTTTACAAAAACTAGGCACTGACGGCAGCGATCATAGATTGATTGAGTAAGACGTTCTTTTCCGGAAGCTCCTTGTCATCTTGGCAAAACTCCCACGTGCTGTCTCAACTGTCATGTCAGCTGATGGACACTACCCCGGTGGACACCAAGGTCCCCCTTCTCCCGAGCATGCGTCGGTTCAGCCAGAAGAAACATCACGTGCTGCCGTGGTGCAGGATGGTGGCAGTGCCATGCTCATAGATACTCAACATCCATGTTACTACTGCGACCGGACATTCGACGACATCAAAGCATTGCATGGGCACATGAAAGCCCATCCTGAAGCTAGGGTTGGCAAACACCAGGGAGAGAGCAGTTGCAGCAGAAAGAATAGAAAGACGGTGCCTCTCTTAGAGGACGATGATGAACCTGGCCCTAATTTCTCTCCTGCTTCTGAGCCAGAAACCCCTAGTTATTGGGAGCTTCTACCTCTCATCGTCGCCCCACCTGTGAACGAACGACCTCGTGATCCCAGAAGCAGCAAGGGCGTCGGTGTTAGAGAGTTGTCATCGGAAAACTACCAGGATAAAGATTATTCTCAGATGTCAGCAGACGAGATGTTGGCCTCACTAGGGTATCATGCATACGAGTTGCGTGCCACCAGAGAGTTGATGATGATGTGCTATGGTGTAACATTAAGTGCTAACATTAGTCCGGTAAGGTGGATGAAGGAGGTGGTGATGGTGCCCGCCGATGTTCTCCACGACAAGATGAACTAAGTTAGACTTAATTAAGGTTCTCTCTCTCTCTTAGTGGTATATTTTGTTGGCGGTGTAGTACAAATTATGTTGATGAAAAAATAATTTTGGATTTAGAGGAAGTTTAAGCATTAAGATACGTGTTTGCATGTGTTCATTGGTCTAACTTATCAATTCAAACATCACACAAACCAACTAGCCATCTTGTACTTCCTGTAATATGTTCTGAATAATTTGTTGATATATCCCACATACATTCACTTTAGATCTATAGTCCATGAGAATGTTCACATCAACCTTTCTTCAAAAAATATATATATATATATATATATTATTTTCATATACTAATTCATGTGTTGCACGTGCTTAGCACGTGCCCCTGCTAGTTATAGAAGAAGAGCATGCAAGAAGATAACCATGGAGGATAGAAATGTCCATCAAACAGCCATGCCAAGCAAAGAGGACGAAAGTTGCCCACAAGCAGAAGCATTTTTTTCTTCCTTAGGTTTAGGATCTATATTCTGATACGATGTCATAAAGTAAAAAATATGTGTGATATATTCTTATTCATAAATAATAATTCCCTCCTTTATATAAATGAGGAGTCAAAAATAGTAAAACAAATTTGATCCTAATAGACCAAAACAATTAGGCTCATGTACATAACCATCGGGTTATAGCATACTAGGGTTTCAACAAAAGTAACAGAGTACTCCGTGATTGTATTAGTCATTCAAGGACTATTCATACCCAATTACCATCATTTAGTTATATTAAAACTAGGTATAACAAGCTATACCTCATAAGGGTTACCCATTAATTCATTATGGTGATTATAAATGATAATCATACGAGGGAAATTATAAGACTATAAGTTTAATGCATTGAACCATCAAATTCTCACCATTAGAATCATAACATTATACTACATGCTTCACCCAAAACAATGGGAATATTGAGGCATCAACTTCTAACCATGAAATGTTGAAAAGGTAAAGCCATTGGTGGTTTAAATAAGTAAACATCTTGAAAGAATCATCTATAATATTATTGAGTTGTGATATACAAAAGTCACCATTTAACCCTAGATATCATTTGATTAACAACAATAAGAGTTCTATTGAGAGTAGGGTAAAACACACAATCGACTGATCATTTAATACAAGCCATCCATTGACAACAAATAAGCTCCTTAAATTGAGCATATAAAGGAAACCATTTAAATCACATTATTAGGACCAACATATTACATTATCCATCGTTCCACTTTATTGGAGGAATAAACATTAGATCTTGACCATTGGGTCAAGTTCATATGTTAAAATCATCAATTACAGTATAGGTTTGACCATTGCATCAAATGGCCCAAGAAACCATTGGTCTAAGGCTTAATTGATGCTACAACTACATGATTAACTCACCATAGGTTGTGGAGACCTGATCCACCATCATTAGTGACCATTAAATCACCATAGGTTGTTAGATCAGCACTATATTCATTAATCACCCTCGAATATCAAACAAATATCACCATTGATTGATAGCATCATTAGGGTACTTAGTGGTTAATCACTAAGCTTCTAATTAGTCCAACAACTGACCTTAAGGGTGAACGTCAGTTGATACCCTTGGTCACCACCATCAGTTGTCATGAATAAAACACCATCGTTTGTTGCAATGGTACCACCATTGAGTCATGTGTTTGTAGAAGAAATCAACTTTAACCCTAAAATTGACCATTGGTTGATAGGTGTTTCGCACAATTGTGTTGGGTTTTAGGGGAGACAGAGAAGGTAGCAGAAACAAAAAAATTCTTCTCCCCGAACCCAGTATAAAGAAATCGCGTCAACGTATATACAATAGGAAGGATGGTTTGTAGAGGCGTACCTTGTCCCGAGGCTCTCTCGGCGACATTACCTTGCAGCTACTGCGGTATTCACCTCCAGTCTTGGACGGTGTCTGTCCAGCAACTCTAGGTACTTCCACAATGTTGGTAACCAACCACCTGGAACTTCGATTGCCTTGTTGCACAAGGAACCGGAAGGAGTCGTACCCTCCTGTCAGCGTACTAGTCACCGACACACTCTCCTACCACTAGTCGCCTTTCTGCAGTTGTCTTTCCCTTGTTGTGCCTCCCTTGTCGAGTAGCACTTGCTCGGGCTCTCTTGGTTACCACAACCATAGAGAATGACAACTTTATAGAGCAACTGGTGTTCTGAGTTGTACTTGAGAAGCCCCCAATGCCCTCTATATATAGGAGGGGTTAGGGTCAGGGTTCTTTGCCCCAGGCAATGTGGGACTAAAGCAGGAGTAGAAGGGTCTGAAATTTCTACAAAACAACCAAATGCGCCAGTTGAATCGATCATTTCAAGCATGAACCGATCGGTTGGGGACCTGAGCCGATTGGTTCACACCTGAACCGATCGGTTGGGGCACCTGAACTGATCAGTTGGGGCACCTAAACTGGTCGGTTCACTACCCTGGTCAGTTCCCGGTTGACTTTTCCTCTTTTGTTTCAAATTGATCCAAATACCAATCCTTGTTCCAATCAAATTGCACAAGTGAAATGAAGAGAAATTTCTTGCCAACCTAACTCTCCCAACTCACTCGGTTGGACCAGTTGAGCCGATCGGTTCAGCCTTTGAACATGTCAGTTCACCCTATCCTGAGCCGATCAACTCACCAACCTGAGCTGATCGGTTCACCAAGATGAGCTAGTCGGTTCATCATATGAGCCGATTGGTTGGGAGTGCAGGCTGTGCAAAATCATTCAATTGCAGTTTCAATCAATCCGATACTCTAATCAATCAGTCCAACACCTTAAACACTATGATACTTAGCTATGAATTGATTGAGTGTTTAATTGAACTACTAACCTCCTTTAGCAATCAATCTAAATATTGTTTGTGGATAACCTCCTTATCCAGGTTAAATCCTATGTGTGTGACCCTACAAGCCCATTTCACTTTGGCAGTGAAAGTCCATAACACTTATGACTTCAGAAGCAAAGAGCGGTGCCTAGTCGCACATCAATGCTACCCAAGTGAAAAGGAACGTTGGAGAACAACTTTCAATACTACAATCTGTGAATGGTGTTACAGTAAATGTATAATTCCTTTGTCACTGATATCCCGAATGAACTCAAGGCATGGAACAGTCATACTATCAACGTTCATTCACTTTCTTGATCTCAAAGTAGACTGGAGGAGATATGTATGACATCAATATCACATACTGATTCACACATGCGTGTGCATGCCTATCTCAATCCTACTCATCAAGTGGCTATGGATATCAAACTCCCTCAGGAGGGACAAATCCCATATCTATCACTCACCCCTCAAAAGCCCCATGTGTCAAAGCCACCCAATCATCACCTTTATAACAACCCATGTTCTAGGACTGTGTTTGATGATGTCAAAGTGTACCCAACGACATGTGTTGAGTGTAGTGATTTTAGGTCAAAGAATCACACTCACCGCCATCACTGTGAGAACTAACTTTGACTACCATGTCATGGTTCCATGTGTCAAACTCACGATGGGTCTGTCTGCTATACTTGTTCTCTAACAAATACCTATGTGTTTGGTTTGATATCTCCATATCATGACTAATGAGATTTTGTCATCCACCAACACCACAATCTAGTCTTATGTGTCATTGATGTATATCTACCTTCCATAATGACATCCGACTAGGGACATAACAAGAATGTACAAATTCTTAGCATCCATATGATCTCATCGTTCAGGTCCTTAACCTGAAAGCATACGTCATTTAGTATTTTCATTCTTTAGACATTTAATTTGTTATATCATTATCTCATATGACTAAACCAGAAAGAATTGGAAGCTTTCCTTTGATGCTTATCAAATCAATCTTAATGTATCCCACCAATCATCCCATGATTGGCTCTCAGGGCATACATACCAACACATTGGTTGTCAAACCATCCTGATCCAAGTCATATTATACCTTAGGAATAATGTAAACATGAATACAGGTTCATCTGGAACTAAAATCAGAATAGGGAACATTATAAAAATCGAAATCCAAGGCAAGCATAGCTTTTTAGTGCATGGATCATCATTTTCAAGCAAGAACATGATCTAGAAAGCTTATGGTAAGCAATAAATGTGGAGCAAGTTATAAAACTTGCCTCTAATGAGAAGATAAAATCCCAAACAGAAGATAACTCGAGTAGGTAGGGTAAAAATTCAAGTATAAGCTGTGAACTCGTCCATCTAACACCTTTCTTCATCAAATGAGCTAACCTTAAGCATAATGAGCAAGAAAGATAGGGTTTTAGAGATTTAGAGCAATTTCTACCATGAAACAACAAGGTTCCAACCTTAAGAAAGGTAGGAGGAAGGATAAAAAAGAAATAAATGGAGGAAATAAAGGCATTCTTACTCTTTTATGTCAAGATCACTAGAAGGAAGCTTTTCAAACCCTAAAAGGAAGTCGATTGCAACCCTATATTCTTTTTCCAAGAAGATCCCCTCTTTCTTCTTTCATTGGATAGGAAATTAACAATAGAAAATAGGGAGAACAAGGTTCATAGAAGGAGGGAAGTGGTGGAGAGAAAATGACTCGTTTGGGTGCTTAGGGATAAGTATATGAAACTTTAAGATAAAGAAAAAGTAAAAGAAAAAGTTGAAGGTCTAGTATCTTTCCAAGTGTCCATGGCCTTGAACTATTAATAATATACAAGCACACACACAAGAATCTCCCCCACAATCCATAGAGACATAATTATCCCTCGTTTCTTGAATTTCCAAACAAAACAAATAATTCATTAGTTGATAGCTACTAAAGGTAGCTCATCCATGAAGGGGTAAATCCTAAAATATCCTTGAGAAAAAGACCTTCAAACTAAGGCTTAAATAGGTTCCCTATGGATCAACAAGCTCAAGAATGATTGTAGAATATATAAGGAACATAATGCAAGTGATAAATTGCAAGGAAAACCTCTCAATTGGGTAAATTACAAAAAAGTTCAAAATGTGTATAAAATTGCATGACTTTCTCAAACATTGTCCAAATTGGACCAAATTTGAAGCTTAAGCTTGTCTTATGATTTAAAAGCATATCACAAGGTTATATTAGGGTTATAAGAATTAAATTATTATAATTAATCTTATTCAACTCATTAAGCAAGTTTAGCGGCCTTACAACATGGGACACTAGTGTCCAAGGGTCCTAGAAAGAGGGTATGCTCACCTCCTTGGTGGGTATAGTGACCAAAACACACATTCATGCATGCGCACACTACGCCATATCTCACCTGGCCTGGCCGGATTGGGCACAGGCTCGGGCTTGTGGCTTGTGGCTTGTGGATTGTGGAGAATATCTTCCGTCTTCCATCTTCTTTTTTACTAGGATACAATTAATTATTGATTTAATTAATTGTTTCGTATATGCCTCTGGTCAAACATATTTTTCAAACACATAGCCGTCAGTCGTTCGAGTGTGTGTTTGTAAACCCTAAAGCTGGAGTATGTCGTCATCGTTCCTTGGTGCTATGTGGATGCCCTTCTCCTGGATGTAGCATGTTCATTCATGCTCTTCATTCCAAGGTACAACCTGTCAGGCGGTGGTTCCTGTGGTTGCTGAGTTGCACTGGTAGTGCAACTGACCATCTGCATTATTCGTCATTAACATGAGCGAAACATGTCTTCTTCAGGTAGCAGACCAGTTCGAATAGAAGAACGGAGCCATTCTTTCTAGATTGCGGGCCGCTGATTTCTTTAAGTAACACGTTCATTTTTCGACAAATGATCTGGTGAGGTTCCTAACTCAGTTTTTATTTTCTCCTTCATGGTTTATTTCTCTACTTCTTATCTGGATCTGGCCTGAACCTATTAATATATTGCACCTATCTTTGTTGCATGTAACGACATAAATCTAAAATATACAACATAAGAATAGTATATAAGCTTGTCATATCCAAATTTTTTATTTTATTTTTAGAGATTAGTTTGTTAGATGAAGTATGGACTGTAAATCAAAACCTACGAAAATTGCTCTAGTAGACGAGAGAATACAAGACAAAAATTATAGGGAAACAAAAAGTTGAATGGATGATATCTAAATTGACCAAGTATACAAGGCAACAAGCAACAACCAATTAAGATGGGAAAGTACTCCTTTAAACTTTCCAAACTAGTTTTATATAAAAATAGTGAGGGTGAATACATGTTGAACTTAAAAAATAACTCAAATTCTTGGTACAATTTAGTATAAAAATCCAATTTGATTACATTGTGTAATGTATGGTAAAATTTATCTCAGATTTGAATCCCTCAATAACGCATATATGGTGTAGCAACGGCTACTAGGAATGTGTGGGTATTTACCCAGCTGCATTACTTTCCTTTTATTTTCCAATGAATGAGGACTTCTTCCTTTCTAGGAATTCTAGTTTGTGACCAACTTCACTATCAAAATACAGTCCAGACTCCAGACTTCCAAAGGTAGCCGGACAGCTAGCGTGTGGGCTAACACGTCGATTCGGATTGGGAATTCCCACCCCCCCCCCCCGCTCGCAAGAGCTTCCTATCAAGCTATAAAGTCTGAATCAAATCTCAGTTTTTCACGGAAACTAGGCACCGACGACATCAATCATCTATCGATCGAGTACGACGTTCTTTTCCCGAAGCTCCTTGTCATCTTAGCAAAACTCCCACATGCTATCTCGACTATCATGTCAGCTGATGGACACTACCCGAGTGGCCATCGGGGTCCCCCTTCTCCCGAGCACGCACCGGTTTAGCCAGAAGCAACACTGCATGTTGTCGTGGTGTAGGATGGTGGCGGTGCCATGCTTAGAGATACTCAGCATCCATGTTCACTAGACATTCGACGGCATCAAAGCATTGTAAGGGAACATGAAGGTCCATCCCAAAGCTAGGGTTGGAAAACACCAGGGATAGAGCGGTAGCAGTAGAAAAAAGAGAAAGACGACGCCTCTTTCAGAGGACAATTATGAACTCGGCCCCAATTTCTCTCCCGTTTCTGAGCCAGAAACCCCTAGTTATCGGGAGCTTCCACCGCTTGTCGTCGCCCCACCTGTGAACGAACGACCTCATGATCCCAGCAGTAGCAAGGGCGTCGGCGTTAGAGAGTTGTCACCGAAAAACTATGAGGATAAAGATTATTCTCATATGTCAGCAAATGAGATGTCGGCCTCACTAGGGTATCAAGCATACGAGTTGCGCATCGTTGGAGAGTTGATGATGTTGTGCTATGGTGAAATGATATGGACATGTGTAGCATAGACTGACAAACACACATGCCTAAACAATGATATCAATTTATAAGACCAAATCTTGTGTGCTTGATCTTTATATTTAATCACACAACTATCTTGTCATAGATAAAGTAAAAGATGATGTTGGTCACATGGACAAATCAGGATGGTTAAAATAGAGATGTGTACAAGAAAAATAGTATGTGATTGAGAAATTTTTCATATTGAAAAGTAAGTTTAGTAGGACATCTATTCATCTAGCCATATATTATGGGAGTGAATGTTGGACGGTGCAAAATAAATGACTCAACAAGATGGTGTGTGTGAAATACATGTATTTATATGGATGTATCAAATGAAAAGAAAAGATCGCATCAGAAATGCTTGTATCAGGATTACAATAATGGTGGTGAATATCGAGGACAAGTTGCATGAACATCCTGTGAAATGATATATATATATATATATATATATATATATATATATATATATTCAGTCTGTGGGACCAAATTCTATGTGCCCTGTCTCTATCTCTGTCTCTATGCCTGACACATCTTGATAATTGGTTTTGCAACCAATTGACAAGAGTCGTAGAACTGTAGCATAATGTAAGCCTAGGATTTATTGGGACCTAATCCTTAACACAGAAGATTGTTCCCTCAATAAAATGCAACTATATGAAAAAAATAGCATGTCCAAATTAACTCAGAAAGAGCTCATAGGAAGAGATTTTGTATCATTACATCTTTGATCAAAATATGATGCATAACATAAGTAATTACAAAAGAAGACTCGTATACCTTACCTAACAGAGTTGGGACGGAGATTTAAGTTGTGATGATGATAAATTGTTTTGTCATAACAAACAACTTTTATCTGAAATCACACACAATATTCTCTCTTAGAAATAACAAAGAATTTTTTTATTTACTTTTGTTTTCTTTCTCTCACAATTATAAAGTGCGCTCAATGCATACAACCACGTACATGAGGTTTAGTCGTGTATACATCAGGGTTTTTGTCCACATTTTCGGTTCCAAAAAACACCAAACCAAATTGAGGTAGAAATGTTTACTATATAGGCACATGGAGAATAAGTCCGCCGCTGATGTTGAAGTGGTAGTTTCTAGTTTCTATATTTGTCTATTCCAGCCTTTAAATTATGAGCACATGTAGTATTTTGTACTCCTAATCAATTAAATTGAGCCAGAAGATTATTTTTGATAAAAAGGGTTTTGCTTCTTATATTTATGATATCAGTTTAGTTAGTTATTGGGGCCATTTGCCGCATAGCCAAGTCATCCAACCGACCCACAAAATGTTGTTTCATCAGTGCCACCTGACCAAGAACACACCCCACCATACCGACGAGCAAGAAAGGAGTTCATTTAGGGAGGTGGGAGCCCAATGTCATCGTTATCTATTGTACAATAGACAGGGTCACTGAGCTACATAGCAATGAAAATGTAGAAGAAGTTGGGTCCATGCAGGAGGCAGAGAGAGCCAAGGAAGGCAACAATGTGCAAGAGATAGAATGGGATCTTGGTACATCATCTTCTCCATTGATCCCTTTGGCCTTCTTGCTGACCAGTGATGGCAAATTAAATGTGGAGAAACTTATCAGAGTAGAAAGGCACCATGGGGATGACGCCGACGGATACATCAAAGTAACGGGAGGTGAGAAATGTCTCAGTGTTGGCGGTTTGCAAGCAGCAACATCGGTATGCAAAAAACACAGAACATCGTTTCCCGTTGTTGGGGTCGGGATCATTTCCAGAGACATGCGGTGGTGCGTCAAGCACGGGGGAACATTATCGTCGCTAGGTGAATTCGAGAGGCATCATGACCAGGAACAATCGAAATCTTCGTCACTTTCGCCCTCATCTTCACCACCTCCACCTGAGTAGAAGGGAAGACTCTCAGTCGTCGACACACTACCACTTCCGACATACGCACAGAGTATGGGCAGCTTTGGTGGTAAGATTTTCTCAGGTAAGGAGTGTTCAGAGGCCTTCCGCGTTGCCTAGGATGGCAGAATTATCCAGAATACCATCACCCGAACCAAAGCATACGTATCTGAACCATTTTTCTGGATGTCCTCCTAAAACGGTGGGATCTGGAGTGGATAATGTATAACAACCATTCAGCGGTATGGATATCCACAAGAACCCAAACCAAATTATTATATGCCTAATAAAAACTAAGCTGTGTTTCTCTTGTGATCTCTTCGGCCGGAAAATTGCACGCTCACTCTAGACAAAGTGGTCCCTCGTCGACGACCAGTGATAGAACCACTGATGAGCACACACTGCTGCATAATCTCGTCGCTGAAGATCATCCATGCTTTGACGGTCACGTACAGGTCCTCGAAAACATCTCATTGTTGTCTCCGAAGATCTCAAGATGCGGCGACATGGACGCTGCCATGCCAACTTATTTGGGAAGTTGAACAGGATAAGACCGCACCTAGTCACCTCCACTGACCGCAAACCACTGTCACTACGACCACGAGATAAGACCACACCCATCCACCTCCCCTGGACACACTGCAAGAAAACAACAAGTATATGAGAATGATGACCCTTGTACAAACAACTGTTGCGACGGTCAAACCCCTCTCTAATCTGGGGCCCGTCATTTAACTGGTATCGTTTAAAACCTCATCGCCTTTGTAAAATAAGAGGATTATACCCCTCTCACAATGGTGGGCCATGTTCACATTATAATATTTAACTTGATGTCAAATACGAGAGTCGTACCTCTCACAAAACTGGTCTGCGTGCACACAATGATACTTGATTCCAAAGAACATACTGAATAATAACTAGTCGGTTAACACAATATATATATCAAGTGTCTTATCACAATCATCCAGCAAATGTAAAGTCTCCAATAAACAAAGATTTGAGCCAAAAAAAGAAATTTTTTATGGATCACAAATATGTGTACAAAGAGGGAGGAGATTGTTCTTTTGTCCATTTACAAAATTTAGCAATACCAACACTATTTATAAGGTAGAACATCGATTATATAATGTCAGCTGGGATTGTGTTTAGCTCTAGAAATTTTTGTAAGAAACAACAACTAGCCCTCTAAAGCTTGAGGATACAAGCAGTTTGGTTTTTTTCTCCAACTGCATGGTTGTTGGGAGTTTTTCTCCAACTCTCTCACCAACAGTGCGAGACCCCAACCTCTTCTCATAGCTACTGGTTAGTGGAGGTAGACTTCACATCACTCAATGATGAGATATAGATTTAACTCAGACACCATGAGCCTCTTTTTGTGTTAGGGAGCTGCTGGAGAACTCCTAATAAAGGCACCTTAGAGCTAAATAGTGGTGTTGCATGTTTGAACTACTATCATGTCAAATTCCATAGGACTATTCACATCATGATGATTCTGTTGTGGCAATAATAGCTCGTATTGTTGATGGTGAATGTTGAGCATTCTTAAAAAAAGTGTATGTCATCATGTTGTGCATCATAGCTGCTGCAACCATGACAACAAAGACTAGTGGTTAGTAAGATGCTATCAATGCTCTCAGTAAAAATCACAGAAAGGGGGAAACACTTTTAGGTATAAAGGACGTCATCATTCTGTTGGCATTCCTGGAATTCAAGTTATAAAAGAGATGTCACAAACTGAAAATCATTGCAAGCCAGAGTCAAATATGCTTACTTGGCATTCCAACTATTTTGGATTTTAGCTTCTGAAAATTAGACAACGATTTGATCTTGGCACATAATCTAGCAATTACTTCATCCATGAGAGCAGCATGCATTGGGTCTGTCGGGATAGTACTACACTTGACTTACATCAGATGTATCTTGTGTAGAAGATAGTTGTATTCTTTAGTTGTCTGGTTCCTTTATGTATTAAAGAAAATAAATTCAATGATGTGTTGCAAGTTATATGAATTGATAATGGGATTCGACAAAATAAAACAAAAACATGTTAAATCATTATGATGGCATAAGCTACTTGTACATGCTCAGTTTCATACTGTTGGGAGTAAACACAGAATTATGTCGCTTACGCATACTAACAAATGTGATTTGATTTACAAAACAAGTGATTTTGAATAAAATTTTGACTGATTTTATGAATTTAAGTGAAGCCCAACACATAGAATGTTAAGTTTAAGTGATTTGATTTAATTTTGTAAAAAAGAGAAAGGAAGGCAACACATAAAAAGAGCTTCATCATATTGCCTAAAATATTGCTAAAACTTGTAACACGAAATAATAAATCAATGGTATGAGCAGAAACAATTATTTATGTCGGTCTCAATGGCATGAAATTGGTGAAGGGTAAGTTCTCTAAAACACACTATAATTATATAGATGGAACCATTAAATTAGAGATAATATTTCATACATAAAGATTCCAATATCTGTAACTTACCAAACCAACATATGATTTTCCTATGAAATATATATCTAATGGATTTTGTTATCTATATATGATATAAACAATTCCAGCAACTTTTGAACATAACCAATATACAAGTGAGAAAAGTGACAAGTTGTACCCTGGAGGGAAGAATTGATAACCTAAACAAGAATCGTGAAAGTGAAAAAATAATAGTATTGAATGATTGAATGCAATGATACATGTGAACATTGACAAACTTACTATCTCTAGTGTTAAAGAACTTTCTAGATAGCGTCAGAATTATACCTCTCTCACTTCTCTTATAAAGATTAGAACTCTTTATCTTTTTCTTATATATGAAAGATAGTCAATAGTTATCATGAGAGAAAAATGCATAAAGATGAAACTACGAAGATTTAAGTTGACTTGATGTTGATGCAAGTATGCATTTCTCTTGAAACGTCAGAAGTGCAGAGAAAAGGTGAGAAGTTGAAATCAACAATATATTTACTACCAAGGAAATACCCAAGATTAAAAGAATGAATAGCACTAGTTATTGGAGAATTATATCTTAACCGTACATCAATAGTATATAGAATATTAAGGAAACATACTAACTACAATAATGTAGTTGTATAGGAAGTATCAATGCAGACGACAAGGTATGCAAGATAATGATATTTGGATTGGAAAATGAGAGGAAGCGGTCATTTGATGTTGCCATCATTGATCTGATGTGTTCCATCACATTAGCAAAGTGTTGATCCTTCAATCGCTTCAAGGGCACAAGGATCCCAAAGTACTAGAAATGGTCAACCAATACCAACCTAGGAAGAACATACACTTCCCCGGGGCAGCCGTGGCCGTCCTCGACATGTGTCAAACACAGACACGACTAGACACGCAGTGGACATGGCTCAGAAGTATCCACTTTTTTGTTGAAGTATGGACACAACAAGGACACGGCTTGGACACGCCGTGGACATTTTGGACACATCTTGGACACATCGTGGACACGGAAGGCCCAAATCAAGTCCCTATATAAAAGAAATATGAATTATGTACTCCTCTCACACTCCTATTATCCCAACACCATAGCATTATATCTCCTCCCCATCCTTATGTTAATGGTAATTATATTTTTATCTATTATACATCATACTTAAGATATAAATATAATTCATCATTCTTGTTAAGAATGTTCTAGGACTTTGACATACAAGTTCATTGTAATTCATCATTCTTCATTCATACTTGATTTCATATTGCAAATGTACTCTTATATTAGTCATTCTTCATCCATCATTTATAATCTCATAATGGAAACATATGAGTGGTTTCTTATAAGACTACATTCATATTGTAAGCAAATTCTGGGTTTGATTTTATATTTCTTATAATTTTATTTCTTCAAATCTGATGTTATCAGTTACTTTACAGATTTGGATGCTTGGAAATTATTTGTATTAACTCCATGTTATGTGTATGTATATGTATATGTATATATGTGTGTATATATGTATACTTATACACATTTATTTATGTATATGTATATGTATATGTATATGTATATGTATATATGTGGGTATGACATGTCCAACGCCATGTCTATGTCATGTATTTTTTAAAATCATTGTGTCCCATGTCCGTGTCCATGTCGTGTCCCGTGTCCCTGTCTGTGCTTCCTAGATACCAAAAATGCTTAGGGTCCTTTGCATCCTGTATTTACCTATTTGACCACCTGATCAATGAGGTATAATATGATTTGGTTATGTTTACCCTCTGTCCAGACACCACAGACATAATAAGAGTCAAATATGTTCTATGTGTGCTGCAAGGAATATGGTGTGCATAGCGTGAACATGATTATATAATCTACATAGAGGAATATTCCCAAGTGTACAAAATGGTGAATCTATACAAGCAATGCCTAGGGTCTTTGGCATCCATGTACCTCATTGTCCCTAATTAATGAAATACCTTAATTTGTTACCTTTTTCCCAAATGCCACGGGGTACTAATAGCCAATGATATTTTATATGTGTTGCAAGGAGAATGGTATGCATCGTGTGAACACTATTTCACTCCATTGGGAGCGTTCCTGTATTAGAATACCTAACTATGATACCTTGACCCAACGCTTGATCAAACATTTGACAAAAGATCTCCAAGAATGAATAAGGAAGGAGACCCTTCATCATTTGAAAGTAACAACTCATTGTGCCATTCAAGGAGACTAAGATCCATAAACCTTTAAAAAAAAAGCATACATATATCAATTGTATTATCCATCATCCCAAAGCAACCAAGGATCTGTATGAGGAAACTGAATCTTATGATGTTGGTGGAAACCATCAATGAGGAAAAGCCTATTATTTTGGAAACTTCTTTGAAGAACATAGGTTGGATACCATGCTCACAAGTCATGAATGTATCCAAGGTTTTAATGGTGAAACACCCCTTCTCTTAGCAAAGTTGAAAGAAGTTGTTTGATCCCTACTATGGCCCTAAAAGATGAAAGGTAGCATGTCATCCCATCAGAACCCCTCAAGAACCTAAGAAGACAACACCCAGTGATAAACAAAGCTTGGCCCATGACCTTGATAAGTCTGATGATAGACAAGTTGTTGGGAACAGAAGGTTTGAATGAGACAAAGATGGTAGAGCAATAGTTCGAGTAGACCCAAGCCTATAGAATTTCATCATTTCATCTTTAACAAACTAGGCGAGGAGAAATCCTAATCGCATGACACAAAATGATACTAGAACAAATTCATGGGAGAAAATGGGACCTAGATGGATGACAATTTCTATGAGAGGATATTAGAGAGAGAGAGGGATTTCTTTATGGATAAGTTTGGAAGATATTCACTAGAAAGAAGATCAAAGAGGGAGAGGGATTTCAATGTAGTTTTAAAATTCATCTATAGATGGGTGTTTGTAAAAAGAACCTAGATTCTTCATGGAACCAAGACTTTACTAAACCCTTAGTGCCACTACAAATGGAAAGGATAGAATAACTCTAGACCAACTTTGCAGCTTATTGGTGATTGCTCAAACCATGATTCCTATGGGCGTTACCAAAGAGATAAAAAGGATAGTATCCATTATTTGTGGATGAATAGGGTTGCTATTGCTAAGATTCATTGGATCCACTAGTAGAGGATTATCAATTTTTGTGGATAAATAGGGATGGTAATGCTAAGTTCCATTGCATCAATTGAAAGAGGATTAACATGTCAAATATAGAGGATGGTCTAGAGATCATGTGGCTAAGACAATAGTAAGGCCCTTCATGAAATCTAGCTAGGTGATGTACCAGACCCTCCTCGCACAAGAGGACATTGTGACATACCTTCCTTGTGATAATGCCACACTACAATTGGTTGATTGGAAGGGGTGATTATCTTTTTGGTCGGTAACATGGTGTGATTCTCCACTACTCTAGTTTCTAAGGGGTTGGTATCAACCTTCACATCCTCTATATAATTGGAGAAATCCAGTTAGACTAATGAGTGAAGACATCAAAAAATGGATGTGTTGAATAATAATAAGTACCTTTAGACATATAAAAATAGACTGGACTAATACATATAGTTTCTCTAATACTCTTTCTCCCCATACTCCCTCTTCATACATTCTTCTGCATACTCTCTCCTCTCCTCTATATCCCCTCACACACCAAATACAAAGAGAGTGAGTAGTTGGTGTGGAACAGAGGAAAAGCCCCTACATGTGAAAATGCATGCATGCATAAGGGTTGGTATCTGAAAGCCATTAGAGATACCTTCTCCACTACATTAGTTTTTGAGGGGTTGGTATCAGCCTTCACATCCTCTATATAATTGGAGAAAGTCAGTTAGAATAATGAGTGAAGACATCCAAAAATGGATACTCTTTCTTTGATAGATCAAAATAATTTGGAGTGATGCATATAGTTTCTTTGATACTCTTTCTCCCCATACTCCATCTTCCTACATTCTCCTGCATACTCTCTCCTCTCCTCTATATCCTCTTACAAACCAAATACAAAGAGTGTGCATAGTTGGTGTGGAACAAAGACATGTGAAAATGGATGCATATGTGAGGGGTGGAATGGGAAAGCCATTAAAGATACCTTCAGCCCTATAAAGTTTTGTAGAGAAAGCTTGTTTACTCAATACCACCAAAGCACGTCTACCAACACCTTAGTAACACAATAGTGGAACTTGGACATGATCTATTAAAATTATTTCAAGGTCGCCTTTCGAATGTGTTTTGACATCTTAATGCAAATGATTAAGGATCTCAACACATATACATGAGTCTCTCATAAAGTTGGAAAAGGTTCACTAGATCAGTTCTAATCAACTACCTCAAAAAACTATTAGGCTAACCAGCTAGGATTTGAACTCATAGAAAGTTCATTGTTTTGGCATTGAACCTCTTTAATGACAAAAGATAGAGGGTGATAAACATTGTATTCATCCCAAAGAGTACACTGGGTGTAATAATCCTCCATAGATCCATCAAGACAACAGAGTGTTCTTTTTTGGCTAGGTTCTCAAAGATCTCAAACACCTCAAAATTTTGTTAATGAGAGTATACATGTGAGAGTTCACCCACATGTTTTTTTGATACATGGGAACCACCCCGAAGAAGAATTCACATCATTGGCCTAACCCCAAAAATGTAAGCCCCCTCAACTACCCACACATCAGAGGAGTGGATAAACTCACATAGAGGCCACCATGTGTGACGGAATCAAGGATTGCTCAGGTTGCACAACTGGAGATTCAAACTTGGGTCTCTACTCAGTGGAGCTCGTGCCTTCGCCATGGATCTAACGTAAATCTCACATGTTTGTAGCAGTCTAGAGGCAGAGGAGAGATTCACTGTCTTGGTTTTTTTATTGTAAAGTTCAAGAGGTAAACCATAAATTGTAGTTGGAGCCATGTAGTTTCACAATAGTAACACAACGACTTGGGGAACACGTAGATGACACTAGGTAAAGAGATGTGGCATAGTATACAACAACTGAAGAACAAATAGTGTGATCAACAACCTATATCTCTATTAGATACTCAAGTAGCCATAGGACATAGCTAGGAATAAGAGGGGCCAAGCGCATTAAGACCTCAAAGAGGATAATAGATGGAATTTGTAAGAACATAAAAATGGACTTAATCTATGGTTTGGAAGAGGAGGATGTTGGGTAGAGGAAATATAAAGAGAGAGTTGGAGGAGAGGGATTTTGCAGTGGCTAGATGCTATGAAGGTGGCATGGGCAATAGAGAGGTAGAGCAATAGCAGGGTTATCAAAACCAAGCCGAACCAAACCAAATTGTTAAACCATTGGAACTGGGCATCGGTGGCTGGAACTATCTGGGTCAATGCTATACCCATAAATAAGGCTTACCCATGTAATTAACAACATACTGGATAGTGCAACCAACAAACCTATGAACTAGTCTAGTTTTACACAACCGGTCGATCAGCTTCCTTTTCCTTTCAATCGGTCTCAAGTCTTAAATCCCCTTACAAAAACCATATTTAGCATGGCCTTGTCCCAATACCCCAATGCATCCTGACCTTGGGTGCTAAGGAAATGCAAAGAGAAGTTGCCACTTTGTATCCTTCTCCAGCCATTACTTCTCTTGGGAGATTCTCTGGATACTAATACTACTAGGAGATCCACATGTCACCGTTGATAAAGCAATCAATGTCAGTTCCAATTGATCATGCAACAATCAAAGGCCACTACTCAACCTAAAGCCTCTAGCTACTTCCCTTATCTCTAGTTGTGATAGAGTAGACTTTTGGAATCCTTAAATGTCCAATGACATATTGGAATTCATATGTTGACTTATCTTAAGAACTCCAAGTACTTTCATAAAATATGGATGATTAGTTGTGTTGACACCAAGATTCAAATCCCTAAGTTGATTCCCTTTTGGATTAAGTTGTTTATTGGTCAAGTAGTGGAAACTTGGGATTGAGATTTTATGGGACATAGCTTGGATGATAATAAAGCCTTCGTCAAAGTTTATTAATCGTACCAATTTTTCTAGATGGAGCTATTTAGGTATGAATATGATGAAATCATGTGCTTTGTGGTGCACATGCAATAAGGTTAATATTCTTATGGATTTTTGTTTTGATGAAGATGATGTCACATCCTTTGAGATGAGGGGAAATCCATGGATTGAATCATCGAGTGGGGCATTTCAAGCCCTTGTATGCTATCAAACAACCAAGGAGATTCTGCTTACAGTTATAATCAGGAGGACAACTGTAACATCCCTGACCTGGGTTATGTTCTAACCCTAGGTGTTTTTCCTAATAAAGTTGATTATATGCTTTCTCTTAATTCTTGAAAAGTAATTAAGGCTCAAGAGGAACTTATATTTCAATTTCAGTCCTTTTTGAATAATGTTGAAATATTGTTTTGTTAATTTTGGACTAAAGTGTAAATTACCCAAGTTGAGGGGTTAACTTGCAAATTGTACATCATAAAATGTTCCTTAGATGTTGAGACATAATAAGAGTGAGTATGATGCAGTGGTATGGCTTTCACAAGCTTGATCGCCAAGATAGAGCTTGTTGAGCAATCTTTGTGCATTAAAACCTAGTTTTGGTGTAATGTGCAATTTACCCAAAACCTAGGGTTCAATATGAAAATTACCACTTCATGAGGGTCCCCCATGTTTCTTGGCATCATGTAGGGAAAAGAAAATAAGAGGGGCGCATCATTTGAATTATTTTGGAGGAGAGAGAATCTTGGTATTAAAATAACCAAGATTTAAGCATAAATGGAACTTTAATTCAATTGAATGCAAAAAGAAATATATTAATTGAAGAGCCCTTCAACCAAATGTTGAGGGATTAATTTGCAAAGGGTTGTAAGAGCTTGTGCCTTCCAAAGGCACGAAAAGATCTAGTTTGAGTGGAGACTCCACTCACATTAAGTTAATAAAAAGTAATATCCACTAAAAATGGGATTTTAGTATAATATGATTAAGGTGCTTAATTTCTTTTCTTTTAACTCTTGGATAATGAAGAGGTTTTGCAAGGGGAATAAAATGGCTTCGTGTCCAAGGAGTTGAGGGGGTTATGTTTCAACAATTTTGGAAATTAAAGGAATTAATTCCATTTTCTCTTTCCTTGGAATTTCCTTATACATATCTCATTTTCTACCCACTTAAGGATCTTTTTCAGAATTCCTTTTCTCTTTTCGCTTTAGCTGACCACAAGAGAGATTAGTAGTAGGAGAAGGAAGACCCCCAACCTTTTGGTAAGTTCTTGACCTTCTTTCACCTTGGTTTCATGGTGAAAACTGAAAATCAATGCTTGATTTCTTGTTTTCTCCATCCAATCTTCAACTCTAGCCAACTATTTCATCCAAAAGCTTGAGAACGGACCTTGGGTAGTTGTTAAAGCTTCATCCACCATTGGAGTCGTGGATATTGGAGCTTGGAATCATATTATAAGGCATGTTATATAACTTAAACCCTTAAACATTGATATTGCATTCAATTCTCCATGATTTGTTGTTTATCTTTTTCTATTTTGAACTTCCTTTGATTCATTGTTGTAATTTCCATGAAAATGATAGTAGTTCATGGATGAACGAAGGGAGATTATGATGACATCATCTTGGACACTTTTCCCAAGAAAATCCTATTCCAAACGGTTTCAACAAAAGTGTTCAATCGATTTCCAAAAGATCGTTTGAACTTAAACGGTTTCATCAAACCGTTTGGAAGTAAACGGTTTCATTAACCGTTTGGGAGAAAATAGTTTCAAACCATTTTGGAGAAAATGGTTTCAAACCATTTGGAAGAGTTGACCATGGTTGACCGTTTGGAGATCTGATGCTAATAATGATGATTTATGACTTATTATATATAATTGATTAATTTCAAAGGGGTCATTAGTTGAAGGTCCATCAAGTAGCAAACCCTAATCGGGTTAAGTGATGATTTTCTAATTAATTGATTTATAACTTTGGGTTGATTAACCCAAATAGTTTCAAAACCATTTGGAGATCACCCAAATGGTTTCAAAACCGTTTGGAGGTCAATCAAGATCGTTTGGAGGTCTAGGGTTGAGTATGGATGAGTATTTGAAGATCGAAAGATATATACTAAATTGTAATGTAATCAATTGTTGATTTGGTGATCAATCCAATGACCTAAACCCTAACTAGATTCCACCAATTTTCATGTTGGAATGGGCAAATGGTATCAAGACCATTTGGAGGTCATCCAAATGACCTCAAGACCGTTTGAGTTCAGGTCATTCCCAATTTGAATGGAGGTCCAATGATTTCAAGGTAAATAGTGTCACAATGACTAACATTGAAGGTTCATCGATTTCAAACCTTAATCCAATGGAATTCAAACCTTAATTGATGATAAATTGAAAGTCAAATCAGTTGAAGGATGATTTATTAAACTCAATTGAAGTATGATGCTAGGTTCAATTGGAGAGTTGTTACATGAATTCAATCGATGAGGGAATCAACCTTGGAAACCCTAAATCAATATAAGTGTTTGAGATCATTTTTGGTCCATTCAGTTTTGAGGAGGTTTAGACCAAACGGTCTCAAGACTGTTTGAGTCCAAACAGTCTCAAGACCGTTTGGAACCAAACAGTCTGAAGACCGTTTGGGACCAAACGATCCCAAACCGTTTGAGGCCCAATAGATCTCATGAATGTTTTGGTTAAACGGTTTTGAGCACAAAGTTTCTATTCGGTTTCTAAACCGAATGAGGTCAAGCACCTCAAGACCGTGTGGATGATAAAAGGTGGTGATTGAAGGATTGAAAGTCTAAGGGCCAATAATTGTTGAACTCTAACAATTCAATCGATTGAAGGTTTCAATGTAGCAAAGCATGTTCAATTGATTGATGAGTTCATCTAGAGAACCCTTATGGTTTTAAGACTGATTTGGCCCAAATGGTCTTGAGACCGTTTAGGTTCAAACAGTTTCAAAACCGTTTGGATATCAAACAATTTCAAAATTGTTTGGTGATGAAACCTCAAAACTCAATAAAGGTCAATTGTGATTAAATCATTTGGAAATTGAAGGTGATGATTGTTCCAATGATCCAATGATTGATAGTGATGGTAACCAATGAAGGTACAAAAGTTGAAATCCTAAAAGTACCTAAATGATTAGTACCATTAAAGGGATAAACCCTAATTGCTTATAAGAACAAAAAACTTAGTACACTATGTCATTCATAGTTGTACGTACTTGATTGAAAGGTTGATATAACCTAATCAAGTTGAGAGGATGATAGAATGGAATCCATACATAAGTATGATTTGTGTGGTGATTAAGGGTATGATCCTTAGCAAACAGATCATGAAACCCTAATCATGAGCATAAACCCTAATTGACAAGATTATTGAACCCTAACCCTAAATTAGGGCAATTCTGAATGAAACCCTAATCTAGGAAGATAATGTGATATGAATTTAGGGTAATGACATGAGTAACCCTAATTCATGGTATTTTGGTCCAAAACCCTAATTTGGATTAATAGTAAACCCTAATTGTGGGGTATTGAATATAAACCCTAATCTAGGGTAATGTGATGTGAATAGTAAACCCTAATTGTGGGGTGCTGAATATAAACCCTAATCTAGGGTAATGTGATGTGAATAGTAAACCCTAATTCTAATTAAGGTAAAGGTGTATGTGAAACCCTAATTCTGAGCTATACTATATAGCATGAAACTCTAATCTTGGATAATGAAATGATGAATCATTGTTCCTAATTGATCAAAGGGGATGAGTAACCCTAATTGAAATGAAATAGGAAACCCTAACCCTAGTAAGGGAATAGTGGTGTTACTCTTGAATAGTGATGCTATAATTGTTATGCATAGTGTTGATATGTAATTGATATAATTGTTATTATGTGCACTAATTATGCAGTTTTCATGAGATGTTGGACATAGCCAGGTATGAGCTATGATGTCTTACTATTGAAATTGTTTTATGGGCCTTGTGAGCCATAATATGTTGTATTTCCTAGAGAGATGTAACAAAAGATATTAATGGGCTTCAAGAGCCATATGAAATACCTACATAGAAATTATCATGTTTGCATTGGTCAGATGACCTGAAGGCATTAAGTTACCTATTAAAGTCGTAACAAATGTTTTGATGAACTAAGTGTTTGAATACCCATATTCTTGAATCATGATGATGAGATGATAAGAGATTGAGATCCCAATGTTAATAAAGTTGTGAAAAGAACTTGATAGAAATAGTACTCATTCTTTATGGCAATTGTTATAATGGTTTATGTTTGAAAATAGGCTTGATGCTAAAAGAATATTGTGAAGTACTTAAATAATCAAGAGAAATGGTATCATGTAGAGTCCTGACCATAGATCCATCATCATCAGTAGTTTGGTGATGGTGAAACATGTTTTCTTACGGTAACTCCTGGAGGGCATACTTTTAAGTATGTGGGGGTTATGGGTGCAAATATCCTTACGCCCTAATGGAGGAATTGATGTGAGATACATATTAAATCTCTCAATCCTTAATTATATATATGCTAGGATGGGTGTATCACTAATCTCCGATGATGTTAATTCCAAATCGATGTGAGATAAATATGAAATCTCTCGATTGTGAAGAGAGTACAACATGCCACTATAACTCTAATAGCAAAGTTTCCAGTATACCCTGGAAAGCTATTTAGTAGAGACACAAGATGTCCTGCATTTGGTCCTCACACTAACTGAGGAAGATGAGGTCATGGGAATCTGGCTCTTCTATTGACCTATGTATGGTATCGATTTCGATTTCACAATGGCAGTTGGAGTATAAGAGGTATACCTCATCTCCTTAGGGCTTAAGCTATGATTGTAAAATGTAATCAGTCGTGTAGTGTATTTGCTTAGGATTGAAATATGAGAATCAATGGTTGATGATACATTGTTTAGTATATCTTAGTTGAATAAATGCTATACATGTTCTTCATACTCCTTATTGAATAAATGACATGCTATCTTATAAAAACATAGCTGAATTTGACTTGAATAGAGAATATTGATCTACATAGTTTAGTCAATGATTTAATTGCTGTTGAATATTTACATTTCTTCTGTTCAGTCTTATTCTATTATCTGCAATAATAATTTTTTTGGCGTAGAGTTATATCTCTCGCTGGGACAATTTTCAATTGTCTCACCCCTGTGGGATTCAACTTTTTAGGTAGACGCCAAGGAAGAGGCAGAAACCCTACAATGGGTGCAGAACAACAGTAGCAACAGCATCAACAAGGACAACAGTGAATCCTCAAGTGGAGACACTGGATGTCATGTTTTGTATATAGAGAGTCATATGTGTCATCTCTGTACTCTCAGGTCCTAGGAGTCAGTTGTTAGATTAATATTGATTTGAGATTTTGGCTTGATGCCTCGAGATTTTCATACTGCCTTTATATAGCTTAACAGGGCAGTTGATGCTTGTAACTTTCAAGAAGGAGATGATACCAGTGATGTACTGATGAACTGGGATGTAAATAACTTACTTTGGTTCTTTATGAAAAGAGTTTTTCAGTTTATGGATCTCTTTGTAAAAAGTATTTAATTTTTAGTGATTTTCAGTAATTCCACTGCTAATGATCGCTTTTGCATTAGTTAATCTTGATTTTATGAGTCAGACGTCACAGTTTATGTTGGTATCAGAGCTCTAGGTTTGCTGAGTTTACAGAGACATAGGAATAAGGTTGTTGAGTCTGTTCTACTGTCTTCCAATTTATCTGATAGTGTCTTCTGCTCATATAGGAGGAGAAGAAGAACTAAAGATGTCTGGATCATATGATGAAATGTTGTCGAGAGCAGCGTTGTTGCTCTAGGAGGAAGTGTAGGAGACCATGATAAGGAGGAGCACGTACCTGAACAACCCTAGTTCAATCAAGATGATATGGGACAATTTTCAATGAATGCTGATTTGACCACTCCTGTGTCTGCTCTGGAAAATAGGGAGAGGTTTGCAACTTTTGTGGAGTCGGTTAGACAAATAGAGAGGTTTGTGATCGAGAAGCGGCAAACTAAGAATAAGAAAGTGTATCCCAATTTCAAGGACCCTTGTCCAAAAGTTTTATGAAATTGAGGTATTCTATGCCTACACCACCACTAAGGTTCAATACCCAGACACAGTGGACGTCAAATAGGGGTAGAGGCCATAGTTTACCACTAGAAGGAGCCCAGAACTCATCATATGTGTCGGTAACAGGACCATCCAGACCATAGCCAGGGAATAGAAGTTGTTTTATATGTGGAAAGATGCGGCATCTGATGAAGGATTGTTGAACTAGAGAAGCAAGTGTGACTCAACCATAGAGGTAGAGTTAGCAAGGCTCTCAGAGGTGACAGTTTCCAAGTGGCGCTAGAGGACGTGGACAAGCATACCAAGTCGGATCATCAACACCCAGTAATCGAGTACTGAATCAACCACAAGTGACGACGAGATTCTGTGTGATGAATCCTCCTGATGCAGTAGTCAACCCTCGGGTCGTGATAGGTCAGATGAAACTATTTATTTCTGATATGTCTATATCCTGTGTCATATTTGTTTTAATTGATCTGGGTGCTACACATTCCTTTATCACTCGAAGAGTGATTTTTGACTGCAACATGACTACCAGTCATAGAGCAAATAGCCTGTTGTTAGAGACTCCTTTAATGGGATCTGCTGTGTTGCGGGAGGTGTGTTCTCCCTGCACTCTTTTCTTTCCTGAACATCGCATTCAAGTGGATCTTATACCACTTGAGATGCACGGGTTTGATATAATTCTTGGGATGGACACCCAAGAAAAGTACAAGGTTGTTTTGGATTGTGAGTCCAAGCAAGCTGTGTTCACAAATAATAGTGACACATGGATCTTTCAAGGAGATAGAAAGATTCTTCCAACCTGTCTTGTGTCAACTATGGTAGCTGAGAAGTTGATGAGGCAAGGATGTTTTGCATTCTTGGCACATGTGGTAGACACTACTATGGAGAGTTTTCATCCTTCTAAAGTTCCAGTAGTCAGGGAATTTGAAGATGTGTTCCCTGAAGAACTTCTAGATGTACCTCCGCCCTGAGAGATCGATTTTGAGATTAATCTAATTCTGGGAACGCAACCTATAGCACAAACACTGTATAGGATGGTGCCTGTTGAGATGGCAGAACTCAAGAAGCAACTGTAAGAGTTGTTGGAGAAGGGTTTTATCCGACTGAGTACTTCACCATGGGGTGCTCCAGTCCTCTTTGTTAAGAAGAAGGATGGATCAATGTGGTTATGCATTGATTACAGACAGTTAAATAAAGTAACTATATGGAATAATTATCCTTTGCCAAGGATTGATGACTTGTTTGATCAGTTGTGTGGTGCAACTATCTTTTCCAAGATAGATCTGAGGTCGGGATACCATCAGTTGCGTATTAAGGAGGGTGACATACCTAAATCTGCCTTTAGGACAAGGTATGGTCACTGTGAGTTCACCGTTATGTCGTTTTGACTAAATAATGCACCAACTACATTTATGGAACTCATGAATAGAATCTTTCGACCTTTTCTTGATCAGTGTGTAGTAGTATTCATAGATGACATCTTAATCTACAGTAGAGATTCTCAACAGCATGAGCAGCACCTCCGTCAGGCTCTAACTTTGCTAAAAGAGCATAAGTTATATGCTAAGTTTAGCAAATGTGAGTTCTAGCTATCAGAAGTTTCTTTTCTAGGACACGTAATATCTACTTCAGGTATTCATGTTGATCCTAAGAAGGTGGAATCTGTCCTGCAATGGGAACAACCAAAGACACTGATAGAAATTCATAGTTTCCTAGGGTTGGCAGGCTATTACAGGAGGTTGATTAAGAACTTCAGTTCTATAGCTTTACCCCTAACTAAGTTGACTAGGAAGGAAGTTCCTTTTGCCTGGAATGACAAGTGTCAACAATCATTTTAGTTGTTGAAAGAAAGGTTGACAAGTGCACCTATGTTGGTGTTACCTGAGCAAGGGAAAGGGTACGCAGTTTTCTGTGATGCATCTAAGAATGGCTTAGGATGTGTGTTGATGCAGGATAAGCAAATGATTTATTTTGCTTCTCGATATCTTAAGAAACATGAGGAGAATTATCGAACACATGATCTAGAACTAGATGATGTAGTCTATGCTTTGAAGATCTGGAGACATTATCTCTATGGAGAGACATTCCAGATTTTCATAGACCATAAGAACCTAAAGTATATCTTTTCTCAGCATGAGCTAAACATGAGGCAATGCCACTAGATGGAGTTAATGAAGAACTACAATTGTACAATTAATTATCATCCAGGGAAGGCCAATGTGGTTGTTGATGCTTTAAGTAGGAAATCATCAACATCGGCCTTAGATAAAGCACAGTTGAATTCCTTAGTGTGTTCTAAGAGGGATATGTTTATATCTTTGAGGAAAAACAATGTACAGCTAAAAGTATAATTGTTAGCCAGGTTGTTAGTTGAGATGCACATAAAACCAACTCTGAGATAGCAGATTAAAGAAGCACAACAAGTTGATGTTGTAGTTCAGCAGATTAGATTAGAGTATGGTAGTGAGAAGCGGGATGGCTTTCATGATTCAGATGATCAGGTAGTCTGTTACCATGGTAGGATGGTAGTACCTGATGTCGATAACTTAAGAAAGTTAGTCCTGGAAGAAGCTCATTCTTCTATGTATGATATGCATCCAGGAAGCACCAAAATGTATCATAACTTGGAAGATATGTATTGGTGGCTTGGATTGAAGAAAGATGTAGCTGAGTTTGTTATGCGGTGTCCGGTGTGTCAGTAAGTTAAAGCTGAACATCAAAAGCCCGCAAGAACAATGCAACCTTTGTCTATACCAAAATGGAAATGGGATCATGTGACCATGGACTTTGTGGTTGGTTTGCCTAGAACAACCAAAGGTTATGATTCCATTTGGGTGATAGTTGATAGGTTGACTAAGACCACATTTCTTACCTGTCAAAACAACTTACACTGCTGAAAAGCTAGCACAGCTATATGTAGATGAGATAGTGCGTTTGCACGGAGTTCCAACTACAATTGTTTCTGATAGAGGTCCCTAGTTCATGAGTCATTTTTGGGAACGACTTCATAAAGCTTTGGGTATACAGTTAAGGTTTAGTACAACCTTTCATCCACAGACTGATGGACAATCTGAAAGGACTATACAAACCTTAGAGGACTTGCTTAGGGCATGTGTCCTTCAGTTTGTAGGATGTTGGGATCTACACCTGAGCTTGATAGAGTTTGCTTATAATAACGACTATCACCACAGTATTGACATGGCACCATATGAAGCTTTATATGGTAGACATTGTAGATCTCCTTTATGTTGGTATGAAACAGGAGAAAATCAACTTTTGGGTCCTGAACTAGTGCAGCAGACAACATAGAAGATTAAAGTAATACAACAATAGTTAAAGACTACACAGGATAGAAAGAAATCATACGCTGACAAATGGCGAAGACCTTTAGAATTCCAAGTTGGAGACAGAGTATATCTTAAGGTCTCACCTTGGAAGGGAGTTCTTAAATTTGGAAGAAAGGGAAAGTTAGCTCCTAGATTTATGGGGCCTTATCCAATCATTGAACGAATCAGAAAGGTAGCTTATAAGCTGGAGTTACCACCTGAGTTGCATAAGTTGCACCCAGTGTTCCACATCTCTATGTTGAGGAAGTGTCATCCTGACACAGAGTTAGTTTTGCAACCTGTGGAGGTAGAACTAAATGATGATATATCTTATGTTGAAGGACCTATAATGATCCTTGACAAAAGAATTAAAAAGCTGAAAAAGAAAGACATTTGTCTTGTAAAAGTCCTCTGGAACCACTGTGGCATTGAAGAAGCTACATGGGAACTAGAGGAAGAAATGAGAAGAAAATATCCTACTCTTTTCTCTTAAATGTTTTTGTTGATGATTTCGGGGACGAAATCCTTGTAAGGAGTGGATAATTTGTAACATCCCTGACCTGGGTTATGTTCTAACCCTAGGTGTTTTGCCTAATAAAGTTGATTAGATGCTTGCTCTTAATTCTTGAAAAGTAATTAAGGCTCAAGAGGAACTTATATTTCAATTTCAGTCCTTTTTGAATAATGTTGAAACATTGTTTTGTTAATTTTGGACTAAAGTGAAAATTACCCAAGTTGAGGGGTTAACTTGCAAATTGTACATCATAAAATGTTCCTCAGATGTTGAGACATCATAAGAGTGAGTATGATGTAGTGGTATGGCTTCCACAAGCTTGATCACCAAGATAGAGCTTGTTGAGCAATCTTTGTGCATTAAAACTTAGTTTTGGTGTAATGTGCAATTTACCCAAAACCTAGGGTTCAATATGCAAATTACCACTTCATGAGGGTCCCCCATGTTTCTTGGCATCATGTAGAGCAAATAAAATGAGAGGGGCGCCTCATTTGAATTATTTTGGAGGAGAGAGAATCTTGGTATTAAAATAACCAAGATTTAAGCATAAATGGAACTTTAATTCAATTTAATGCAAAAAGAAATATATTAATTGAAGAGCCCTTCAACCAAAAGTTGAGGGATTAATTTTCAAAGGGTTGTATGAGCTTGTTCCTTGAAAAGGCACGAAAAGATCTAGTTTGAGTAGAGACTCCAGTCACATTAAGTTAATAAAAAGCAATATCCACTAAAAATGGGATATTAGTATAATATGATTAAGGTGCTTAATTTCTTTTCTTTTAATTCTTGGATAATGAAGAGGTTTTTCAAGGGGAATAAGATGGCTTCGTGGCTAAGGAGTTGAGGGGGATATGTTTCAACAATTTTGTAAATTAAAGGAATTAATTCCAATTTCTCTTTCCTTGGAATTTCCTTATACATATCTCATTTTCTACCCACTTAAGGATCTTTTTCGAAATTCATTTTCTCTTCTTGCTTTAGACGACCACAAGAGAGCTTAGGAGTAGGAGAAGGAAGACCCCCAACCTGTTGGTAAGTTCTTGACCTTCTTTCACCTTGGTTTCATGGTGAAAACTGAAAATCAATGCTTGATTTCTTGTTTTCTCCATCCAACCTTCAACTCCAGCCAACTATTTTATCCAAAAGCTTGAAAAAGGACCTTGGGTAGTTGTTAAAGCTTCATCCACCATTGGAGTCATGGAGCTTGGAGCTTGGAATCAGATTAGAAGGCGGGTTATATAACTTAAACCCTTAAACATTGATATTGCATTCAATTCTCCATGATTTGTTGTTTATCTTGTTCTATTTTGAACTTCCTTTGATTCATTGATGTAATTTCCATGAAAATGGAAGTAGTTCTTGGATGAACGAAGGGAGATAATGATGACATCATCTTGGACACTTTTCCCAAGAAAATCCTATTCCAAACGGTTTCAACAAAAGTGTTCACTTGGTTTCCACCAGATCGTTTGAACTTAAACGGTTTCATCAAACCGTTTGGAAGTAAATGGTTTCATCAAACCGTTTGGGATCAAACAGTTTCAAACCATTTGGAAGAGTTGACCATGGTTGACCATTTGGAGATATGATGCTAATAATGATAATCGATGACTTATTATATATAATTTATTAATTTCAAAGGGGTCATTAGTTGAAGGTCCATCAAGTAGCAAACCCTAATTGGGTTAAGTGCTGATTTTCTAATTAATTGATTTAGAACTTTGGGTTGATTAACCCAAACGGTTTCAAAACCATTTGGAGATCACCCAAATGGTTTCAAAACCGTTTGGAGGTCAACCAAGACCGTTTGTAGGTCTAGGGTTGAGTATGGATGGGTATTTGATGATCCAAAGATACTGAATTGTAATGTAATCAATTATTGATTTGGTGATCAATCTAATGACCTAAACCCTAATTAGATTCCACCAATTTTCATGTTGGAATGTGAAAATGGTCTCAAGACCATTTGGAGGTCATCCAAACAACCTCAAGACCGTTTGAGGTCAGGTCATACCCAATTTGAATGGAGGTCCAATGATTTCAAGGTAAATAGTGTCACAATGACTAACATTGAAGGTTCATCGATTTCAAACCTTAATCCAATGGAATTCAAACCTTAATTGATGATCAATTGAAAGCAAAATCAATTGAAGGATGATTTATTAAACTCAATTTAAGTATGATGCTAGGTTCAATTGGAGAGTGGTTACATGAATTCAATCGATGAGGGAATCAACCTTGGAAACCCTAAATCAATATAAGTGTTTGAGATCATTTTTGGTCCATTCAGTTTTGAGGAGGTTTGGACCAAACGGTCTCAAGACCGTTTGAGTCCAAACGGTCTCAAGACCATTTGGGACCAAACGATCCCAAACCGTTTGAGGCCCAATTGATCTCATGAATGTTTTGGTTAAACAGTTTTGAGCACAAAGTTTCTATTCGGTTTCAAAACTAAATCAGGTCAAGCACCTCAAGACCGCATGGATGATCAAAGGTGGTGATTGAAGGATTGAAAGTCCAAGGGACAATAATTGTTGAACTCTAACAATTCAATCGATTGAAGGTTTAAATGTAGCAAAGCATGTTCAATTGATTGATGAGTTCATCTAGAGAACCCTTACTGTTTTAAGATTGATTTAGCCCAAACGGTCTTGAGACCGTTTGAGTCCAAATGGTCTTGAAACCGTTGGGGTCAAACGGTTTCAAAACCTTTTGGAGATCAAACAGTTTCAAAACTATTTGGTGATGAAACCTCAAAACCGAATAAAGGTCAATTGTGATTCAATCATTTAGAAATTGAAGGTGATGATTGTTCCAATGATCCAATGATTGATAGTGATGGTAACCAATGAAGGTACAAAAGTTGAAATCCTAAAAGTACCTAAATGATTATTACCATTATAGGGATAAACCCTAATTGTTTATAAGAACAAAAAACTTAGTACACTATGTCATTCATAGTTGTATGTACTTGATTGAAAGGTTGATATAACCTAATCAAGTTGAGAGGATGATAGAATGGAATTCATACATAAGTATGATTTGTGTGGTGATTAAGGGTATGATCCTTAGCAAAGAGATCATGAAACCCTAATCATGAGCATAAACCCTAATTGACAAGATTATTGAACCCTAACCCTAAATTAGGGCAATTCTGAATGAAACCCTAATCTAGGAAGATAATGTGATATGAATATAGGGTAATGACATGAGTAACCCTAATTCATGGTATTTTGGTCCAAAACCCTAATTTGGATGAGTAGTAAACCCTAATTGTGGGGTATTGAATATAAACCCTAATCTAGGGTAATGTGATGTGAATAGTAAACCCTAATTATGGGGTATTGAATATAAACCCTAATCTAGGGTAATGTGATGTGAATAGTAAACCCTAATTCTAAATAAGGTAAAGGTATATGTGAAACCCTAATTCTGAGCAATACTATATAGCATGAAACTCTAATCTTGGACAATGAAATGATGAATCATTGTTCCTAATTGATCAAAGGGGATGAGTAACCCTGATTGAAATGAAAAAGGAAACCCTAACCCTAGTAAGGGAATAGTGGTGTTACTCTTGAATAGTAATGCTATAATTGTTATGCATAGTGTTGATATGTAATTGATATAATTGTTATTATGTGCACTAATTATGCAGGTTTCATGAGATGTTGGACATAGCCAGGTATGAGCTATGATGTCTTACTACTGAAATTGTTTTATGGGCCTTGTGAGCCATAATATGTTGTGTTGCCTAGAGAGAGGTAACAAAAGATATTAATGGGCTTCAAGAGCCATATGAAATACCTGCATTGCAATTATCATGTTTACATTGGTCAGATGACCTGAAGGCATTAAGTTACATGTTAAAGTGGTAACAAAGGTTTTTATGAACTAAGGGTTTGAATACCCATATTCTTGAATCATGATGATGAGATGATAAGAGACTGAGATCCTAATGTTAATAAAGCTGTGAAAAGAACTTGATAGAAATAGTACTCATTCTTTATGACAATTGTTATAATGGTTTATGTTTGAAAACAAGCTTGATGCTAAAAGAATATTGTAATGTACTTAAATAATCAAGTGAAATGATATCATGTAGAGCCCTGACCATAGATCCATCATCGTCAGCAGCTTGGTGATGGTGAAACATATTTTCTTACGGGAACTCCTGGAGGGCATACTTTTGAGTATGTGGGGGTTATGGGCGCAAATATCCTTACACCCTAATGGATGAATTTATGTGATATAAACATTAAATCTCTCATTCCTTCATTATACATATGCCGGGATGGATGTATCACTAATCTCCCGATGATGTTAATGCTGAATCGATGTGAGATAAATATGAAATCTCTCGATTGTGAAGAGAGTACAGCATGCCACTGTAACTCTAATAGCAAAGTTGCCAGTATACCCTGGAAAGCTATTTAGTAGAGACACAAGATGTCCTGCATTTGGTCCTCACACTGACTGAGGAAGATGAGGTCATGGGAATCTGGCTCTTCTATTGACCTATGTACGGTACCGATTTTGATTTTGCAATGTTCGGTTGGAGTATGAGCCGTATACCTCATCTCCTCAGGGCTTAAGCTATGATTGTAAAATGTAATCAGTCGTGTAGCATATTTGGTTAGGATTGAAATACAAGAATCAATGGTTGATGATACATTGTTTAGTATATCTTAGTTGAATAAATGATATACATGTTCTTCATACTCCATATTGAATAAATGACATGCTATCTTATCAAGACATAACTGAATTGACTTGAATAGAGAATATTGCTCTACATAGATTAGTCAATGATTTAACTGTTGTTGAATATTTACAATTCTTCAGTTCAGTCTTATTCTATTATCTGCAATAATAATGTTTCTGGCAGAGAGTTATATCTCTCACTGGGACAATTTTCAATTGTCTCATCCATGTGGGATTCAACTTTTTAGGTAGACGTTGAGGAAGAGGCAGAAACCCTACAGTGGGTGCAGAACACCAGCAACAACAACATCAACAAGGACAACAGTGAATCCTCAGGTGGAGACACTGGATGTCATGTTCTGTATATATAGAGTCCTATGTGTCTTCTCTGTACTCTCAGGTCCTAGGAGTCAGTAGTTAGATTAATATTGATCTGAGATTTTGGCTTGATGCCTCGAGATTTTCATACTACCTTTATATAGCTTAACAGGGCAGTTGATACTTGTAACTTTCAAGAAGGAGATGATACCAGTGATTTACTGATGAACTGGTATGTAAATAACTTACTTTGGTTCTTTATGAAAAGAGATTTTCAGTTTATGGATCTCTTTGTAAAAAAAATTTAATTTTTAGTGGTTTTTAGTAATTTCGCTGCTAATGATCACTTCCGCATTAGTTAATCTTGATTTTATGAGTCAGATGTCATAACAGCTATGACCCTAAGCTTTGTGGTCCTTTAGTCATGGATCGAGAGGGTGAGGAAAGTGTGTAGTTGGAACCATCTCCTCAGTAATTTCCGCTGACTTTAGGGTTAATAGTACGAGAAAGAGGGAGTTCGACTCCCCCGTTCCCTCTCCCCACCTTTGTACTCTCTCTACACCATGGTGAGCCAGATCCACATGAGAATGTGGTCTATGGTGGAGTCACTGGCGACGAGCCTGAGAGGCCAGCGGCAATCTCGTGGAAGACGAGAGTCACAGATGCCCCTGGAAAAGCCCATCGATGCAGGCACAACCCTATGGAGCACAGGAGGTGAACGGGTAGCATCGACCGTGACAGTGTCAAAGAACCATCAAGTGGCCCCAAGCCTGAGCCAAGCGGCTGACGGGACTGAGGGAGTAGGGCTGAATCCATTGGCCCTGTTGTCGGTCGCACGCTGGAGGAGATCCCTGACAGCGGTGGCTGACTTACAGAAGAACATAGAGGAACTAGGCCGACAGTTCAGAGGGATGGTGGACAGAGCTGAAGGCAACCTAAATGGTTGATGGGGGGGTTGGTTCGTGGAGGATCTCTCACCAAAGGAGCACAATCGATGACAGCACTAGAGTCTAGCCTCGCGGTAATACTCTGTTTCACAGAGGAAACAGAGGCAGCGGGCTAGATCATGAGAAAGGGGGAAGCCCTGACCCGGGCTAACAGATCTAGGAATCTATGGATCTATCTTCAGATCTGGCCTGCCCAACAGTGCATCGCCATCCTCGATGTCCACATGGCGGCACATGATTGGCTACATAAAGGTAAATATTTAGCAAATTCCCATATCTTCAATAAATCATTGAAAATAGCATGATTATCAGAAAAATACAAATACGGTACTGAAATTCTCAGAAAAATGAGTAGAACACGGTAGAATGATAATATCAGGTTTTTGATGCATTAATAATAGTGATATCATGTAACATGTGTAATGCTTGTTTGTTGGATAATAAATATCAAATGATGTTCTAAAATTATGATAACATGTTAGTAAGTCTATAAACATGTTTATAATGCATATGATGTCATATATGGTCATATTCATGCACGAAAGCATATAATTTGATTAATATGGCTAATTAAGGCTAATAACACTAAAGATAATGCAATTAATGCATACATGCTCAATAAATGATGAAATTTACATAACACTCTTATATTAGTAACTGGAAGCTAATCTGGAACTTTGATATCAGTTAGATGCATAGAATTCATGTTACATGAGGATGACCCTTAATACATATGGCGTAACCCTAATATGGTTAATGAATGTGACATAATGTTAAGTATATTCTCATAATAATATGACACGTGAGTATATCCAGTTGATGAACCATAATATGAAAAATGAAAATAGTAAGATAATTATAAGACAAGAATGCAAGTAATGATGCACATATCCTAATGAACTAAGCTAAACCCTAATGAATTGACTGGGTTAATGATGATGTGAACCTGATGGTGACATGTAATATTATCTTAACCAGGGTTTGACCAAGATTATAGTTGACATGAGGGATATCTGATGATTAGGTTTATCTGTTGTCAAGGTACGCCATTACCTCTTATTTGGCTTATTATACAATATGCTTGTGTTATATGTGTAGTAAAATGCTTGGCATATGATATTGGATGAAATGATTGTTCCTGCATGATATGTTGCTTTATTTTCCATACTTATGACTATGAACACATCAAACATAATATATCTATTCCATTATTTAAAAGCACTAAACTCTTTGGTAGTACAGTGCTTGGAAGTAACCTAACTATTTGGTAGTCGGTCACATTGTACATATGATATAACTATTTGGTAGTCGATCATAAAGGCCTTAATCTTGAGCTCCTTGAGAGTCAAGAGAATGCATCAAAACCTTCGGCGGTCAATGCATGGATATATAATGGAAAATGTGCTTAAAATATGTGTTCTCTTTTGTTAGTGAACATCTTTGTGCAAGTATATGATTTTCTTATATTTCTTTATAACTGCCAAGTATTATTTTTATCTTATTGCCAAGATATGTTGAGAGGTATATAAAAGACACGTAGGCATACTCAGTACAATATTCTTTAATATTGTGCTGATGTGTACCACATGTAATCTTTTGTTTAGGTTGTGGATGTGTGATCTTGAAGAACCAGGATAGTTGAGAGTTGTGTGGTGAGCTGATGTACAGGTGGACATGTTATCTTAAGATCTTGTAGTTTAGTAGTAGTACATGTATATGTATAAGTTTGTTGTTTGATATTTAATATCAAATGTTGTAACAATTCATTATGTAATTATATGTGGAATGGTGAACATGTTTTGTATGATTTTATTATTGTTCATGTTCATGTGCTACTGTGTTTCCTTCTAACTTCCTCTGATTTTCTCTTTCTTATCCTAGTGTGTGTTGTTTAAATTGGGTTTCTCGCTGAGGTGAGGGTTTCAATTTGGATGTCACACATCAGATTAAGTATTTAGAAAATCCAAGGACGTCACACTAGTGCCATCACCAAGGTATGTATTTTCTCCTCATCTATTTTACTCCTTCCCTCTACTACTCCCTGCCCCTATTCCTCCCCTTCTTCCTTCTATTTTGCTATTCCTATTTTTCTAATATTCCACTTTATGCTATTCCTGCTTTTCCTATATTCCCCTTTGTATGCTTGCTATAAACTTCCCATTCATAATGCTTGTTGTACACTTCCCCTTCTTACTTATCTTGCTCTCTAAGTGCACTTCATGTACTCCACTTCTTCCACTTCATTATCTTCTTCCTATCTTTTTTCCCTATATTACCACTATTGGGCTCTTCCTGTTCATGTATTCTTCTTCTTTGCTCTATTGTTTTTCTTATTACTTAATCATGTTAATTACTTATATGTTATCCTCTTATATTATCTTATCACCCCCTTGATGGCACAATTATCTTAGAAGGCTAGCTTTATGTAGGTTCTCCGATTTGTGTTGGTGTATTGTTAATGCTTGTTGTTTGGTTGTAACTGAAAATTTGATTTCTGTTGGCTACCTAGGTCTTGGTACTAATTTACTCTCCCTGATAGTTTAGTATTTCGATAATTTGATGTATGCATTATTATGATCAATCATTCTTTTATTTGTGGTTTATTTGTATATTTTTCTATATATAATATGTATAAGTTATTTAAATGATTTGTGATACCATGATGATGTCACTAGTTGAACCGGTCCCACCACTAGTTGAAACAATGAACTGAGAACCGAAGGCCTCACTAGTTTTGTTATGAAAACTATGGACAAAAGTTGAGGCAAGGTAGCGAGAGTGGGGGAAAGGCAAGCTGGTCAAGGTGGTAGAAAGGTAGGGTTGTAAATGGTGCGGGTATGATGTGAGTATGACCATACTTACATTTGTATCCTTTATAATTTAGCGAGTATGGGTACGGGTCCAGACCCACATTACTTAAAACCAGACATGCACTATACCCAGACCCATATGTAATGCAGGTACATTGTGCGGGTCTATGGATATACAGTCCTACATAAAAATTTCATGTTTAACATTACATAATACTATTTAACTTGCTTTAAGACCAATTATTGCTTTATTTAAATGTTGGACACAAGTACAGTCGTTCAAACTTTCAATTATAGAGTCGACAATAATAGGGATTACAAAAGAACCATCAAACAAAATGTATATTAGTGAAAACCAACATGTCAACAACGGATACAGAGGTAACATAAACCAAAACAATGGCAGCCAATAGGAAAACAAAAGAAAAGGCCTAAAAGCCTAAAGTACGAGGTGAAGGATCTAAATCAATACCTATCAGATAGGTTTGTAATTGCAATATGGTGATCAAGTAGAAAAGGAACGCAAGCGCTAATAGATCAAACATGTTGCTTGGTTGGGAAGGATGGCAAAAAATGTCAGCTGAAGTTGTATGGCAAAGGGAATCACCTGGGTGTGCCGTCACCCAGATCTGAGTTCATAGACTAGGAAGAGACGTGATTTGGGTTGGATGCCACCGTCGTCGAGATCTAAGTTCATAGAACATGAAACAAGTAGGATTAATACACTTAGATGCCACCGTTATAGGGAATTTGGTAGAAAATTGACTCCTTGACAAGGTTTGGATCAGGGCATGTGGTAGGTGTTGCCTTAGTGGGCGGTTCGTGGAGTCCTTTGTTCCTGGAGTTTGAGGTTGGTAAAGTTAGAGATAGCAAGGGTGCGACTGGTGATGTATGGTGGCTGGAGGCGGTCTATGGACACCTGGAGGTGTGGATGATCATAGGATAAGGGGGACTTATGGCCCTCAGATCTAAAATGATGTATATTTATGATATTTCTTTATCTATTAATTTGGTAATGCAAGCACATATATTAATAGATATAATAGACCATCTCTACGATTCTTCCCCATGTTTAGATGGATGGCTTTGTACTTGTTGTCTCACTCCATTTTCATCATTAATCCAAAAGTTAATCTAGTTGCAACTACCATGTTGATTTCCTTCTTTATGTGAAAAAATATTTTGCAATATTATATGAATTGGCTAAAAATCAAATTAGATAAATTGGATACATGAACAAACAAAAGACAATTTGGTGACACTATTCACCAGTGTTTTAAAAAGCATTTGAGGCGCCCGCCTGAGCGGATCACATGCTCAGCCGCCTAGTTAAGGCTTTGAGTGGGTTGGCAGGCGGCAGACCATTAAGCGCCCACCTAAGACCCACTTGGCCCGCCTATGCGTCCATCTGAAACCCTACTTCGGGCGCCCGCTTATGGGCGCCTATTTTTTTGGCACTATATTTAGCCTATCCGATGTAACATAATACAAAAATATAAGTCTATAGTAGTATAATAAGTTAGTATGAATATGTAACGTTATTCTATAATAAATTCTATACTATAATATATTAATATATACACTATGTATCCAGTTATCGGTTGCATAATATATTTCTGTAACTTTCTACCTTATATATAATAATACATTAATACACATTATATTCTACTATTTATATTAATACATTCTATATATCCTATAGTTTACTACATAATTTAAACTAATACATTATATATTTTGTACTATTTGCTGCCTTATAAATAATAATACATTAGTACATTATATAGACATGGTGTATTCTATTGTTTACTGAATATTAATATGCTCTATATATTCTATTATTTACTGCATAATATAAATTAGTACATTACATATATTCTACTGTTTGCTGCATATTAGTATATAATGTTGTAATTCTATAAATTTACTACAGTAAGAGTATGAGGAGACTAAAAAGTCTATTTCTTATGTCTTAAACTTGTGTAATTGAACTGTATTTGCTTATTCATTGTTTTTTAGGTGTGGTATCAACTATATAGGTGTTTTATTTTTATGTGTAGGGTGTTTAAATAAGTATAATTTTTTTTGAAAATGTGTTTATTACATACTAATATGTATAATTTCTACAAAATTACCTAAAAATTTATGGGCCCACTTTTTCAAAAAGCGTTCAAGCGGCCACAAGGTGTTGTCTTCACGCCTCCCGCTTCCCGCTTTATAAAACATTTCTATTCACCATTGTAGTCTACCAGTCTTGACTAGGTGTTGTCCTAGGGAGCATGGGTAGCTAGGAAACCACTTGCCACACCAAATAGGATGGCAGGGACATGTGTGCCTACAAATTAGATTGTTTGGGAGAGTCAAGTTGGACATCAAGGACCGATTACTTTGTTTTACTTTTTATTGGCTTCCACATCCTTCACAACATCATTCACGACCAAAAAGAACATCCCCTCTTTACCTTGCACAGAGAGGACCAACATTGCTCGTCTCCACCTCTAGCTTATCACACATCAACATCTAGCCTCCCCATTAAAGGGTCATGTGGAGTGGGATGCTTCTCCTTTTCTTCCTCACTTCCTCATTCCTTATCATAGTACTCCTTCCATGTTCTCCCAAACTCACTAGATGTTTATAAACATGCATATGTTATATATTATATATAATATTTTATGAATGTATTTTATATTAGCTTAAATTTAAGCGACTGGCTAGGAGCCATTAGCACCAAAGCAAGTGAGGTCACTGACCGGTCATCGTGATGACTATGGCCATAAGAACCATCTGTAGACAATCATTATGTCATTTGCATTGTGTGTCTAACATAAATTCGACACAAATAAAACTTGCCAAAGTCATATAAAAATTAAATTACATCATGTTTCACCAGTTCTCACTAAATAGGATAACGATGTTTTGAGAAAAAATAAATCTTCACAAAAAAACATTATGAATTCAATAAAAGTGGGACATAACCTAAAACATGAAATATAGCACCTATAAAAATCAAAATGTGAACAAAATATGTCTATATCTAACAACCAAAGAAGGATGAAAGGGAGTTACCACATCCAACAAAGTGATGTCTAGTTATCTTACTTGATCATACATGAGAGAGTCCCCCATAAAAGTGATATGCAACTTATGTATTACTACCAACCTGAAAATACATGGAAATACAATGAGAAACATAAAACATCAATTGGCCAAAGGGGCATACCATTGAAATTATGGAATAAAAAATAGTAATTAAGAGCCACTTTTGATGATGGCTAAAATTTAGCAAAATACACATCACAATGTAAACAAAAGAGAGAGGACAGACCTAGCACCCTAGTCACAATAATCCCAACATTTTGAAAAAGTCACATTTGACGGTCATCCATACTTTGACGGTCACGTATAGGTCCTCGAAAACATCTCGCTGTTATCTCCGAAGATCTCAAGATGCGGCGACATGGACCCCGCCATGCCAACTTATTTGGGAAGCTGAACAGGAGATAAGACCACGTCCTGGAGTGGCCGTCGTGGCTCTCCGCTGTGGCCACAGAGGCTCTCGACGACACAGATTGGAACAGGAACATACAGCAACAGCAACTTATACAAGGCCCGAGACCTCTGTACTGGTGAGCTGGTTGCTCTGAAGAAGGTCCGGTTCGACAACATGGACCCAGAGAGTGTTCAGTTCATGGTCCGAGAGATCACCCTCTTACGCCGCCAAGGGTGTCACCCGAACGTCGACGTAGGCCTCCGCGGCATCGCCGGGTCCCGTGTCGCCGCCTGCGGCGGTCTCTACATCGTCTTCGACTACATGGAACACGACCTCGCCGGGCTCGCCGAGTCGCCGGACGTCCAGCGCTCGCTGCCTCAGGTGAAAAGTTAATTACTTTTTAGGTTAGACTCATTAATTACCATGGTCAATGCCCATCGTTTTCTAGAAGAAGATGACAGAATCAAAATCGACCGAGCTCATGTTCTAACTAACTCCTTGCATCGTTCGCATTGACGGGATGGGTGGTGGTGGAAACATGGGTCTGTGTCTTCTCACGCTATTCTTCATGTCATTTTCGCAGGACGCGGGACTCAGAAAACATCTCGTTGTTGTCACCTCCGCCGACCGTCGGCCACAGTCACTACGGCCACGAGATAAGACCGCACCCAGCCACCTCCGCTGGCCACCATCGCTACGGTCACAAGGACACCTTCATATTGGCTTTCGTTGAGGAGGAACAAACCACACCCCCGGCCTCCTGCACCGGTCACCGTGCGCCCTCGAACATCAGCTCCGAGCATGAATTCTGCATCACCGCTCATCGACTCTTCGTCCTTTCTCTGGCACCGGAGGCTGCCCCAATCCCCACCCAATCATGTTGACCCAGTAACAACCGCAGGACCAAGTCCAAAAGGCCGCCGGCTTGCTTCTGTTTCTGGAAGATGTAGGGAATACATCCACCGGCGGCGAACGCGTTGGAGTGGCGGCAGGGCTTGGGCAGCGAGGCCTGTACCGGCGGGACAACTTATCCTCTCCTCCGTTAGTGGCGCAGTTGTCAAGGTGTAGATAGAGAAAAGGAGGAAGGAACTTGCCCAAGCGACGAGCGGAGGCACCAACAGCTGCAAGAGGGAGAGCGAAAACGCGCCGACGGATCTCTGTCTGATATACATTTAGTCCCATATTGGGAGTATCGGAGGCTAATTGGGGAGATATAAGCTAGAGGTTGTCCCCTCTTGACAACTAGTTTTTGAGCGGTTGTTGCCCCTCAGAAGCTAGTTAGTTTTTGAGAGTAGGCTTTCCACTAAGCCTTATTCGAATAAGCCTATCAAATGGTAAATGAGGTTCTATATGATTCACTACTACAGAACCACTAAACCACTAATACGTTAGGTCTATAACCCTTACTAGAATGCCATGTGTGAGTGTTGACACCCTCACACATTCGGGATTTTACACACCATCTGTCTTATCTTTGCCTTATCCTTGCCTTCATCTAAATGAATGTGTGAGGCTGGCAACTCTAACACGAAATTGCAGCTAGGATATAATATCAAGTTTGGTATTAATAGAATACAATATAACAATCCCACTTTCAGTTACTACATGTTGCTATACAGATGGTTGACGCTGTAAAAAGCATTATAGTGATAAATTTCAAGTCAATATGTATTTGACACACTGATAATCAACGATGGAAGCCGAGATTTACGTTGATCGGAACTCCTCATTGAATTGAATAAGTAGTTGTTTACAAGTAGGAGGATGTTTTCCTTTGCCCATTGGGGAGAAGTCACACATGATTGTTGCACAAATCTAATTGGAAATGAGTGAATACAATTGTTATATGTTCAGTTATACAACCAACAGTGATTTTAAATTCTAAGTTGATAGAGTCACTTGAACTTTTGAGAACCCACCTCAATGAACAAGGAACAAATTACCAATGACCAAATAAGACAACAACATAATAACCAGCAATCATGATCTCCCATATATGTATATATCAAGATGCGCACAACCATTTGTTATCATTCGCAAGCTTGACTTCAAGAACAACACCAAATGCATTTATATTTGCGTGCTATAATAATGCTTGATATGCAACAAGCTTCTTACATATCATTTAAGATAGTATTATATTTCCTTTTTGATTTTGCAATAACATTGGATGTATCAGAGGACAACAATTTCTTCCATATGTCCTAGATATGCTAAGATCTTTAGTTAGCAGTTCAGTCAGTTGGGTAATTATGATGAGCAGTCAAAATGATTTCTCCAACCTGTTATGTACAAATGAAGCACAAGGAGACGTTCAATCAACTTATCAACAGTCGAAATATACCTAGTTCTTTAGTTAGCAGCTTTATAAGTAGGACAGTTAACAAGAGAAGTTTAATTGATCTTTCCAACCTGTCATATGTGATTGCAGTTCAAGGACACGTTCAATTCACTTAACCTCAACATTCTTATTGTGCTTGTAAGCATGCAAAGTTTGGATCACTCATCATAGATGTGAACTATTATGCACTAAAGCTCACACATTTTAGGTTATTGATGCTATAGAAGGCACACCCTAAAAATGTAGACATGTTCCTTCAAGACGAACAATGGTACTAATAAAATAACAACTGTAGAAAGAAAAAGGGCATAAATAATTCATCAGAAATAAGTAGGCAATCGTATAATACTCAATTATATAAGGTGACTTAAAAGAAAGTCAAACAAATTTAAGCTGACTTGTTCATCTAGAGGTTCTACAAAAGTTGTTGCAACCTCATGCACAACCTTCAGTTCCACAAGGTAGCGATCACAACCCAAATGTGTTGTGCAACAATGAAAAAGTAAACTCACAAACAACCACAGAAATCTAGGCTAGGATAAGTTAAAAATATAAGTAACGTGAGCATTGTGACATAATCCACAAGTGTAGATTGCAACAATGACAAGGGTTGATAACGTTGACACTCTAGCGATGTGACATATTTTTTATAAGCAGAACTAAAGATAAAATACATGTTACTATACTAATGAGGTAATCTAAAAAATAAGTATAAGAAAAGGAAAATAAAAGTCTACACTTCAATGCACAATGGTAAAGGAAAATATAGATTATAAAATCTTAAGTATTGATGACGGAGAAACGGTTTATATCAGGGGTTTAAGTAAGACATATAGTGTCAGTTATAGAGCACTCGACGATGGAGGATGTTTTAATATTTCTCGGTAGTTATGGTTAGAGTAACTGATGATAAAGGTCAATTGGTGGTGGAAAAAAAATCACGGGATCACATAGCACAAACATCTTTGTCATTGATCACTCAGGAAAGCACCGACGATAAAGGTCAATTTATTCCCATGGGTCAGATGGTGCGTGCACATCTTTATCGCGTTGGTTTCATTGAAAAGAATTTTCGATATAGGTTTTTTAAAGACAAATGAAACAAAAATTTTATGTGAAATTCCATTTTTGTGGATGATATATAGCGTTGATGTCTTTAAGAAGTGACCGGCGGAAAAAACAAAGTCCAGACCGTGTTTTCTCAGGTGCGCTAATCGCGACAATGGCTAACCTAGAACCGATGTGAAAAGTGACATAGTCAGTTCTTCTTACAAATATAACATACTCTATATCCCCATTCTATAGAGGTATTTCCAATTAGGATTAACAAAACTTTCAAAAAGAAATAATTAATTAAATTAATAATTAATTAAATACATAGTTGTATCCTAGTGTAAAAAGAAGATGCAAGACATTCTCTACAATCTACAAGTCTAATTCCTGGCCCAGCCAGACCAGATGGGATGTGGTGTGCACGCGTGCTTGCATGTGTGTTGTGGTCACTAAACCCACCAATGAGGTGAGCATACCAATTCCTAGGACATTTGGACACTAGTATCACATGTGATCCTACATATAAGGACCACAAAAGTTTTAGGAGTGAGCAATGTGGGATAAAACTCTTCCTTATTTACATTAGACACAAAACTACACTTCCTCCATGTACTAATTGCACTACATTGGGCTTAACCCATGCTATATATATACATGACTTCTATGGCCATATATCTAACAATATATGCATTTTGATAAATCTTGTCTACAAGGCACGATATGTTAGGTTGTTAAGATCATTAGATACTCTAGATATGATCTTTCAATAAAGAATGAATTTTATTCTAAAGTTGAACAAAGTTATATTGAAGTCAACATAGTTGTGAAGGGCACAAAGATCACCAAAATAGCTAGTTTACAAATCTATATATGTCGAGTGCATAGAAATAAGTTGTTCAATAGCTAAAACCGAGTTTATTTACATACACATGTTGAAATAGGAGTAAGATGATAGATATATGGCAGTAAATGCCATGTATATAGCATGGATTAAGCCCAATGTAGTGCAACTAGTACATGTGAGAAAAGTAGTTTTGTCTCTAATGCAAATGGAAAAGAAGTTTTATTCCATATTGCCCACTCCTAGAACTTTTGTGGTCCTCATATGTAGGATCACATGGGACACTAGTGTCCAAGGGTCCTAGGAGGAGGGTATGCTCACCTCCTTGGTGGGTATGGTGACCACAACACACACATGCACGTGCATGTGTGCCACACCATGCCTCGCCTCGTCTGGCCAGGTCTGGCTCGGGCTCGGGCTTGTGGATTGTGGATTGTGGATTGTGGAGAATGTCTTCCATCTTCTTTTTGCACTAGGATACAACTACATAATTAGTTATTGGTTTAATTAATTATTTCTTTCCTAATTAGATTTATTAATCCTAATTGAAAAGAATGTCTTTTGTGGAATTTTCCGCAATGTGTACAAGAGATCAAGTGGTTGCGTCTTAACAGGAATAGAATTATTGGGGTGTGTAAACCTATAATTATGCCTCCAGTCATTAGGGTTAAATACAACTTTCGGACACACAATAGTCAGTCGTTCGAGTGTGTGTTTGCGAACCCTAAAGCCAGAGTCTACCGTCATTGTTCCTTGGAGCTACGAGGAGGCCCTTCTCCTGGACGTAGCATGTTTGTTCATCCTCTTCCTTCCAAGGTGCAACCTATCAGACGGTGGTTCCTGTGGTTGTTAAGCTGCACTAGTAGTGCATCTGATCCTCAGACATGTCTTCTTCAGGTTCTTGACCGATTCAACTAAAAGAACGACGCCTATCTTTCCAGATTGTGGCCACTAATTTCTTTAAGTAACACGTTCATTTTTCAATGAACGATCTGGTCTGGTTCCTAACTCAGTTTTTAGTTTCTCCTGCACTGTTTATTCTTCTGCTTCTTATTTGGATCTAGATTGAACATGTTAATATATTGCACCTGTCGTTGTTCCATGTAACAATGTAAATCTAAATTTACAACAATATTAAAGAAAACATCTTTCTATCGTTAGTTAACAATGGCTGGTCATGTTGGTTCTGGGAAAACAATTGATACAAGTAGTATGTATGAGAAATTTACTGGTATCAACTTTACCTGTTGGCAGAGTCGTATGCAAATTTAGCTTTATATTGCGGGTTATGATCAGTACTTAGAAGAGATTAGACCTAAACCTGATGACACTATCCCTGATAATGCAAATATAATTGCTAACTGGAAGAAGGGTGATAAGACGTGCCGAGTTTTGATTTTGTTTGGTTGAAATAACAAACTGTATGATTCTTATTCGAAGCCGCCAGTTACTACTTCCAAAGTTGTATGGGAAGCATTAGTTAAAGAATTTAGTATTGAAAACCAATGTGTTGAAAAGTATTGTGTCTATTTTCTAAAATTTCAGATGGTTGAGGGTAAGTATGTCTCAGATGAAACACGTGACCTTCAACTCCTCTATCATGAACTCACAGATGCAAAGATGGAATCACCTGAGAAGTTCATTGTTATGTATATCATAGAAAAGTTTCCTAAGTCATGGGAATCGTTTGGCATGTCTCTTAAACATCGTAAAGGAGACATGACAATGGATAGAACACTTAAAAGAGAAGACGGTCAAGGTGCCTACTGATGAAAATCATAGTGTCAAGTTTACTACTGCTAAAACCAAAGATAACAAAATAAATAATGCACATAAACCTAAGGCCAAAATCCAAAAGAAACTAAACAATAAGCCTTATTGGACTTGTGTATAGGTTGGCTACTGGAACAAGGATTCTCCTTCAAAGAAGGAAAAGAAATTTGTCGCATCTGCCACTGAGGAGGTTGTGGTCAACATGATAACTACATCCTTGCACCTCAATGATGGGTATGTTTCTATGAAACCTAAAATCCTTTCTATTTTTGAACCACTTTATTGGATAATCGACACTGGGGCTAATGGACATGTTTGTACTGACTAGTCCCAATTTGTGTCTTACCAGGCCTCAAGAGGTTGTTCTGTGACTTTGGGCGATTCCAGCTCTACAGAAGTCAAAGGCGAAGGATGGGTGGACTTGAAGTTCCCTTTGGGGAAGGCTCTAATGCTTCATAGAGTCAGACATGTTCCAACCATTTGACGCATTATCCTTAGTGGCGTAATTTTAGTTAGGGAAGGTTTTAGAGTAGATTGCAAATGTAATAAGGCTATTATTACACGCCTTCATGATTCTTTATTTTTTATCAAGGGGTATTCATGTGATGTGGAGAACTTATTTAAAATTCTTATTGAACTTGTTTCAAATTCTATGTTAAATTAGAATGATAATAGTTCTGTATGCATCAATATTGTATCATCTAATATTTGGCATCCACGTTTGGGACATGATAATGTTACCTCAATGAAGTGTATGATGAATCTTAATTTAATTCCTAAATATAATTTTAGCAATAATAAATGTGAAATTTGTGTGCAAGCTAAATTATCTAGGAAACCCTTTCATTCTATGAATAGGAATTCAGAAATATTGGATTTATTGCATACTGATATCTATGAATTTAATGGTATTGCTACAAGGGATCAAAAGTGTTATTTCATAACTTTTATTGACGATTCTAATATATATTGTTATGTCTTTTTACTTAGCCATAAAATGAGGCATCGGATAAATTTAAAATTTATAAGAAAGAAGTTGAATACTTAAATGATTCAGGTCTAATAGGGGAGGAGAATGCACCTCGAACTTGTTTTTGGAATTTTTGCCAATTACATGGTATAGTTCATGAGGTTACCGCTCCTTATTCACCATAGTCTAATGGGATAGCTGGATGTAAAATTTGAATCCTTATAGATATGGCAAATTCTTTACTCCATACCTCAGGTCTACCCAACTTCATGTAGGAGGAAGCTTTGAATATAGATTGCCATATTCGGAATAGAGTTTCGCACAAACATGTAGAAAGTAGTTTGTTTGAGTTATGGTGAGGAAGAAAATCAAGCCTCAAATATTTTTGAGTGTGGGGGTGCCTTGCTAAGGTACTTGTCCCTGAACACAAGAGGAAGAAATTGGAACCGAAAACGGTTGATGCCATTTTCTTAGGGTATGTAGAGACAAGTTATGCCTATAGATTCCTGATTGTAAAATATGATATCTCAGGCATTGAGGTCAATAAAATTGTGGAATTACATGATTCCACATTCTTTAAGGATGTGTTTTCCATGAAATATTATGTGCCCAATGAAGTATCTCAAAAAGATTCATTCACCACAGGTTCCATTCCCGAGAACGTGGAAAGGATGACAAATGTGGAGGGGGCGACTCAGAACAAGCTATTTCTGAATCTGATGATTTCAAAGAAATATTTGAACCAAAGAGAAGTAAATGGCCTAGGACATCCAAGGACTATGGAAGTGTGTTTCTCACTTATAATGTTGAGGATGATCCTATAACTTTCAAACAAGCTATGGAATCTCTAGAAGCTAAGTTTTAGAAAGAAGACGTTAATGATGAAATTCAATCAATTCTCTCGAATAGAACTTGGGAATTGGTGGATTTGCCTCCTGGTTGTTCTAAATTTGGATGCAAATGGATCTTTAAGAAGAAACTTAATGCAGACGGGAAAATCAATAACTATAAGGCAAGGTTAGTTGCTAAGGGTTACACACATAAGGAAGGAATATATTATTTTGATACATATTCCTCTATTTCCCATATGACCACAATCTGAGTGCTTATAGCATTGGCTTTCATTTATAATCTTTGTATCCATCTGATGGGTGTGAAGACTGCTTTCTTACATGGTGATCTTCTGGAAGAGATATATATAGAACAACGTGGGTCGTGGGAATGAGTCCAAGTGTGTAAACTTGTTAAGTCATTATATGGCTTGAAACAAGCCCCTAAGCAATGGCATGAGAAGTTTGATTCAGTGATATCATAATTTGGCTTTGTTTTTAATGAATTTGATAAGTGTCTCTATTGCAAATTCATTAATGATGGATTCATTTTGTTATGCTTATATGCCGATGATATCCTACTTTTTGGTTTCGATATGAAAGTAATAAATTGGACAAAATCATTCTTGTATAGCAAGTTTGAGATGAATGATATGGGTGTCACTTATGTGATTTTAGGGCTTAAAATCATAAGGTCTACTGATGGAATAACTCTCTCTCAGTCTCACTATGTTGAGAAGATATACGAGAGGTTTGAGTACACATCATGTAAACATGTTAAGACTCCATATTATTCATCCAAGGCCTTGTTCAACAATGAGACTGGAGTTACAGTGTCTCAATTATGATACTCGCAGATTATCAGAATTTTGATGTATCTTATGAACTACACATATCCAGACATTGTGTTTGTTGTGAGCAAGTTAAGTAGATGCACCAGTTGTCCCGACAAGACCCATTAGAAATCTCTTGATAGAGTTTTGAGGTATATCAAGGGAACTTGTTCCCTTGGGCTGCATTATGGTAAACATCCTTCTGTAGTCGAAGGATATAGTGATGCAAGCTGGATTGCCATGAACTCTGGGAGCAATGTTGTCTCAGGATATGTATTCATGTTCGGAGGAGGAGTTGTTTCCTAGAGGTCTAAGAAACAAACCATATTGTCTCAGTCTACTTTTGAGGTAGAGTTGTGTACTTTAGATGAAACGGGATTGGAAGAAGAACTACATGGACTTATGTCTAGTTTACCTATGGTAAAGAAGCCGCTTCCTACAATTTCAGTTCACTTTGATAGCACCACAACAATTGCTAAGATAATAAGTTCCAAGTACAATAAAAAATAGCGTATACATATCCAAGTTAGACTCAAGTCTGTATGGGAGTTAGTTTCTAATGGGGTCATGGATGTGGACTAAGTCGGTACTAAAGATAATACAGTTGATCCTTTCACTAAAGGTCTTACCTTGGCTTTAGTGAAAAAATCCAGGTTGCGGATGGGACTAAAACCCCTTTAGATTTATAGGCAGTAGAAACCCAACACAATAGAGTGGAGATCCCATAAATTAGGTTCAATGTGGAAATAACAAGCTATCGAGTGAATTAGATGACACTATGTAATTACTTTGATGCTTCATGCATATGTGTGTCTATCCCCTGGGAAACGTTTTATTGTCATGACTTCCAATTAGTGAGATATTAGTCTCTGAATGGTGTCAAGTCTTAGGACAGGATGTTAGTAGTACATCCTTGGAGTCTCTAACTAAATGATTGATGTTGTGGAGGCCGTAACAGGAGAATTGGGTTGTTCTCTGTTATCAATCATTAAATAAAAAATTTTATGCATGACCTTAATGCATTGTTTTCTTTTCTACCATGTCTTTATTGTGTTGTTACAAGCTTATACTCTTGCACCCAAGGTTCAGGTTCAAGACTTTTTTTCACCTAGTTCCTGTGGTGGTTACAGTTGGATAACTCAGGTAGATTCAAATAGAAAGGTATTTGCTGAAAGCACAGTGTGGAGGATTGAATGGTAGAGCACACTACACATTGGACTTTGTGGGGATTGTTAGATATATGGCTGCAAATGCCATGTATATAGCATGGGTTAAGCCCAATGTAGTGCAACTAGTACATGTGAGAAAATTAGTTTTGTCTCTAGTACAAATGTCAAAGAAGTTTTATCCCATATTGCTCACTCCTTGAACTTTTGTTGTCCTTATATGTAGGATCACATGGGACACTAGTGTCCAAGGGTCCTAGGAGGAGGGTATTCTCATCTCCTTGGTGGGTATGGTGACCACAACACGCACACACGCACCACACGCACTACGCCATGCCTTGTCTAGCCTAGCCGGGCTGGGCACGGACTCGGGCTTGTGGCTTGTGGATTGTGATTTTGTGGAGAATGTATTCCATCTCCTGTCTTTGTTTTGCAATAGGATACAGCTACATATTAAATTATTGATTGAATTAATTGTTTCTTATATGTCTCTGGTCATTAGGGTTAAACACATCTTTTGAACACACAGTCATCAGTCATTCGAGTGCGTGTTTGCAAACCTTAAAGCGGGAGTCAGCCGCTGTTGTTCCTTGCTGCTACGTGGAGGCCCCTCTCCTAGACGTTGCACGTTCATTCATCCTCTTCCTTCTAAGGCGTAACCTGTCAGGCTATGGTACCTGCAATTGTTGAGCTGCACTGGTAGTGCAACTAGTCATCTGCATCATTCGTTGTCAACACGAGTGAGATGTGTCTTCTTGAGGTTTGTAACCGGTTCGACTAGAATAACAACGCCTATCTTTCCAGATTGTTGGCCACTTATTTCTTTAAGTAACATGTCATTTTTCAACGAACGATCTGGTCAGGTTCCTAACTCAATTTCTATTTTCTCCTACACTGTTTATTCTTCTACTTCTTATATGGTTCTAGCCTGAACCTGTTAATATATTGCACCTGTCACTGTTGCGTGTAATGACGTAAATTTAAAATTTACAACATAAGAATAATATATAAGCTTGTCATATCCATATTTTTTATTTTCTTTTTGGAGATTAGTTTGTTAGATGAAGTATGGACTATAAACCAAAACCTACAAAACTACTCAAGAAGACGAGAGAATACAAGACAACAATTACAGGGAAATAAAAAGTTAAATGGACGATATCTAAATCAACCAAGCATACAGGGCAACAAGCAACAACCAATTAATATGGGAAAGGACTCCTTTAAACTTTCCAAACTAGTTTTGTATAAAAGTAGTGAGGGTGAATACATGTTGAATTTATAAAATATCTTGTTACAATTTAGTATAAAACTCCAATTCGATTATAGTGTGTAATGTATGGTAAAATTTATCTCAGATTTGAATCCCTTAAGGGCATGTTTGGTTCAGGGGAGAGGATTCAAACGGGATTGAAAGAAGGATAGCATGGGCTAGTATTGGTGGGGGATGGGATACTAGGTATCCTATCTTAAGTTTGGATGCAACTTGGGATAGAATTAGGTAACATGGACTTTATCAGTGAGTATTGCGATCGATCTCCTGCTGGAGGTATTAGCGTCAATCCGCACACAATCGATCAAAGGGGTGGGGGAGGTGTGGAGACAAAGATATTCATATGGCATGTATCTAGAGCGATCTTAATGAAAAACAACCATGATCATCACAAGCCCTTGATTTGGCTTGCTTATCTTGTGCCCATGCTTGATGAACTTCATGGTGACACGCTCCTTGTTGATCTTGTTCCACATCTTCTTAGCCACCACAAAGTTACCACTCTCAATCTCCCACACAAGCCCTTACTTCTCCATCAAGCCCCATTCAAATGAGTCAGCAACGGGCACTGGGTTCCCTTCCCAAAAAACAATCACGGAGTGGCTGGAGGGTCCCGACCCTCTTCATCATGCGGAAGCATAGTAGGTGATAGTTGGAGGTTGAGGAAGCAATAGAAGAGGGGCTTACGGTAGAGGAGGTGCGTAGTGAAGCCATCGATGGAGTTTGAGGATGATGGAAGAGGTTTCTTGCTGTTCGTGAGCAGAAGAGGGCGAATGCAAAAAAGTATCAGGAGAGTTTTGTTTTGGGGTCGGGCGGAAATTGGGATATATCCTGGTTGAATACTTGGGGGGTGTCTGAAACTGCAAAATCCTAATTAGTTAGGAATCCACTACCATTGGTTGCCCATTCTTATATGGATCTTTACACAAACAAATGCATGATTAGAACTTCAACGGGATTTGGACTCCTATCCTTCTTGTTATCCTACAAACCAAACATGTCTTAATAACACATATATGGTGTACCAATGGTCACTTGGCATATGTGGGTATTTACCGAGCTGCATTACTTTCCTTTTATTTTCCAATGAATGAGGACTTCTTCCTTTCTCAGAATTGTAGTTCGTAAATGACTTTTTTATCTAAGGGCATGTTTGTTTTAGTGGATGTAGCTGAATTGGAATGTATTTTGTGATCCAACTGTGTAAATACTAGGTTTATTTTGTGGGATTGTAAAAAATGGGCGACTCCTGCATTTCTAGGTATATGAAAGTTGTTGGATATAAGATTCCATTACAAGCTTCTACCTCTCAAACGCTATATGCCATTTTGGTCTCAAAGCAGTAGAAACGAGCACATATTTCTGCGACTAATATATATAATTGCACGTATGGGCGCGTTTTCTATATGAGCATCCGGCTTGCGGATGTGGTCCCTGTCCGAAATACCAAACATAATCTATTATTTTACTACACTTATGAAACAAAAAACTAATTATAGGATTGATCCTATAGTTCTTTTATAGGACCACCAATCACAATGCAACATCTCCTACTCTCCCCTCTTCAAAACCCCAACCCCTAAAAAATAAGGAGAGAGAAACATACACTATGCAGTTTGTATAATGAAATTCTATTGGATCCTACCAAGTTATTATAGTATTGTACTTGGATTAAGCAACTGCAGGATTCTCACTAATTCAATTGACTCATGTAAACCAAACATCCCCTAAATACAATCCAGACTCCAGACTTCCAAAGGCAGCCGGACAACTAGCGTGAGAAGTTTGATTCTGTGATATCATCATTTGGCTTTGTTTTTAATGAATTTGATAAGTGTCTCTATTGCAAAATCATTAATGATGGATTCATTTTGTTATGCTTATATGTCAATGATATCCTACTTTTTGGTTTCAATATGAAAGTAGTAAATTGCACAAAGTCATTCTTGTGTAGCAAGTTTGAGATGAATGATATGGGTGTCGCTGATGTGATTTTAGGGCTTAAAATCATAAGGTCTACTGATGGTATAACTCTCTCTCACTCTCACTATGTTGAGAAGATATAGGAGAGGTGTGAGTACGCATCACGTAAACCTATTAAGACTCCATATTATTCATCCAAGGCCTTGTTCAACAATGTGACTGGAGTTTCAGTGTCTCTATTACGATACTCGTAGATTATCAAAATTTTGATGTATCTTATGAACTACACATATCCAGACATTGCGTTTGCTGTGAGCAAGTTAAGTAGATGCACCAGTTGTCCTGACAAGACCCATTTGAACGCTCTCGATAGAGTTTTGAGGTATATCAAGGGAACTTGTTCCCTTGGGCTGCATTATGGTAAACATCCTTCTGTAGTCAAAGGATATAGTGATGCAAGCTGGATTGCCATGAACTCTGGGAGTAATGTTGTCTTAGGATATGTATTCCTGTTGGGAGGAGGAGATGTTTCCCGGAGGTCTAAGAAACAAACCATATTGTCTCAGTCTACTTTTGAGGTAGAGTTATGTACTTTAGATGAAACTGGATTGGAAGAAGAACTACATGGACTTATGTCTAGTTTACCTATGGTAAAGAAGCCACTTCCAACAATTTCAGTTCACTATGATAGCACCACAACTATTGCTAAGATAACAAGTTCCAAGTACAATCAAAAATAGCATATACACATCCAAGTCAGACTCAAGTATGTACGGGAGTTAGTTTCTAATGGGGTCATGGATGTGGACTATGTTGGTACCAAAGATAATACAACTGATCCTTTCACTAAAGGTCTTAGCTTGGCTTTAGTGAAAAAATACAGGTTGGGGATGGGACTAAAACCCCTTTAGATTCGTAGGCAGTAGCAACCCAACACAATAGAGTGGAGATCCCATATATTAGGTTCAATGTGGTAATAATAAGCTATCAGGTGAATTAGATGACACTATGCAATTACTTTGATGCTTCATGCATATGTGTGTCTATCCCCTGGGAAAATTTTTACTGTCATGACTTCCAATTAGTGAGAGATTAGTCTCTGAATGGTGTCAAGTCTTAGGACAAGATGTTAGCAGTACATCCTTGGAGTCTCTAACTAAATGATTGATGTTGTGTAGGCCGCTACAGGAGAATTGGGTTGTTCTCTATTACCAATCATTAAATAAAAAAATTTATGCATGGCCTTAATGCATTGTTTTCTTTTCTGCCATGTCTTTATTGTGTTGTTACAAGCTTATACTCTTGAACCCAAGGTTCAGGTTCAAGACTTTTGTTCACCTAGTTCCTGTGGGGGTTACAGTTGGATAACTCAAGTAGATTCAAATAGAAAGGTATTTGCCAAAAGCACAGTGTGGAGGACTGAATGGTAGAGCATACTACGCATTGGACTTTGTGGAGGATTGCTAGATATATGGCTGCAAATGCCATGTATATAGAATGCGTTAAGCCCAATGTAGTACAGCTAGTACATGTGAGAAAAGTAGTTTTGTCTCTAGTACAAATGTCAAAGAAGTTTTATCCCATATTGCTCACTCCTTGAACTTTTGTGGTCCTTATATGTAGGATCACATGGGACACTAGTGTCCAAGGGTCCTAGGAGGAGGGTATTCTCACCTCCTTGGTGGGTATGGTGACCACAACACACATGTACGCACTGTGCGCACTACGCCACGCCTTGTCTAGCCTAGCAGGGCTGGGCACAGACTCAGGCTTGTGGCTTATGGCTTGTGGATTATGGATTGTGGAGAATGTATTCCATCTCCTGTCTTCTTTTTACACTAGGATACAACTACATAATAAATTATTAATTGAATTGATTGTTTTTATATGTCTCTGGTCATTAGGATTAAACACATCTTTTGAATACACAACCGTCAGTCATTCGAGTGCGTGTTTGCAAACTTAAAGCTGGAGTCTGCCGTCATTGTTCCTTGGTGCTACGTGGAGGCCCCTCTCCTAGACGTAGCACATTCATTCATCCTCTTCCTTCGAAGGCATAACCCGTCAGACTATGGTACATGCAGTTGCTGAGCTGCACTGGTAGTGCAATTGATCATTTGCATCATTTGTCGTCAACACGAGCAAGATGTGTCTTCTTTGGGTTCGTGACCAGTTTGACTAGAATAACGACGCCTATATTTCCAGATTACTGGCCGCTAATTTCTTTAAGTAACACTTCATTTTTCAATGAATGGTCTGGTCAGGTTCCTAACTCAATTTTTATTTTCTCCTACACTATTTATTCTTCTACTTCTTATCTGGTTCTAGCCTGAACCTATTAATATATTGCACCTATCACTGTTGCATGTAATGACGTAAATTTAAAATTTACAACATAAGAATAGTATATAAGCTTGTAATATCCATATTTTTTATTTTCTTTTTGGATATTAGTTTGTTAGATGAAGTATGGACTCTAAACCAAAACCTACAAAACTACTCAAGCAGATGAGAGAATACAAGACAAAAATTATAGGGAAATAAAAAGTTGAATGGATGATATCTAAATCAACCAAGCATTCAGGGCAACAAGCAACAACCAATTAAGATGGGAAAGGACTCCTTTAAACTTTCCAAACTAGTTTTGTATAAAAATAGTGAGGGTGAATACATGTTGAACTTATAAAATATCTTGGTACAATTTAGTATAAAAGTCCAATTCGATTACGGTGTGTAATGTATGGTAAAATTTATCTCAGATTTGAATCCCTTAAGGGCATGTTTGGTTCGGGGGAGAGGATTCAAACATGATTGAAAGAAGGATAGCATGGGCTAGTATTGGTGGGGGATGGGATACTAGGTATCCTATCTTAAGTTTGGATGCAACTTGGGATAGAATTAGGTAACAAGGAATTTATCAGTGAGTATTGCGATCAATCTCCCGCTGGAGGCATTAGCGTGGATCTACACACGATCGATCGAAGGGGCAGGGGGAGGTTTGGAGACAAAGATATTAATATTCCATGTATCCAGAGTGATCTTAATGAAAAACAACCATGATCATCACAATCCATTGATATGGCTTTCTTATCTTGTACCCATGCTTGATGAACTTCATGGCGACAAGCTCCTTGTTGATCTTGTTCCACATCTACTTGGCCACCACGAAGTTACCACTCTCAATCTCCCACACAAGCCCTTACTTCTCCATCAAGCCCCATTCGAATGAGTCAACAACGGGCACTGGATCCCATTCCCGGCAAATAGTCATGGAGTGGCCAGAGGGTCCCGACCCTCTTCATCATGCGGAAACATAGCAGGTGATAGTTGGAGGTTGAGGAAGAAATAGAAGAGGGGCTTGCGGGAGAGGAGGTCCATACTGGAGCCGTCGATGGAGTTTGAGGCCGATGGAAGAGGCCGCTTGCTATTCGTGAGCAGAAGAGGGCAAACACAAAAAAGTATCAGGAGAGTTTTGTTTTAGGGTCGGGCAGCAGTTGGGATATATCCCAGTTGAATACTTGGGGGGTGTCCGGAACTACAAATCCGAATTAGTTAGGAATCCACTACCGTTGGTTGCCCATTCTTATATGGATCTTTACACAACCAAATGCATGATTCAAACTTCAACGGGATTTGGACTCCTGTCCTTCTTGTTATCCTGCAAACCAAACGTGTCGTAATAATGCATATATGGTGTACCAACGGTCACTAGGCACGTGTGGGTATTTATCAAGATGCATTACTTTCCTTTTATTTTCTAATGAATGAGGACTTCCTCCTTTCTAGGAATTCTAGTTTGTAAACAACTTCATTATCTAAGGGCATATTTGTTTTAGTGGATGTAGCTGGATTGGAATGTATTTTGTGATCCAGCTATGTAAATACTAGGTTTGTTTTGTGGGATTGTAAAAAATGGGTGACTCCTGCATTTCCAGGTATACTAAAGTTGTTGGATATAAGATTCCATTACAAGTTGCTGCCTCTCAAATGCTATATGCCATTTTGGTCTCAAAGCAGCAGGAACAGACCCATATTTTTGGGACTAATATATATAATTGCATGTCCGGGCACGTTTTCTGTGTGAGCATCCAGTTTGCGAATGTGGTCCCTGTTTGAAATACCAAACATAATCTATTATTTTTCTGCACTTATGAAACAAAAAACTAATTATAGGACTGATCCTATAGTTATTTTATAGGACCACCAATCAAAATGCAACATATCCTCCTCTCCCCTCTTCAAAACCCCAACCCCTAAAAAAATAAGGAGAGAGAAACGTACAGTATGCAGTTTGTATAACAAAATTCTATTGGATCCTACCAAGTTATTATAGTATTGTACTTGGATTAAGCAACTGCAGGATTCTCACTAATCCAATTGACTCATGTAAACCAAACATCCCCTAAATACAGTCCAGACTACAGACTTCCAAAGGCAGTCAGAAAGCCAGTGTGTGGGCTAACATGTCGATTCGGATTGGGAATTCCCCCCCACTCGCAAGAGCTTCTTATCAAGCTATAAAGTCTGAATCAGATCTCAGTTTTTTTATGAAAACTAAGCACTGACGACAGCGATCATCGATTGATCAAGTAAGACGTTCTTTTCTAAAGGCTCCTTATCGTCTTGGTGAAACTCACACGTGTTGTCTCGACTATCATGTCAGATGATGGACACTACCCCGGTGGCCACCAGGGTCCCCCTTCTCCCGAGGACATGCCGGTTTTGCCAGAAGAAACACCACATGCTGTCGTGGTACAGGATGGTGGCGGTGCCATGCTTAGAGATACTCAAAACCCATGTTACTACAGTGACCGGACGTTCGACGGAATCAAAGCATTGCACGGGCACATGAAGGCCCATCCCGAAGCTAGGGTTGGCAAACACCAGGGAGAGAGCAGTAGCAGTAGAAAGAAGAGAAAGACGACGCCTCTCTCAGAGGACGATGATGAACCTGGCCCTAATTTCTCTCCCGTTTCTGAGCCAGAAACCCCTAGTTATCAGGAGCTTCTACCGCTCATCGTTACCCCACCTGTGAACAAATGACCTCGTGATCCCAGCAGCAGTAAGGGCATCGGCGTTAGAGAGTTGTCGCCGAAAAACTACCAGGATAAAGATTATTCTCAGATGTCAGTAGACGAGATGTTGGCCTCAGTAGGGTATCATGCATACGAGTCACTACAAGAAACATATGAATTAACTACAATTAATATGACTATATTTACTTTATATGTAGTTAAAACTCACTTTTCTTTATAATATTTAGAAGTGTAAATAAAAATATAGCTAATAGAGGAATAAACTAATTACAATTTTTTGGATTCAGTATCTTTGCAATTGTTTTCATTCCAAAACATGCTCGTGAGATTTATCCCGTGCTTCCTTTCTTTCAGTCACTGATACCCCTTCCCCAATTCATTTCCACCGCCAGCACCACCCCACTACCCATTATTCATCAGTGTACTCCTTGCCGGAGGTAGCGGCAGCTGATGCTCTTTAGACAGGATGCAAAGGCCTGATCTATCACTTGGAAGAGCAAATAGTGACGGTGACCAACTATTGTTCTTCCTCGTCCCTTCTCCTTGTATTTACCCTTTCATTCCCTTACAACAAATCCATATATGCCCATGGTGATCCATGTATATTCCTCAATTGGGATTCCATTTACAAAATTGTTTGGGTACTCCGAACAGAAGCAAGCAAGGGTGCTCCAATTGTAGCCAGGCAGTAGAAGAGTGAATGGGATCCAACAAGAACTGTGTTTCCCTACCATGAATCTTAAGAACTATAGGTATTTATTGTACCTCTATTTTCCTACTGTTTTATTTCCACCTCAATATTCACCTCTGTGATGGATATCCCAATGGTGCATTGGTATTTTGGTATTCCTTGTCATCCCTTTTGCAATAGGCAGAGATACCTATATTAGTAAATGGTTGGCCTATTCAAATCCGCATGAGAGATAAAGGTAGGGATTCCAGTCCAGCCTCTGGCAATGAAGTAGCAACCCAGATAGTCAATTTGATTCCTTGTAATCTATTCCACTTGTTAACATTGCATAGGAATATCTCATATACCTATTGTGACCTTGTCATGGATCTTACACAACTCAAGATGAATTAGTCTTCCTAGTTTTGATTATGCCCACTCACATGTATAATATAAATTTGACAAAAAAGTCCACGTGTAAGGGCCTAAAGTCTACCCATCATGTTACTACTCAGTGCAAACTGAAATGTGGTAATGACAAAAAATTTGATTTCTCACCATTGTAGTAAAGATGGAAGATAAACATCTCTGAAACTACATTACTACTGTACTAACCACACATCTCTATTCTACCCATTCCATTAATTAACTGATTATCTACACCAATGATTAGAAAAAGAAAGCATCTCAGACAAAACTATTGCTTCCAACAATCTCTAGAAGGGAAAAAGTTACCGATCAACATACACTAATAGTTGACCTTTCTTGCATCCACTACATGATTGGAAAATACCACTGAATTTTCCACTTAAGTAACATAATCACTTAAAGCAATCAGGTGGGCAGAACCAAACGAACTAGAGTATTATAATGCATTGCATCATGTCATGTATCCATTAGTCTATATGTAGAATAGTAAAAAGAATGTTTGTATTCCACTTTTATGTGTTTCACCTTCCTGTTATACTTCATATGTGAATTTGAATAGTTGTTTTTCTTAGGTAGATGTTTCTTGCACAGAAAAATACTTAAGAGTAGTATAAGGTGTTTGTGCCACTTGTATGGCAGCTGCTAGTGTGGAATACATATGAGTGTTGGTATCACTTCTATTGCATTTGGTGCACATTTTACTCTTGTATGAGATATTAGCTTATAATTCATCTTGATTCTCTGTTTCATGTCTGCACCCTATGCAGAGTAGTAAAGAAAAATGTTTCAACATCATGACAAGTCCAAACTCAAATTTTATTAGGAAAGTAACATGTCACATTCTCTCTTCCACCATGAGATTCTCTTACACATAGGTTAATAGGAGTTCTCCCTCATGCCACAAGTTTTGTGTTAAGGAACTAATTTTCAATGCAACAGTGAGGTGAACATGTGAATGCATATGGTGAGTGTAAATATTGTCATACCATTTTTCTAGAAATATCGGCATCCGGACACATTAGAGATTTTATATTAGTTAACTATCGTTTGAAAAAACAAAAGGAAGCCCAACACTTGGTAGTTAGCTTCCATACTTTATTCTTGGAGCAAATGTTGAATGCCTAGCATAAATATAATTTGAAATAGATGTTTATATTGTTATTAAGTTCAATATTATAGTGATTCTTTTATCAAGAATACAAATCTTTGCATTGTTTGCATTTTAAAATATATAGAGATGGAAATATAGAAAATGGAAAATCCAAATACTTTTAACCAAACTATCTATACCTAAGGTTTTTTTTCTGGAATCCCAAGAGACTATTTATTCATCCCAATCTCCTTTCGTAGGCCTAATAGTTCATTGCACCTACTAATTATGTGGTCATCGTCTAGATCATTGTCATATGTGCTAGTGATGAACTCAATAGAAAGTCTATCCCCCCCTTCATATCAGACTGCCTACCTGCTCATTTGGGAAGGCGATCTACTCAGATGTTGGATCTCCTTTTACTAAATTATAAATGACACCTCATCTACTTGCCTCAACTTTCTGATTTGGATGCACTGGTTTATACTTGGTAAGTATGTCAGTGTGGTCTTGAATGGATTTGTAGGCTCAAAGACTGTCTATCTACACCCACATCCTCTCTTTTGATCAAGTGCAATTATATTGCGAGTGATCTTTAAGAATTTACCCAACATTGTGGTCTTGCATAATGTATCCTATTTATAATCTGTTGGAGCGTTTCACAACAGGTGTGCAGACATTCAACTTGATTTAGAAAGTTGACAGCTTCATCCAGTTGGCTTGAATTGTTTGCGGTCTATTGTCTTCCTCTTTTTGAAATGCAGTGATGCAAGTTTGTACGTGATGTCCCATATTCACATAAGTTGGTACGTCTATTACGAATTGCATAATAGATGATAGTATCTCATTTATATTTGTATCCCAGCTCCGTTTCTAGAAATGTAGGGGCAGTACGATTGTGCTGCTTTGTAGGAATTCTTGAAGGGCTTGACATGTCTATTTCTACACATTTTGACACTACTATATGGCCCATGTGCATCTAACCAGCATTAGAAATAATAGTTTCTAGAAATATCTATCAACATGAAATTTGGTACTGCTACTAGAAACCTTGAGCAATAAGATTCGGTCTCTATTTGCTTTGAAGTTATCATGAGAGTAAGTTTGACTAGCGATCTCAATTAATTTTATTGTTGTTGTAAAAAATTGATTCTGTAGATCCATAAGATTTGTCAACTTGAAGTCACCCTCCTAAGAAGGTTAATGCTCATGCTATAGAGTTTTTCTAACTTTACAGATTGATAATAAAGCATTTTGTTTTATCTTTTAATTCTGTTTATTCCTTTTCTGTTGTCTCAAAGAACTCTATTTCCTAGAGTTTACATGCCAATTCCATGAAGATATGCTAGTTGTCCTATTATCTTACTATTTTCTAACATGTATTATCAAAAATGTAACAATTAGCAAGTCTTTAATTTTAGGTGTCGGTGGAGCTACGTGACTTCACCATGGTCTCAACCATGTTGAGACTTCACACTGCTCATGGTAAGTTGTTGTTGTCATTGCCATTTAGTTATTTGAGTTATTGCCAGTTTTTAGGTGGGAAAACATATTTGCCATATTAAAACTTCACTGCTCATGTCATTGGAAGATGCAAAATAGAAACTCTAATTTCAGAAGCTATAGATTCTTTTTTATGGTTTCCTGTGTAGGAGTAGTTTGCAGTCTTTAAGTATTTCTAACATGGAATCATGGCATCTCGTGATGGTAGGTTATTTCTATGTCGTTTCTATATTCAAAATCTGTTTGATACTATGTATTTTCCTATATACAATAGGAGTAGCTTGGTCACTTGATTCTAGTGAATCGATTAACATATTGGTTCACTATATCCGGTTTTCAAGGTAGGCAAGAGAATATTAACTTCTTCATTAATTGGATGCTAATGAGTAGCATACAAGGTTGTTCCAAGATATGGTTTCTAGGAGTAACTCTTCACTAGAAGTTTAAAGTATTACAAGGCTTAGTAACAAGATTCTCTTCCATGGTCTGACAACACATTACTCCCTAAAGAGAAAGCTAGGGCATCCAGAGATGGCAAAGTTCTTTATCTTTCTATTTTGTAGTTTATTTATCTTATATGGGCAAGACATTGTAGTATTCTTTTCTTTTACTTCTTTCACCTCCATTGAGTTTAGCTATTGGAATTATTGCATTTTTCTTGCACATCTGAGGACATAAACAAAGTTTCCCATGTAAGAATGCTGAAAGGGGATCTTAACGATGTCATATTTCCTATTTATCGTAGACTTATTTGAAACTGTACAATGTCCCATCAATACTCTGACATTCCTATGTTATTACGAACTCATGACCAGGTAACTATGTACACATTGAGTTCTATTTCAGGCCATCTATAGGTCAGTTTACTAATACTAACATTCAAGTTTACACTGCACAAATAATCATCATTATTCAATGACTCCTTTTTTTCATTTATTTGGTATAACAAATAATCAAATAACATTTTTGACTGCTTAGACTTCTTTGCCTACAACTTTGGGAAGAGAATGCTTATTTTGTGCATAGAATCAAAAAGCAAGGGGAGCAGCTTCCTAGAATTCATTTATTGGGCAAGTTTGTTGTTGTAGTTGGTAAGTATAACTCTCATATCGATGTGGTTGGTTTGGACAACTACCTATCAACGACAACTTTATAAGCAGTAGATGGTCATTCCTCTTTGGATCTTATGTCTGTCTAAAGAGGAAAAACTAGCAAGCTCTTGCAACCCATGTGCCACACTGGCTGACCTCTCTCCTATAGGACCCAATCTAAAGATTTACATATAATGCCTTCCTCAGCAGACTCAAATGCTGGCCAGCTATGTAATCCTGTTGTTGATTGCTCTAAACTGATTACATTGATACCACTAAATTCCACTTAAATTTATGCCATCCAAGTGTTCTTCTTGCTACTCAAGTGGCTCTATCAGGCCGTCTAGTAGAGATGTTGCTCGCAGCAATAATGATGTTCTTCAAGTCTCGACATCTAGCTTCCCAAACTCTTCTGACCACTCAAATACTACTTTGATGCCTTTGGAAATTATTCCCTTCATGTTATTAATCTATATTAATTTTGTAACATAAAAACTAACACATTGATGTTCAAACTAAGACATTAATGTTCAAACTAACACAAAGGATCCTCTTTCCTTGCAGTCCCTTAGATACCCAAAGAAAGTTGTTTTACTTGGTCCGATGGTGTATTTAATCTTCATGCAATTATTCTTATATTCTTAATATCTAAAATTTCACTTATGTGATTGTTCATTCTCTTTAAATTGTATCCTAACTACTCTATCATCTTGGGTAGATCAAGACAAAGGTTCAGGTGTATGATAAGTTTGGGAAGCCTCATGTATCACCCAAATGACGATCTAATTTCTATCATTTTCCAGATCATAGCATTTATATACAGAGTACAGACTATCAGTCAGAACTGCTAATGGGACTTGAAATGGAGATGCCTTAAGGTATGTGTCCTTTTATTTGACAATATTAAGATCGAAGCCCTTGTATCTTGTAACCTTGTTGTACTTTGTGATTCTTTTTGTGCGTTGACATTTCAAGTTCGATGGGATGAACTGTCTTCCATTTTCTGCTTGGAGGAAGCTTCTCCAAAGGAGATTGAACCTGCTTCAACTCCACAAACTATGTTCCCATGTCTTGACCCAAAAGACTAAGGCCTAAAATGCTGCCTTCTTCCCCTGATTCTTTTGTCATGACTAGAGAAGGTATATTTCTAGCCACATTGTCTTCTATCTTCTCATAATTGTTTCCATTGTGTTAATAGACTCCATTGTTTTGAACTTATACGCCCCACATGAGATGTAACATTAGCAGTAGCAGATTATTCTTCAGAAGAAAAAAGGAAACGATGAATCTACATCCAAATATGCATTTAAAGAGAAGGAGTTATATAAGAGAGATCTCAATGCGATGGGTAAGTAAGCAGTAGTTGGTACTTGATTTTTCTTTTAGTATTTGAAATACGATACAATAAGTAGAGTAGCAGATCTGTTAGCTAAAACCCCATATGATGATCCTTGTGGACAGTATGAGCCATATATGATGTTCTTAATATAGTTTAGATATGATATTCCCCTCTTTATTGGAAGATTGTTTCGGACACCTGGTATGTGGTTCTGGATAGTAATGATCTTGATCAGATTTTTGGGGTTGCATGATACACACCTTGTACCATGAGGCCCAACTAGAAACCGACACCACAATACCACCATGGTGATCATGGAGAATCAACTAGCAACAGGGAAGGGTTCGTCGATCGATTGGAATGATGAGTAGAGACAGTAAAGCCAACAATTTGTCTTATGTCAATAGTTAATTGAAGTCATCATTAACAAAATGCATAATACTCATCCCGTTAAGGAAAGGGCACGGTTTACAACTATAGGAGACCATAATACCTTTATGTTTGTGGTATTGACTCCCGTTAAGGAGATTGGCATAACCAAATGGTGTTAATGGTGTCTAGTTCCCTAGCTTTTTTGTTGAATCATTATAGAAATTCATAGGTATAAGTAGTATGTATTTTTCAGTTTCCTTTAAACCTTAGCAATACATGGTCCCACCCACATTAGAAATGTTGCCTCCACTTAGGAGAGGGCAATGGTTTGCAACTATAGGAGACATTAATATGTTTGTACTTGGGGGCTTGACTTTAGGATTTAATGTACAAATCTTCTACTCCATCTCATTTTTTAGCCTCTCTAACACAAACCTTTCCATTGGTGACAATCTTCGTAAGATTGATTTGCTTCCTTTTTAGTGTCAAAGTGCCAAAGTTCATGTTATATTTTGTTAATAATATCAAATATGAGTTAAAGTTCTATGAGTAATCCTTAATTTCTCATTGCAATTTTTCCTGAATCTTGCAGATCAGAATTCTTCCTTGCAACCATGACATAGTTTGGTTTGGGTGCATGCATTTCGAATTTTATTTTTATAATAACAGGATGTAGTAGAGTTATAGGACCAAGAGGATCAGTTTACAAACTAACAAGTTTGTTGGAATGACAAACTTGGTAGTACTACTACCATTACAGGACTCTGCATCAAGATTGGCTAAAAGCCAATCTGGCGGCCTTACATAGGTAAAGCAACCAATGGTTCTTGGCCAAGGTATCATCCATTCTGTTGTAACTTCTAGGTGCATAGGTGACCTTCCACTGTGTGTGCATAATGGTCCTTCACTGGATCCTTTCAGGAATAATGGAAAATTGGGGGTTTTCCATTATGTCTGAGTGAAGCATATCTACGAGAACCTTGCAATCAGTTTCTATATGTACCTTCTCTATCCCAGACATGTGAGCTATCTCCAAAACCATATCTACAACTGTGAGTTCAACATGTAGGGTGGAGGTGGTGTTCATCTTCCTCACATGTGCACCGATCCATTTCCCTTCATGGTCCCATCTAACAATTGCTACTGTAGACTTTTGTGTGTTCCAGGCTGCATCTGTATTGATCTTGATTACCCCATGTGGGGTTCTGCTCCAGATACATTCACTCAAGCACTGCCTAGGCGGGGGTTTGTCCAGTGCTTCTCGGTTCATCAAGAGCACATCACACTTGATTCTTTGTACCAACTGACATGCCGGGATGTTCAGGTTTTCAAAGAAACTATTGTTCCTCACTTTCCATAGATGCCACACAGCTATCATGAATAATTGTGTTTGTTGGTCACCGTGCTTCAGCTGTGTGGTAATCCAACTTTGTTGATTCTTCAGGAAGAACTCATGTGGGAGGTGGTCAGAGTAGAGATGTGTCCAAACTTCCTTGGATATTTGATAGTCTCGTAAGGCATGGACTAAGGTTTCCTCATTAGAGTTGCATCTTTCGCATGTGCTTCTTGAGGCAAGGTTGCGTTGAACTCTTCTGTTGGTTAACAATGCCTCATGTGAGGTGATCCATGTGAAATACTTGACCTTGGCTGCCACCCGAGACTTCCATACAATGTTCCATTCTCCTTCAATATGGATGTTGTGATGTCTACGTAGAATGTGATATGCAGATTTAATAGAGAGTTGGCCATTAGGCGTGGCATCCCACACACACATGTTATCCATGTTAGTATTCTTCCCTTTTTGGGAGCTAATATCACAGGAAATCAGTGTCCCAGCTTCTCGTGTCTATAAAGACACTTGCAACCGATAGATCTGCCAACACTTCTGGGATCGGGTGCAAAGCTTTACTTTTAAGGATAATTCCCTCCCCCACCCAAGTATCCTCCCATAAGTTGATGGTATTACCATTGTGAATGACCAGAAAGGAATTGTCATCGATGAGAGGCTTAATTTCAAGGTGGCCTGAGCTAGTCTGGATAGGTTACTTCCTTTTCCTTCTGAGTGTTCTAGGTATCGTTTCCTCATGAAGTTGCACCAAATAGATCTTCGATTGGTAGAAATTTCCCAGGACATTTTGGCTATCAAGGTTGTGTTCCATTCTGTCATGGTCTTTAGTCCAAGACCGCCATCCTCTCTTGCACTTATTACCGTGTCCCAGGCTACTAGGGACATAGAATTCTTCTTATGGCAACTGCCCCAAATGAACCGCCTGATGTTGTTGTCTATCCGGTCACATAGGGTGAGTGGGAGAGTTGTTGTTTGCATGGTATAAGCTGGAATTGCCTCAAGAGTGGATTTGACCAAGCAGCATCTTCCGGCTAGTGATAACATTTTTGCAGCCCATCCATTCATTGTGCTCTCGATTTTGTCAAGCATACCAGCAAATGTCTTCTTAGTCACCCGTTTGTGGATTATGGGTACTCTAAGATATTTCCCAAGGTCCTTCGTCTCCTGGAATTTATAGAATCTGTTAATGCAGGTTGTACTAGCCTGGTGAACGTTGTGTGCATAGAAGATTTGGGTTTTGGCTATAGAGATGGCTTCCTCGGATGCCTTTTCAAACTTCTGAAAACATCGTTTGATCGTGCACATCTGGGCACATGAGGATTTACCAAACAAAATCAGGTCATCGGCAAAGCACAGATGAGACACTTTGATCCCTTGTCGTCCGAGTATAACTGGTTCCCATTCTCTGCTTTGGACATGGGCATGTATCATTTGGCTCAAACGTTCTATACACAACACAAATATGTAAGGGGCCAACGGGTCCCCTTGTCGGAGACCATGACTAGGTTTGAAAGATTGGGTTTTATCACCATTCCAAAGGACCTCGCACTCTCCAGTCTTGATGGAGTTCATAATATAATTTACAATGTTTTCGGGTAGATCTAGCTTCTGGAGGGTATCCGCAATGAAGGTCCAAGAATGTTTGTCATAGGCCTTGGACAGGTCTATTTTAATGGCCATGTAATTTCTCCCCCATTTCCTTTTCATCATGTGAATAATCTCCTGTGTGAGGGCTATGTTGTCTGTAATGCTACGTCCAGGAACAAAGTCACTTTGTTCATGAGAAATCCACCCAGGTAAGTGTGTCTTTAGACATTCCACCACAATCTTGGAATCAAGTTTAAGGCTGAAATTATTCAGGGATATAGGGCGTAGGTGTTCACAGCTTGTAGGGTGTTTAGTTTTAGGTATCAGGACCATGGTAGCATTGCACATCGCTGTGGGAAGTTATTCTCCTCGTAAAGCACTTTGCATCATCTTGAGCATAGACTGTTTTAGTGATTCCCAATGATGGACCAAGAACAAGGCTGAGATCCCATCCAGACCAGCTGCCTTGTAGGGGTTTACCTCCTTGAGGATGTCCATGCATTCATCTTCAGTGGGGTATGCTGCAATCTTCTTCTTCTGACAGATAATAAGTTTCTTGAAATGGCCCGGAATAGCAGCTATTGCTTCACCTCTGCCTTGGATTGGTTCTGTGAGCAAGTTTAGGAAATGACTACGTACCATGTTCTTTAGATCGTCTTCCTTTGTGATCCATATACCTGCTTTTTTTTAAGAGAGGTAATGGTATTCCTTATCCGGCGTTGTTTAACATAGGTGTTATAGAATCTAGTGTTGCAATCTCCGCTGGTAAGCCAGTTTATGTGGCTTTTCATTTTCCATTCCTCCTCTTCTCTCAACACCAAATTGAGTGCCTCTTTCATGTACGTGTATATGCCGTCAGTGATATGGTTGTAGCAGGTGGTAAGTTCTTTCTCAAACTTCATGATGTTCCTCATAAGCACGGTCTTCTTCCTTTTCTTTTCTAGAACTTGTTTCCTATCCCACTGGATCTATCGAATCCCAAACTAGATATGATGCGTGAGGCTTTCAGTCCACTTACCCAAGGCTCAATGATACCGACAATTTTGGTTTTGTATGAAGACATAAGTTGTTTGAGGTTTCTGTGGGTATCCTTCTTCCCTGCTCCTCGTATATTCCAACACATCGTATCTATCATTTAACCAACTAAATGTTGTTTGCAGTAGCCTCCGGGAGAACACTGGGTTCAGGTGAAACTGGCATCTAGTTCTCTTTGTTATCTTCCTCTACAAGAGGTGGCTCAGGCAATGGGGGCTGTGAAATTGAGTTGGTGTCTCCCGCAAGGGGTGGCTCTTCTCGAACCTTCGTTCTAGGTTGTCTGGGACTATAGTGGCGGGGTTCCGAGGACATGGGGGCTCATTGCTTTCCTTGCCTTTTCATTTTGGCACTACTTCCTTTAGTTTTCCGTGCTGGGATAGTAGGGATATTAGTAGCTAGGATGTCAATAATGCGACTGAGGTCTTCATTTGAGATAGTTTCTTTTTTAGGTTCCTCCCTGTTGATTGAATCATCCATCTCAATTTATGTTTCTCCTTCATTGACTTCGATGACTTCCACCACTACACCCACGACTGGGTTAACAACAATGTGAATCTCCTTTGCCCTCTCAGTGCAGGCTTTCTTTGTGTTGGGCTGGGTAGAAACGTTGGTTATGTTCTGCAGCACACTCTTTGTATGGTCCACTTTGTCTTCCTCCCTAACAGATTTCTTCTTCCTCCATACTTTTTCCGTGCGTTTAGGATGCCCAATGGTCCCGCTCGTGTTAGGAGATTTATCTGTGCTTGGTTTTGTTACTTGCTCCCCTCCATCTTCAAGATTAGTGAACTGGCTGGAAACTTGTTTAGGGTGATGCCTTCAAACCACCTACTAACTCAATATTATGCATCTATGTAGGACCTAGATTTAGTTCTTTGGCATGACTATTTTCACAATGATTTTCACCTTTCTAGGCATCCTATCCCCATTAGAACATGGTGGTGTGATGAATGTCATGACTCTTCTATTTGTATCATGGACCTATTTGTAGGCTACTCATCAACCAATGAAATGTATCTAACTCTCTTCAGTTTTCACTTATCATATGAACCAATGTTAGGTCTTGATGCTAGCTCAACAGTTGTAGTCACAAGAACTGTGAGAACATGGATGATGTAAGCTTTTCTAAGCCAGGATAACATGGAATTGATGTTTTTGATCATTATAAACCATCAAAGTTGTATCAGTAAGTATATCTTTCGTATGTTCTATTCACAGAATTACAATTTTAAAGTTTATGTAACTGTAAAGTCATGATATGTTGTGAGAACTCTAAGAATGTGAATTTAAAAACATCTGGAAAAGCATTAGTACTATCACATTGATCTGTATTTCAGAGTTTCTATTTGACTAAAGATTAATGTGAATACCCACATGCTTTCTTATCAAATTCAACAAGTAATGCAGTATATTCACGTATAGAGTTTGTAAGAGAAATGAACATGAATGTTATCAGTAATTCAGTATCCAATTCATATTGTGATTAGATATTTTGAAGGTTATTTGCAGTTAGTTGTTCTATGTTATATTTATCATACACTTGATCAACAATTACTGCATTGTACTAAAGTTAAAGGTACTAAATGAATTTTCTAATCACATAAACACGAACATGCTTGAAAACTCCACCTTCGGTTTTCTCTAGGATACTACTATAAGAACATTGAGACAGAGAGAGGGAGGATAGAGACATCTACAGTAGTGGAGGAGGTCAGTTTGTGATGCATGTGACTTGACAAAGAGTGTGTCATGCAAATTCTTGAGTGATCATCCCTCAACATTAGTGACTGAGCCAACTGGTAGAACCACAAATGGGCAGATTTCATGGTCTACTTAGCCTTTAAATCAACACAAAGTTGTAGAACTAGTTAAAGTTGGCTAATAGGGCACACTAACTATTGGATAGATTACTTATTGTATGGTTATTCATTCGGCTAAAACACGTTCCTCAAAGGCTATTAATTTAGCATTTGTTTATAGTTTTAAACTATGATTTGGTGAGATCACAGAGTGCAACATAATGATCATTGTCATTTTTTTATGGAAACAACACATACATGAATATGTTCTTTGATTATGGATTAGGATCAGCTTTAGTGCATCCTCTAGTGCATGCATATATAAAAATATATCATCCATGAATAAAGGAATAAATATAGACGAGTTTCATGTGCTTATCTACATCAAAAAATGGTTTCTAACTAAAAAAAAAGACTTTGTCGATATGGAATAGTTTCCCTTAGCTAGGAGTCTATCTTAACTATCCATAGATGATATTTATGAAGTGAAGAAAAAGGTATTTAGCAATGTTATTATTTCTTAATTTTGCAGAAATGTTTTGTTTCTAATAAATTGTGTTGCTAATGAGTGATGTTTCATTTTTTATAAATGTGAGTAACTTGAGTATATACATATTAACCAATGTTACTTTAATTTATCTAAATGTCTGGGTACATTACTCATTCCTTGCCTGCAAGGCTCTTGAATCAAACTGTGGGTTGCTCATTTATTGTGGAGTTATGATGTTGTTAAGTAAGTTATCTACTCACTATTTATTGTGATGTTTACATAGGTTTCACAAGACTAGAAATTGTGATTTAATTGGTGCCCACATCATTCTCCTATTGTGGAGATTTTCCTTAATGGATAAAATCTGCTAAAGAGTTCTTTTGGTTCAGTCTTTGTTGCTAGTTGTTGCAGATACTATTTCCCATCTGTAGGACATGCTACTTTATGAACATCATTATAAGGATCTCTACTGCTGACACCTTGCTTAGTGCCTACCCATGCCAATTTTGTAATGTGCGGTTTTGTTAATCTCTCTTGGCTATTTTGTAGCAAGCGAGGAGTGAACAAAAATGTGTTAAAGGTTTCTAGAATAGAACGGAAGGTACTCAACATATGTTTACCTTTTACCTTTATTTTCATCTATTGTATCAACATATGTTTACCTTTTACCTTTATTTTCATATGTTGTATCAACATATGTTTACCCACTACCTCTGAATCATTATTTAACTTATTTTTATTACACAATAATATCTTTGGTAACCGTCTCTAATCTCTCATGTACTTGATGCCACAAGAAACAAATTGGGATATGTTTGTTAGTTAGCTATGATGGGTACCATTTTGCAAGTCAATGGAGCTTTTCTTTTACAAGATATGAATGATTTATCTTCATTGCTATCCGCTTCTCCATCAGTATGCACTGCAGCCAGATAACTCATGTTGTGTAGAGATTCTATAGACGTGCTATCAGAGATGACATCATGGAAGGTTCCACACACTATTGACTAACTTCTACAACTCAGGTATGCTCATGCATTCATTGACCCATGATATCCTCTATAGGACACCCCTATATAATGACCATTCATTTGAAAGATTAGTTGATCATGTTCTATTGTTAACTAGTCTTCCTTGCACCACCTAAGCAGACGGTCCACTATAGTATCCACAAGCTATCAAGATGCAACAACCTTTTAATGCCCCTCCTGCAAAATGAAATTACATTTCTTCCATTAACTCCTTGAGGAATGGACCATGAAAAGCATTGCTCATGACTCTCCCAGTTATATTAAATCATTTTGACATTTGATCATTGCATTGACCTTGCCTTTATTGTGATAGGATCATAAGGGGTTCAATTCAATTTCTAGGAGATGGTAGGAAATGCAAATGATGACAGTGTGGTGGGAATAGTTCCTTGTAACATGAGATATTGATTCTTGCTAAAAAAAAATTCAATCAGTTAACATAGCTGAGTGGTGTTCATTCATACACATGCAGTTTGAAGAGAATGAATTCAAATGTCCTATTGAAGAGAACTATTAGATGGTATCTATTATTTTTCTTTTATTTTAGTCCAGAGCATTAATCTAGATTTTACCATCTACCAACTTACTGCTCCAACATCCAACATGTTGAACCATCATTTTAGGTTGTGCTCAGTTTGATCTAGGAATTCTTACTATCTTATCTGAGAAGATAGGAAACCATCCTGTCTATTTATGTGTGTTGTATAATACACCTTCCTAAAGAAAATAAGCTTCCCCATCATGGCTTACAATAGGTACTCTAGCATTCTCTTTGTCATAGTCATATTAATGTATAAAGTTAGTACCGTATTAAGTCAGGGTAATTCTCTTTGTCATAGTCATAGTAATGAACCAAGGGATTTCTTCTTATTTGTGTTTTTTTACTTCCACTATAATAGATTAAAAGGTTGAATTTGAATTGTAGATGGATGCATAAAGCTATTATTGCCATGATAATTTAAGTAGTCAATATATTATCCAGATGACAAATGTGGGAACTTGCTGCTTCAATTTGATTTTTGTTTTCCTATTTCAGTTGTGAAATAAGAAACATCAGGAAGTTTGCCATGTAGAGTCTTTTTCTTATTTCTTTGATGGATGTTGTTGTCAGGTGTGAAGATAATCAATTCTTGTTCATTCTTGAATAGTCAGTTTGTTGATGTGATTAGGGTGGTTATATAGCTGCTGAAGTTGCAACTGTTTGATATCTTCTACTATTTTGTGTGGTGTTTCAAAGCCTTTAGAGTTACTGCCATTTATAGAATGTTGGTTGACCCTTTGATAATCATATAAGGTCGACAGCTGAAGATTTCCTTAGGGTATTCTGTTTATGTTTATTGGGCTAATGTGTTTGAAGTCTTCTTGAAGACTGGGCTATTTATAGCTTCTAAAGTAATTTCAAAGTTGTCATAGATTAAGTGGAGACTTTCAACTCCAGAATTTGTGTCAAACCATGGTTAAAATCTTCTTTCAGATAGAATTCCACATCAAATTTTTGATCAATGCTCTTCTATACTGCTTGAGCAACCTGGAAGACTAGCAGTCCTTGTGGAGGTGCATAATGTCTTCATTCGGAAAATTGGATTTAATGCATTCAGGGTTGTTGGTAAGTTGCATAATCTACCTTTTCAATTTGGTTACTATGAATGTTTTCTAATTTTCCAGATTTTGTTTTCTAAATAATGTTCCATTTGCCTAGAGAGTCACTTCTCTAACTTCTCATGATCTCATTGTATGTTGGCCAATGTTGTTTACAATTAGTTGAGTTTTGGTTTAGTTGTACCCAGTCTTGTAGGTTGCTCTTGAATAATCCAACTCTGTAGGATGAGGTTCTCTACCTATTTATACTTTCCAAAGGACTTAACCTTGGTTGGATAAGATGTTGTTAGTGATTTGCTGTTTATATGTATCTGCCATCAGATTTCTTGTGTGCTTTTTCTTCCAACTATGAGATATCCATAAGTTATATGCACTTCTTTTTTCTTCCAACTATGAATATTAAATCTATAAGTATTTCTTTAATATGTTAATAGAATGCCTTTTACATATAAAAATGAATATGACAGAGTACTACGACGGTTGTACATTTGGTATAATTTAGAATGAATAATGTCATTGGGTTGTATTTCAAATGGTCTAAATGAATGATCTTATTGTGCAAGTTATAGACTACAAATTCTGGACATGGAAAGCCTCAATGGTGCAAGTGAACTATCTTACACCTCTCCCATACAATGCTTGGGCTACAATAAAACATGGATGAGCTACCTAGATACTTCTCGTCTCTTCAAGGCACTAATTTTGTCATCTTATTCTCATAGCAACCTTCATTTTTGTCATGTATGAATGCTTATATATCTTTATTGAACTATTTGGATGATCTTTACCTTATTTTTAATGCCTCCCCATTTGTAAAACCTTATTTTAGGATTAAGAGAAGTACACGCTTCACCATCGTAGCAACTTCCATTACCTGAATTAGAGATTGAGCTTAAAAACATCAAGAATTCAGATACAGAGTATAAGTAGTATCTAAGACAGCCCCAACGCAACAGGTTGTCTCCTGTAGAGCATGATGATGCATCTCCATTTGAAGCCCAGGCCCACCCAGTCATAGTTGTAGCAACAGCCACAGACGCAACAATGTATCATGATATGTTGCATTTTGATATGGCTCTTTGCTGCTATGAGAAGGCTGCATTTTATAGACCTATGTATATATTTGAATAGCCACTGTCAGCATCTGCAAACATAGTGACCAACTTCATAGGGACAATATTCCTTCTATCTCTGCTTAAAAGGTTCTATTCAGATTCTTATCTCTGGTGCTTTTGGACGATGTTGGTCGAACAACAAGAGCTCGAACAAAAGAAGACAATAAGGATGTTAAAACTGGCCAAGAAAGACACAACTCTTTCGCAAAGGTGTTAGTAGACCACTGAATCATTGATATATGTATATACTTTTCTTTGTACACATTGTGTAATAGGGGCAAGGTATACATCCTCCCCATGTACATTTGACGTTTCATTATAAATGAAAGTAAGATGCTTGGCATAATGAGCATAACTATAACTATATATATACATATATATATATATATATATATATATATATATAGTCAAGCTAAGCATATATGTATGTGCACTAAATGGAACTACATATGTAGCTAGATGCATAATCAACTACATATATATGTATATAGTAATTGGTTCCTTTCCCTACACACTAAATACATATAAAATGTATTAACTTCATGTTTTTGCTACATACTGACTATATATGCAATTGTAGTCATACATTTAGCTATAATTATACTTATCTTTAAAAATGTAAGGACAATATCTAGCTACGCTTCGGGATACATATGAATTTGTAGCGAATGGATTATCTAAATACATATTTGAAAAATATAGTTAAAGTCTTTAGCTATACGAGCATATACTCCAACTTGTATGTGTAAAGAAATATGTAGTTAAAGCCTTTAGCTACAAAATATGGGGTTTTCACTACAATTGTTTTTTTATAGTTAAAGACCTTTTTTTTTGTAGTGAGTTGCATGCCACCAGAGATTTGATGATGTTGCGCTATGGTGTAACATTAAGTGCTAACATTAGTCTGGCAAGGTGGCTGAATGAGGTGGTGATGGTGCCCACCGATGTTCTCCACAACAAGATGAACTAAGTTAGAGTTAATTAAGGTTCTCTCTCTCTCTCTCTTAGTGGTATATTTTGTTGGCGGTGTAGTACAAATTATGTCGATGAAAAAATAATTTAGGATTTAGAGGAAGTTTAAGCATTAAGATACGTGTCTGCATGTGTTCATTGGTCTAACCTATCAATTCAAACATCACACAAACCAACTAGCCATCTTGTACTTCCTACAATATGTTCTGAATAATTTGTTGATATATCCCACATACATTCACTTTAGATCTATAGTCCATGAGAATGTTCACATCAACCTTTCTTCAAAAAAATTTATATATCTTTTTTTTTCATATACTAATTCATGTGTTGCACGTGCTTAGCACGTGCCCCCCTGCTAGTTATAGAAGAAGAGCAAGCAAGAAGATAACCATGGAGGATATAAATGTCCGTTAGACGGCCATGCCAAGTAAAGAGGATGAAAGTTGCCCGCAAGCGGAAGCATTTTTTTCTTCCTAAGGTTCAGGATCTATATTTTGATACCATGTCATAAAGTAAAAAATATGTGTGATATATTCTTATTCATAAATAACAATTCCCTCCTTCATATAAATGAGGAGTCAAAAATAGTAAAACAAATTTGATTCTAATAGACCAAAACAATTAGGCTCATGTACATAACCATCGGGTTATAGCATACTAGGGTTTCAATAAAAGTAACAGAGTACTCCATGATTGTATTAATCATTCAAGGACTATTCATACCCAATTACCATCATTTTGTTATATTAAAACTAGGTATAACAAGCTATACCTCATAAGGGTTACCCATTAATTCATTATGGTGATTATAAATCATAATCATATGAGGGCAATTGTAAGACTGCAAGTTTAATGCATTGAACCATCAAATTCTCACCATTAGAATCATAACATTATACTACACGCTTCACCCAAAACAATTGGAATATTGAGGCATCAACTTCTAACCATGAAATGTTGAAAAGGTAAAGCCATTGGTTGTTTACATAAGTAAACATCTTGAATGAATCATCTATAATGTTATTGATTTGTGATATAAAAAAGTCACCATTTAACCCTAGACATCCTTTGATTAACAACAATAAGGGTTCTATTGAGAGTAGGGTAAAATGCACAATCGACTGATCATTTAAAACAAGCCATCCATTGCTAACAAATAAGCTCCTTAAATTGATCATACAAAGGAAACCATTTAAGCCACATTATTAGGACCAACATATTACACTAGCCATCATTCCACTTTATTGGAGGAATAAACATTAGATCTTGAGCATTGGGTCAAGTTCATAGGTTAAAATCATCAATTACAGTATAGGTCCGACCATTGCATCAAGTGGCCCAAGAAACCATTGGTCTACGGCTTAATTGATGCTACAACTACATGATTAACTTACCATAGGCTGTGGAGACCTGATCCACATCATTAGTGACCATTAAATCACCATAGGTTGTTAGATCAGCACTATATTCATTAATCGCCCTCGAATATCAAACCAATATCACCATTGATGGATAGCATCATTAGGGTACTTAGTGGTTAATCACTAAGCTTCTAATTAGGCCAACAACTGACCTTAAGGGTGAACGTTAGTTGATACCCTTGGTCACCACCATCAGTTGTCATGAATAAAACACCATCGATTGATGCAATGGTACCACCATTGAATCATGTGTTTGTAGAAGAAATCAACTTTAAACCCTAAAATTGACCATTGGTTGATAGGTGTTTAGCACCATTGTGTTGGGTTTTAGGGGAGATAGAGAAGGCAACGAAAAAAAAAATTTATTCTCCCTGAACCCAGTATAAAGGAATCACGTCAATGTCTATACAATAGGAAGGATGGTTTGTAGAGGAGTACCTTATCCCGAGGCTTGCTCGGCAACATTACCTCGCAGCTAGTGCGGTCTTCACTTCCAGTCTTGGACAGTGTCTGTGCAGCTCCTGGTCTTACCAAGACTGTCAGGATTGACAGCTATCCTCCAAGCGGCAGAAGTCTCCCGCCTCTGAAGTAGTCCACACGGACCACCTGGAACTCCGATCGCCTTGTTGCACAAGGAACCGGAAGGAGTCGTACCCTCCTATCGGCATACTGGTCACCGACACACTCTCCTACCACCAGTCACCTTTCTGCAGTTGTCTTTCCCTTGTTGTGCCTCCCTTTTCAAGTAGCACTTGCTCAGGCTCTCCTAGTTACCACAACCAGAGAGAACGACAACTTTATGGAGCAACTGGTATTCTAAGTTGTACTTGAGAAGCCCCCAATACTCCTCTATATATAGGAGGGGTCAGGGTCAGGGTTCTCTACCCCGGTTAATGTGGGACTAAAGTAGGAGTAGAAGGGTCCAAAATTTCTACAAAACAACCAACTGTGCTAGTTGAATCGATCATTTCAAGCATGAACCGGTCGGGTGAGGACCTGAGTCAATCGGTTCACACCTGAACCGATCGGTTGGGGCACCTGAACTGATCGGTTCACACCTAAACCGGTCTGTTGGGGCACCTGAACTGGTCGGTTCACTACCCTGGTCAGTTCCCGATTGACTTTTCCTCTTTTGTTTCAAATTGATCCAAATACCAATCCTTGTTCCAATCAAATTGGACAAGTGAAACGAAGAGAAATTTCTTGCCAACCTAACTTTCCCAACTCGCTCGGTTGGACCAGTTGAGTCGATCGATTCAACCCTTGAGTCGGTCAGTTCAGCCTATCCTGAGCCGATCGACTCACCAACCTGAGCCGATCGGTTCACCAAGCGGAGCCGGTCAGTTCATCATATGAGCTGATTGGTTGGGCGTGCAGACTGTGCAAAATCAGTCAATTACAGTTTCAATCAATCTGATACTCTAATCAATCGGTCCAACCCCTTGAACATTATGATAATGAGCTATCAATTGATTGAGTGTTTAATAGAACTACTAAACTCCTTTAGCAATCAATCTAAACATCATTTGTGGATAACCTCCTTATCAAGGTTAAATCCTATGTGTGCGACCATGTAGGCCCATTTCAAGTTAGAAGTGAAAGTCTATAACACTTACGATTTCACAAGCAACGAGCGGTGCCTAGTCGCACATCAGTGCTACCCAAGTGAAAAGGAAAGTTGGAGAACATCTTTCAATACTACAATCTGTGAATGGTGTTACAATGAATGTATAATTCCTTTGTCACTGATATCCCGAATGAACTCAAGGCATGGAACAATCATCCTATCAATGTTCATTCACTTTCTTGATCTCAGAGTAGACTGGAGGAGATATGTATGACATCAATATCACATACTAATTCACACATGCGTGCGCACGCCTATCTCAATCCTACTCATCAAGTGGCCATGGATATGAAACTCTCTCAGGAGGGATAAATCCCATATCTATCACTCACCCCTCAAAAGCCCCATGTGTCAAAGACACCAAATCATCACCTTTATAAAAACCCATGTTTCAGGATTGCGTTTGATGATGTCAAAGTGTACCCAACGACATGTGTTGAGTGTAGTAATTTTAGGTCAAAGAATCACACTCACCACCATCACTGTGAGAACTGACTGTGACTACCATGTCATGGTTCCATGTCTCAAACTCACGGTGGGTTTGTCTGGTATATTTGTTCTCTAACAAGTACCTATTTGTTTGGTTTGATATCTCCATATCATGACTAACAAGATTCTTTCATCAACCAATACCACAATCCAGTCTTGTGTGTCATTGCTATCTATCTACCTTCCATAATGACATTCGACTAGGGACATAATAAGAATGTGCAAACTCTTAGCATCTGTATGATCTCATCGTTCAGGTCCTAAACCTGAAAGCATACGTCATTGAGTATTTTCATTCTCTAGACATTCAATCTATTCTATCATTATCTCATATGATTGAACCAGAAAGAATTGGAAGCTTGCCTTTGATGTTTATCAAATCAATCTTAATGTAACCCACCAATCATCCCATCATTGGTTGTCAAACCATCCTGATCCAAGTCATATTATACCTTAGGAATAACATACACATGAATACAGGTATATCTAGAACTGAAATCAGAACATGGAACATTATAAAAATCGAAATCCAAGTCAAGCACAGCTTTTCAGTGCATGGATCATCATTTTCAAGCATGAACATGATCTAGAAAGCTTATGGTAAACAATAAATGTGGAGCAAGTTATAAAACTTGCCTCTAATGAGAAGATAAAATCCCAAATAGAAGAAAACTCAAGTAGGTAGGGTAAAAATTCAAGTATAAGCTGTGAACTCATCCAGCTAACACCTTTCTTCATCAAATGAGCAAACCCTAAGCATAAGGAGCAAGAAAGATACAGTTTTAGAGATGATACAATTTTAGAGATTTAGAGCAATTTCTACCATGGAAAAACAAGGTTACAAACTTAAGAAAGGTAGGAGGAAGGATAAAAAAGAAATAAACGGAGGAAAGAAGGGCATTCTTACTCTTTTAGGTCAATATAACTAGAAGGAAGCTTTTCAAACCCTAAAAGGAAGTCAATTGCAACCCTATATTCTTTTTCTAAGAAGATCCCCTCTTTCTTCTTTATTTGGAAAGGAAATTCACAACAGCATAGAGGGAGAACAAGGTTCATAGAAGGAGGGAAGTGGTGGAGAGAAAATGACTCATTTGGGTGCTTAGGGATAAGTATATGAAACTTTAAGATAAAGAAAAAGTTGAAGGTCTAGTATCTTTCCAAGTGTCCATGGCCTTAAACTATTAATAATATAAAAGAACACACAAGAATCTCCTCCACCACCCATAGAGACATACTTATCCCTCGTTTCTTGAATTTCCAAGAAAAACAAATAATTCATTAGTTGATAGCTACTAAAGGTAGCTCATCCATGAAGGGGTAAACCCTAAAATACCCTTGAGAAAAACACCTTCAAACTAAGGTTTAAATACGTGCCCCATGGCTCAAAAAGCTCAAGAATGATGAAAGAATATCCAAGAAACATAATGCAAGTGATAAATTGCAAGGAAAACCTCTCAATTGGGTAAATTATAGAAAAGTTCAAAATGTGTATAAAATTGCATAACTTGCTCAAACAGTGTCCAAATTGGACCAAATTTAAAGTTTAAGCTTGTCTTATGATTTCAAAGCATATCACAAGGTTATATTAGGGTTATAAGAATTCAATTATTATAATTAATCTTATTCAACTCATTAAGCAAGTTTAGGGGCCTTACAACATGGGACACTAGTGTCCAAGGGTCCTAGGAGTAGGGTATGCTCACCTCCTTAGTGGGTATTGTGGGATAAATTGGACATTATGATAAATCCCTTTGTTTCGATGATGACAAACATTTCATTCTTGTTGATCTAACGTGCTACTTGAGTGTTGCAGGAATAAAGTGGATGACAAAGTTCTAGGGAAACTATACGCTTGCATGATTGTAAATGTCATGCAATGTAATCAATTGTAAACTTGTACAAACATATAATGTACAAGTACTTAGATTTCATGTAAATCAAGCGTTAGATCTTCCCTAGCCAATCACCACACTTAGATAGGTCATCCCTTTCAAAAAGGTTCACATATGCACACTCATACATTTACACAGTGCCTTAATTGAAAGATTGAAACAGGGTCAATCTCGGTCGACCACACTCCTCGACCGAGACACTCTCGGTCGACAAACTTCTCGACCGAGAATGACCCAAGTAGCCGTTAGACACAGTTGACAAGGTAGTTGGAAGTTGCAAATGAACGTTGATCCAGAGAGCCTGTCGGTCGACAAAACTTCGACCGAGTAGGTATCTCGGTCGACAAATTGTCGACCGAGATGGTCTCTGACAGCAACTGCAGAATAAATTAACTAGCCGTTACTAATGCACCTAACTTATATCTAACGGCTAGTTAAGCACTTAGAAGCCCCTAGAATTTGTCTAGAACGTCCTTAAGCATCCATAGGCCATTCCTATAAATAGGACATGCCTTAGGACACCAATATACATCCAAGATATACTTGTGCTATACTTGAGCTTGAATACTCACTTGCAATCTGTTTTAGAGCAATAGAGCAATTCCTACACTTGCCTTTCATTCCTATTGCTCCCATTTAATGTCCTATAGGCTAGTATCTCCTATCCACTACAATCACATTGTCATACACATTGGTTAGGAGATCTACACGCTTGATATAGGCAAATCAAGCCTTGGGCTTAAAGGATAAGTTGTAATTTCCTTTTTCTTTCTTGTTCCTTTGTATCTTTTGTACTCTCCTTGCTACTCCTAGGGTTGGAGGCTGCGGATAGGAGAGGGTTGACTTCTCAGGTGGAGAAGGGGACTTCAAGCTACTTCAAGAAGGCTATCGCACGGGAAGCTACTTCAGAAGGTTGGTGCAATGGGAGTTGGTGCACCTACTTCAAGGGAAGGCTGCTTCAAGGTTGGGCGATTACTTCTAGGTGAAGGCTGCTTGAAGGGTTTGGGAAAAGAAATTGTATTTTATGTAAAGTCCTTGCGAGGTAATAAAATAAATTTCTTTTCAAATCCCGGTTGGGTAAGCAACCGGGTAGTGGACTGACGGCTATAGTATTTGCTATAGTTGGAACCACTCTAAACCCTGTGTCTCCTTGTCCAATATTTTCATTGTGGTTGTTTGAGTTTAAATTATTATTAAAATCTTTATAAAACACTATTCACCCCCCCCCTGTAGTAGTTTTCAATTGGTATCAGAGCAGGCTTCAAGGAACCCTAACCAGGTCTTGAAGAATGAAGGGTGGAGGTGACTACGACCGCAGACAAAGGAGCAACTTGGACCAACTTTCAACAAGCTGCAATTGGTGTTTAGGAACGAACCATACAACAATCGGCTGTCCATGGAAAGAAAAGAAGAAAGAGGTCCATAAGAATTGTTTCATTGCTACAACCAATGAGGAAGAAGAAGAAGAGGTAAGCCTTCTTGATTTATCAAAAGAAGAGCTAATTTCTAGTCTTGAAGAAACTCACAATAAGTATATTGAGTGCAAGAAGAAATTAAAGAAATCTAGTAAAACAAACGATGAGTTAAATGCTAGACTTCTTGCTCTTACATTTGAAAATGACGATTTATATGCTAAATTGAATACTCTTAGTTTTGAAAAAGATGACATTGTTTCTGAAAACCGTACTTTGAAATCATCTCTAAGTAGTAGTGAAGTGAAGATTTTTACTCTAGAAACAAATTATGATCTTCTATATCAAGAAAAGGTTGAATTACTTGCAAAGTTAAATGACTTTCAAAAACAACCTATCTTGTGTACACATCTAGATTATGATAATATAGTAAAAGAAAGGAATTCTTTATCATCTAATCTAGATCAAGCAAAACTCGATATTAAGAATAGAATGGATGAGATCGCTAAGTTGCAACAAGAAGTTAGTAGGTTAAGCAACAATGGAATCCTTGATAGAATATTGGATGATTCCTATCATCAAATAGGGAGAAGAGGACTAGGTTATAAGCCCAAAGGGAAAACTCATCAACAACCTAGTTGGAAAAAGACACGAGAACATCAAGTCACATTTGTACCAAAGAACAACCTAGAACAAAACTATAGAAAAAGACTTGAGGTTGATTCTATATGTTGCCATTATTGCTCACGTCTTGGACATTACTCTTTTTCATGCCCATACAAGAAAAGGAATGTTGAGTTAGTATGGGTTCCAAAACCCCCAAATAGAATTGGTTAGACTAAGTTGAGATATGACCAAAGACTTTAATTTGCATATCTTTATGTCTATCTCAACTTAACATATAGGGATAACAAATTTATATCAATTAAGGTTAATCAAAACTTAAAAGATTTGAATATGATTAGTTGAGATATAATCTAAATGCTACTTTGATATTCATATGTTTATCTCAAACTGATCTTTGAAATAATTGAATTAGATACAGTCTATATTGTACTTGAAATAGAATTCTGAACACTTTCCAGAAATTCGGTCGGTCGAGAATTTGTCGACCGAGTGAACCTCGGTCGAGAAATTGTCGACCGAGCATATCACTGTTCTTCAGAATACTGTACAATTGCTGAATTCTTTTGAAATTGATCAAAATTGCTATCTATTTGTGGTTAATGACTGTACAATAAAGTATAAATTATGGAAATCATCCTTGAAAGATTATGTGAAATTAATTTGGTCAAAAACCAAAATTATTCTTAGCTTAAAGAAAATTTCTGTTTTATCATAACATGCCTTTATTGTTCTATCATTACATAGGCAAGCAAAAGAATCTATTGATGGTATATCTCTTAGAAATGCTTGCAAAGAATATAATGTTTTCAATTGATATATTTAAAATATTTGAAATATTCATTGTGCTTTCATGATTAGTATCATTTAAATACGCATCAAAATTGATTTAAATGCTTAATTGGAAATCTGCAATTTCTGCCTCTTGGTTAAAACAAAATTTAGCCAAGGGGCGCTATGGTCGTAGTCAAGGGCGACCTAAAATAAGCTTTGACAAAAATGCTTATTTGGACATCAATTTATTGAACTTAATCTTAGTATACTTTTGATAAAGGTCAAAATCAAAAATTTATCATTTGTGACCTTAAAAGCCTTAAATTGCTTAAATTGTAAGATTAAGGGGGAGCTTATAAAAACAAATTTGATTATTTGATTATGAAGCTTACAAAAACATTGTTAACATCATTTGGAGTTTGTTATGACCTTCGGATTCTTAAAAGTAATTTGTATGAAAAAGAATTTCATCAAAATGATATATCTTGCTCTTAAAGGAACTCTCTAAACAAATCAGGGCTTAACATCCCTTGTTTTGGTTGGAGACATTTTTTTTATGTACTCTAAGATTAAAGGACTCTCATTTAATTTAGGGCTTAACATCCCTTGATAGATGAGAAATAAATATACATTCATCATAAGCTTAAGGGAATCTCATATCATTTCAAGGCTTAACATCCTTTGCAAATGATTGAGAAACAAATTGTGGATAAATTAGACATAAATCCATGTTCCTAATAGGATATCTATTTAAGGGGGAGCTTAATATAAAATTAAGGGGGAGAAGAAATAAAATGTTTAACCTGGATATCTTTTTGAAATGACAAAGGGGGAGAAAGAATATAAAATCAAAAATATAAATATAAATGAGTTTCATCTTGATGGCCAGTACTCACTTGTAAAACAAGAATGGCTACAAAAGGTAATCTTCAGGTATGAAACTCACATGCTTTATATTTCCTTATTTCATATTTTAGGAAATGTTTGTCATCTTCAAAAAGGGGGAGATTGTTGGATAAATTGGACATTATGATAAATCCCTTTGTTTCGATGATGACAAACATTTCATTCTTGTTGATCTAACGTGCTACTTGAGTGTTGCAGGAATAAAGTGGATGACAAAGTTCTAGGGAAACTATACGCTTGCATGATTGTAAATGTCATGCAATGTAATCAATTGTAAACTTGTACAAACATATAATGTACAAGTACTTAGATTTCATGTAAATCAAGCGTTAGATCTTCCCTAGCCAATCACCACACTTAGATAGGTCATCCCTTTCAAAAAGGTTCACATATGCACACTCATACATTTACACAGTGCCTTAATTGAAAGATTGAAACAGGGTCAATCTCGGTCGACCACACTCCTCGACCGAGACACTCTCGGTCGACAAACTTCTCGACCGAGAATGACCCAAGTAGCCGTTAGACACAGCTGACAAGGTAGTTGGAAGTTGCAAATGAACGTTGATCCAGAGAGCCTGTCGGTCGACAAAACTTCGACCGAGTAGGTATCTCGGTCGACAAATTGTCGACCGAGATGGTCTCTGACAGCAACTGCAGAATAAATTAACTAGCCGTTACTAATGCACCTAACTTATATCTAACGGCTAGTTAAGCACTTAGAAGCCCCTAGAAGTTGTCTAGAACGTCCTTAAGCATCCATAGGCCATTCCTATAAATAGGACATGCCTTAGGACACCAATATACATCCAAGATATACTTGTGCTATACTTGAGCTTGAATACTCACTTGCAATCTGTTTTAGAGCAATAGAGCAATTCCTACACTTGCCTTTCATTCCTATTGCTCCCATTTCATGTCCTATAGGCTAGTATCTCCTATCCACTACAATCACATTGTCATACACATTGGTTAGGAGATCTACACGCTTGATATAGGCAAATCAAGCCTTGGGCTTAAAGGATAAGTTGTAATTTCCTTTTTCTTTCTTGTTCCTTTGTATCTTTTGTACTCTCCTTGCTACTCCTAGGGTTGGAGGCTGCGGATAGGAGAGGGTTGACTTCTCAGGTGGAGAAGGGGACTTCAAGCTACTTCAAGAAGGCTATCGCACGGGAAGCTACTTCAGAAGGCTGGTGCAACGGGAGTTGGTGCACCTACTTCAAGGGAAGGCTGCTTCAAGGTTGGGCGATTACTTCTAGGTGAAGGCTGCTTGAAGGGTTTGGGAAAAGAAATTGTATTTTATGTAAAGTCCTTGCGAGGTAATAAAATAAATTTCTTTTCAAATCCCGGTTGGGTAAGCAACCGGGTAGTGGACTGACGGCTATAGTATTTTCTATAGTTGGAACCACTCTAAACCCTGTGTCTCCTTGTCCAATATTTTCATTGTGGTTGTTTGAGTTTAAATTATTATTAAAATCTTTATAAAACACTATTCACCCCCCCCCCCCCCGTAGTAGTTTTCAGGTATGGTGACCACAACACATATGCATGCACATGCACACTACACCACATCTCACCTAGCCTAGCCAGATTGGGTACATGCTCGGGCTTGTCGATTGTGGAGAATGTCTTCCTTCTTCCGTCTTCTTTTTTACTAGGATACACTACATAATTAATTATTGATTTAATTAATTGTTTCTTATCTACCTTTGGTCAAATATATTTTTCGAACACACAGTCGTCAGTCGTTCGAGTGTGTGTTTGTAAACCCTAAAGTTGGATTATGTCATCGTCATTCCTTGGTGCAACGTGGAGGCCCTTCTCATGGATGTAGCACGTTCGTTCATGCTCTTCATTCCAAGGTACAACCTGTCAGGCGATGGTTCTTGTGGTTGTTGAGTTGTACTAGTAGTGCAACTGACCATCTGCATCGTTCGTCATTAACACGAGCAAAACTTGTCTTCTTCAGGTTGCAGACCGATTCGAATAGAAGAACGACACCTATCTTTCTAGATTGTGGGCCGCTAATTTCTTTCTGTAACACGTTTGTTTTTTAACGAATGATCTGGTGAGGTTACTAACTCAGTTTTTATTTTCTTCTGCATGGTTTATTCTTCTACTTCTTATCTGGATCTAGCCTGAACCTGTTAATATATTGCACATGTCGTTATTGCATGTAATGACGTAAATCTAAAATATACAACATAAGAATAGTATATAAGCTTGTCATATCCAGATTTTTTATTTTCTTTTTAGAGATTAGTTTGTTAGATGAACTATGGACTGTAAATCAAAACCTATGAAAACTGCTCTAGCAGACGAGAGAATATAAGACAAAAATTGTAGGGAAACAAAAAGTTGAATGGACGATATCTAAATCGACCAAGTATACAAGGTAACAAGCAACAACCAATTAAGATGGGAAAGTACTCCTTTAAACTTTCCAAACTAGTTTTACATAAAAATAGTGAGGGTGAATACATGTTGAACTTATAAAATAACTCAAATTCTTGGTTCAATTTAGTATAAAAGTCCAATTTGATTACATTGTGTAATGTATGGTAAAATTTATCTCAGATTTGAATCCCTCAATAATGCATATATGGTGTAGCAACGCTCACTAGGTGTGTGTGGGTCTTTTCCCAGCTGTATTTCTTTCCTTTTATTTTCCAATGAATGAGGACTTCTTCCTTTCTAGGAATTCGAGTTCGTGACCAACTTCGCTATCAAAATACAGTCCAAACTCCAGACATCCAAAGGCAGCCGGACAGCTAGCGTGTGGGCTAACATGTCGATTCAGATTGGGAATTCCCACCCCCCACTCACACGAGCTTCCTATCAAGCTATAAAGTTTGAATCAGATCTCAGTTTTTTACGGAAACTAGGCACCGACGGTAGCAATCATCTATCGATCGAGTAAGATGTTCTTTTCCGGAAGCTCCTTGTCGTCTTAGCGAAACTCCCACACGCTATCTCAACTGTCATGTCAGCTGATGGACACTACCCCAGTAGCCCACCGGGGTCCCCCTTCTCCCGAGCACACGCCGGTTCAGCCAGAAGCAACACTGCATGTTGTCGTGGTGTAGGATGGTGGTAGTGTCGTGCTCAGAGATACTCAACATCCATGTTTACCGGACGTTCGATGGAAACAAAGCATTGCATGGGCACATGAAGGTCCATCCCAAAGCTAGGGTTGGCAAACACCAGGGAGAGAGTAGTAGCAACAGAAAGAAGAGAAAGACGACGCCTCTTTCGGAGGACGATGATGAACCTGGCCCCAATTTCTCTCCCGTTTCTGAGCCAGAAACCCCTAGTTATCAGGAGCTTCCACTGCTTTTCGTCACCCCACCTGTGAACGAATGGCCTCGTGATCCCAGTAGTAGCAAGGGCGTCAGCGTTAGAGAGTTGTCGTCGAAAAACTACAAGGATAAAGATTATACTCAGATGTCAGGAGATGAGATGTCAGCCTCACTAGGGTATCAAGCATACGAGTTGCGCGCCGTCAGAGAGTTGCTGATGTTGCGCTATGGTGAAATGATATGGACATGTGCAACATAGACTGACAAATACACATGCCTAAAACAATGATATTCAATCTATAAGACCAAATCTTATGTGCTTGATCTTTATATTTAATCACACAACTATCTTGTCATTGATAAAGTAAAAGATGATGTTGGTCGCATGGACAAATCAGGATGGTTAAAATAGAGGTGTGTACAAGAAAAATAGTATGTGATTGAGAAAATTTTCATATTGAAAAGTTTAGTAGGACATCTATTCATCTAGTCATATATTATGGGGGTGAATGTTGGATGGTGCAAAATAACTGACTCAACAAGATGGTGCGTGTGAAATACATGTATTTATATGGATGTATCAAAAGAAAAGAAAAGATCGCATCAGAAATGCTTGTATCAGGATTACAATAATGGTGTTGAATATCGAGGACAAGTTGCATGAAGGTCATGTGAAATGATATATATATATATATATATATATATATATATATATATATATATATATATACATACATACATATATATATATACATACATACATATATATATAGAGTTAGGCTAGAATACACTCGAGTGTATCTAGAGCGGAATACACTCAAGTCGTTTTACATGATGCAATGTTTTTTTTTTAAATCTAATCTGTTGATCTTCTTAAACATCTTGTGAACAACTCATATGCAAAATTTGAGCACATTTGGATATGTATAGCTCATGTTATAAAGACTGAAAAAATTATGCATTTCAAATTAGTTTCACACGTTGATTTTGTTGCCCTTTGATGAGTGACTTACACTCATCCAAATGGGTTAAAAATTTGTGTGTAGCCTAGTTATAGTATGAAGGTGAAGATCAATGGTTTACATTTTGCAAAAAATAGTATTGATATGCAAACACACTTGGGTGTATTCGTGCGATCCGTACACTCGAGTGTATTCTAGCCTGACTCTCTCTCTCTCTACATATATATATATATATATATATATATATATATATATATATTCAATACGTGGGAACAAATTCTATATGCCCGGTCTCTATCTCTGTCTCTATGCCTTACACATCTTGATAATTGGTTTTGCAACCAATTGACAAGAGTCATGGAACTGTAGCATAATGTAAGCCTGGGATTTATTGGGACCCAATCCTTAGCACAGAAGATTTTTCCCTCAATAAAATGCAACTATAAGAAAAAAAATAGCATGTCCAAATTAACTCAGAAAGAACTCATAGGAAGAGATTTTGTATTATTACATCTTTGATCAAAATATGATGCATAACATAAGTAATTACAAAAGAAGACTCGTATACCTTACCTAATAGAGGTAGGATGGAGATTTAAGTTATGATGATGATAAACTGTTTTGTCATAACAAACAACTTTTATCTAAATCACACACAGTATTGTCTCTTAGCAATAACAAAGATTTTTTTTTATTTACTTTTGTTTTCTTTCTCTCACAATTGTAAAGTGCGCTCAATGCATACAGCCACATACATGAGGTTTAGCCATGTATACATCAGGGTTTTTGTCCACATTTTCAGTTCCAAAAAGCACCAAACCAAATTGAGGTAGAAATGTTTACTGGTACATGGAGAATAAGTCCACCGCCGACGTTGAAGTGGTAGTTTCTAGTTTCTATATTTGTCTATTCCAGCCTTTAAATTACGAGCACGTGCAATATTTTGTACTCCTAATCAATTAAATTGAGTCGGAAGATTATTTTTTATAAAAAGGGTTTTGCTTCTTATAATTGTGATATCAGTTCGGTTAGTTATTGGGGCCACTTGCCACATAGCCAAGTCAGCCAACCGACCTACAAAATGTTGTTTCATCAGCACTACCTAACCAAGAATACACCTCACCATACCGACGAGCAAGAAAGGAGTTCTTTTTGGGAGGCGGGAACCCAGTGTCATCGTTATCTACTGTACAACAGATAAGATCACTGAGATGCAGAGAAATGACAATGTAGAAGAAGTTGGGTCCATGGAGGAGGCAGAGAGAGTTGAGGAAGGAAACAATGTGCAAGAGACATAACGGGATCTTGGTACATCATCTTCTCCGTTGATCCCTTCGGCCTTCCTACTGACCAACAATGGTGAATTATATGTGGAGAAACTTAGTGGAGTAGAAAGGCACCATGGGGATGACATCTACGGTTACATCGAAGTAACAGGAGGTAAGCAATGTCTCAGTGTCGGCGGTTTGCAAGCAGCAGCAAGGTATGCAAAAAACACAGAACATTGTTGTCCGTTGCTGTGGTCGGGATCATTTCCAGAGACATGTGGTGGCACATCAAGCACGAGATCATCGCTAGGTGAATTTGAGAGGCATCATGACCAGGAACAATTAAAATCTCCATCACTTTTGCCCTCATCTTCGCCACCTCCACCTGAGCAGAAGGGAAGACTCTCAGTCGTCGACACACTACCGCTGCCGACATACGCACAGAGTATGGGCAGCTTTGGTGGCAAGACTTTCTCAAGTAAGGAGTGTTCGAAGGGCTTCCGCGTTGCCCGAGATGGCAAAATTATCCAGAATACCATTACCCGAACCAAACCATACGTATCAGAATCATTTTTCTGAATGTCCACTTAAAATGGTGGGATCTGGAGCGGATAATGTATAACAACCATTCAGCGGTATGGATATCCACAAGAACCTGAACCAAATTATTATATGCCTAATAAAAACTAAGTTGTGTTTCTCTTGTTATCTCTTCGATCGAAAAATTGCACGGTCTCTCTGGACAAAGTGGTCCCTCATCGACGACCAATGATAGAACCATTGATGAGCACACACCGCTACACCATCTCGTCGCCGAAGATCATCCATGCTTTGATGGTCACATACAGGTCCTCAAAAACATCTCATTGTTGTTTCCGAAGATCTCAAGATGTGGCGACATGGACACCGCCATGCCAACTTACTTGGGAAGCTGAACAGGAGAAGACTGCACCCAGTCACCTCCGCCTACTGCCGGCCACTATCACTATGGCCATGAGATAAGACCGCACCCAGCCACCTCTGTTGGCCACACTGTAAGAAAACAACTAGTATATGAGAATGATGACCCTCGCGCAAACAACCATTGCGATGGTCAAACCCCTCTCTAATCTGGGGCCCATCATTTAACTAGTATCGTTTAAAACCTCGTCGCGTTTGTAAAAGAACTTAACTTTCCGAACATGTGACCTTCTATGATGTGGGGTTTGACGCACAGAATACCACCCAGACAATCCTGCCCACTACAGCCTACTCCTCTGACACCCTGCCAGTCTTGTCCCCGCCACATCACGGCCTGCCACTCGGCCAGGCTGGTAGCTGGCAGTTTTTTTTATTTTTTTACATTTTTTTGTTTTGGGCATAACTTTTAAAATATAAGGAATTTTTTAATAAAATAAAATGCAATAAAATGCTTACAAAAATACTTTCTAACGAGACCCATATTGACATATTAAATATATATATATATATATATACACACAAATATGTATACTACTATTGTTATCGCGCCCTCCTCTACTCAATGCGCTCACTCATCTCCTTAGTGTGCCCACTTCTCTCCTCAAATGCACCCACTTTTGTATGAATATGCCCACTGTAGTCATTAATGTGCCCAATTTTGCTTGAATGCACCCACTGTAGTGTTTAAATGTGCCTACTTTTACATGAATACGCCCACTACTTCCCCCTTCAATGTGTCCCATTTTGCTTGAATATGCCCACTATTGTCCAAAATATGCCCATTATTGCTTGAATGTGCCCACTTTTGTATGAATGCACCCACTATATCCCTTAATGCGTCCAGTTTTACTTGGATGCGCCCACTTTTGCTTAATTGCGCCCACTTTTACTTGAATGCGCCCACTTTTACTTGATTGCGCCCACTATTACTTAAATGCACCTAAGTTTGCTTGAATGCACCCTATTTTTTCTTGATTGCACCCGCTTTTGCTTAAATGCGTCCACTTTGCTTGGATGCGACCACTTTTACTTGATTGCACCCACTTTTACTTGAATTTACCTACTTTTACTTGATAGCGCCTACTATTTCTTAAATGCGCCCACATTTGCTTGAATGTACCATATTTTTTCTTGATTGCACCCACTTTTGCTTGATTGCGCCCACTTTTACTTGAATGTGCCCAACATTTACTTGATTGTGCCCACTATTACTTAAATGTGCCCACATTTGCTTGAATGCACCCAGTTTTTCTTGATTGCGCCAAGTTTTGATTGAATGCACATATTTTTACTTGATTGCGCCTACTATTAATTAAATGTGTCCATTTTTGCTTGAATGCACCCACTTTTGCTTGATTGCGCCCACTTTTGCTTGAATGCACCCACTATAATAAAAAATACACCTACTTTTGCTTGAATGTGCCACTTTTCCTTGAATACACCACTATTTTTTTAATGCTCCACTTCCTCAATGAGCCCACTTTTATTTGAATGTGTCCATTTCAAATATTTATGTATATTATTTTCTTAAAAATATATTAAATATTGGCCTTGTTGGATTGTATTTTCCATAACAAATCCAACACTTTTTATTTTATCAAAAAATTCATTACGGATCAAAAGTTATGTGCAAAATATTTTTTTTTCATATTTCTGCCTCAATCTCTCTAATAAAACTATCAAATCAACCTCTTACCTACCCCTGCCACCTCACCCCTACAAAACCACCTCCACCCACCTACCAGCGGGCCCCATCCACCAAAATCGGTCACAGGCGGCAGGAGGGGGTGTGTCAAAACGCGTGTCATCCCCCCTGTGCGTCCGGTACCCGTTTCCATTTGTAAAATAAGAGGGTTACCCCTCTCACAATGGTGGGCCACATGCACATTATAATATTTAACTTGTTGTCAGATAAGAGAGTCGTACCTCTCACAAACTGGTCTGCATGCACATAATGATACTTGATTCTAAAGAATGTACTTAATAATAACTAGTCAGTTAACACAGTATCTATATCAAGTGTTTTATCACAACCGTCCAGCAGATGTAAAGTCTCCAATAAACAAAGATTTGAGCCAAAAAAAGAATTTTTTATTGATCACAAATATGTGTACAAAGAGGGAGGAGATTGTTCTTTTGTCCATTTACAAATTTAGCAATACCAACACTATTAATAAGGTAGAACATCGATTATATAATGTCAGCTGGGATTGTGTTTAGCTCCAAAAATTTTTATAAGGTAGAAATTTTTGTCAGGGGATACAAGCAGTTTGGTTTTTTTCTCCAACTACATGGTTGTTGGGAGTTTTTCTCCAACTGTCTCACCAAAAGTGTGCGACCCCAACCTCTTCTCATAGCTGCTGGTTAGTGGAGGTAGACTTCACATCACTTGATGATGAGATATAGATTTAACTCAGGCACCATGAGCCTCTTTTTGTGTTAGGGAGCTACTGGAGAACTCCTAATAAAGGCACCTTAGAGCTAAATAGTGGTGCTACATGTTTGAACTACTATCATGTCAAATTCCACAAGACTATTCACATCATGATGATTATGTTGTGGCAATATTAGCTCATATCATTGATGGTGAATGTTGAGCATTCTTAGCAAAAGTGTATGTCATCATGTTGTGCATCATAGTTGCTGCAACGATGACAATAAAGACTAGTGGTTAGTAAGATGCTATCAATGCTCTTAGTAAAAATCACAGAAAGGGGGAAACACTTTTCGGTATAAAGGACGTCATCATTGTGTTCGCATTCTTGGAATTCAAGTTATAAAAGAAATGTCACAAACTGAAAATCATTACAAGCCAGAGTCAAATATGCTTACTTAGCATTCCAACTATTTTGGATTTTAGCTTCTAAAAATTGGACAACAATTTGATCTTGGCACACAATCTAGAAATTACTTCATCCATGAGAGCAACATGCATTGGGTCTGTCGGGATAGTACTACACTTGACTTACATCAGATGTATCTTGTGTAGAAGATAGTTGTATTCTTTAGTTGTCCGGTTCCTTTCTGTACTAAAGAAAATAAATTCAATGATGTGTTGCAAGTTATATGAATTGATAATGGGATTCGACAAAATAAAACAAAAACATGCTAAATCATTATGATGACATAAGCTACTTGTACATGCTCAGTTTCATACTGTTGGGAGTAAACACAGAATTATGTCGCTTACGCATACTAACAAATGTGATTTGATATACAAAACAAGTGAATTTGAATAAAATGTTGACCGATTTTATGAATTTAAGTGAAGCCCAACACATAGAAGGTTAAGTTTGAGTGATTTGATTTAATTTTGTAAAAAAGAGAAAGGAAGGAAACACTTAAAAAGAAATTCATCATATTGCCTAAAATATTGCTAAAACTTGTAACATGAAATAATAAATCAATCATATGAGCAGAAACAATTATTTATGTCAGTTTCAATCGCATGAAACTGGTGAAGGGTAAGTTCTCTAAAACACACTATAATTATGTAGATGCCACCATTACATTAGATATTATATTTCATACATAAATATTCCAATATCTGTAACTTACCAAACCAACATATGATTCTCCTATGAAATATATATCTAATGGATTTTTTTATCTATATATGATAAAAACAATTCCAGCAACTTTTGAACATAACCAATATACAAGTGAGAAAAGTACCAAGTTGTACCATGGAGGGAAGAATTGATAACCTAAACAAGAATCGTGAAAGTGAAAAAATAATAATATTGAATGATTAAATGCAATGGTACATGTGAACATTGACAAACTTACTATCTCCAGTGTTGAAGAACTTTCTAGATAGCGTCAGAATTATACCTCTCTCACTTCTCTTATAAAGATTAGAACTCTTTATCTTTTTTCATATATATGAAATATAGTCTATAGTTATCATGAGAGAGAAAAATCATAAAGATGAAGCTACGAAGATTTAAGTTGACTTGATGTTGATGCAAGTATGTATTTCTCTTGAAACGTCAGAAGTGCAAAGAAAAGGTGAGAAGTTGAAATCAACAATATATTTACTACCAAGGAAATACCCAAGCTTAAAAGAATGAATAGCACTAGATATTGGAGAATTCTATCTTAACTGTACATCAATAGTATATAGAATACTAAGGAAACATACTAACTACAATAATGTAGTTGTATAGGAAGTATCAACCCAGACGACAAGGTATGCAAGATAATGATCTTTGGATTGGAAAATGAGAGGAAGCGGTCGTTCTATGTTGCCATCATTGATCTAATGTGGTCCATCACATTAGAAAAGTGTTGATCCTTCAATCTCTTCAAGGGCACAAGGATCCCCAAGTATTAGAAATGGTCAACCAATACCAACCTAGGAAGCACAGACACTTCCCCACGACAGCCGTGGCAGTCCTCGACACGTGTCGAACACAGACACAATTGGACACGCGGTGGACATGGCTCAGAAGTGCCACTTGTTTTTTGAAGTATGGACACGACAAGGACATGGCTCGGACCTATCGTGGATAGTTTGGACACGGCTTGGACACGTCATGGACACGGCAGGCCCAAATCAAGTCCCTTTATAAAAGAAATATGAATTATGTACTCCTCTCACACTCCTCTTATTCCAGCACCATAGCATTATGTCTCCTCCCCATCCTTATGTTAATTGTAATTATATTTTTATCTATTATACATCATACTTAAGATATAAATATAATTCATCATTCTTGTTAAGAATGTTCTAGGACTTTGACATACAAGTTCATTATAATTCATCATTCTTCATTCATTCTTGATTTCATATTGCATATGTACTCTTATATTAGTCATTCTTCATCGATCATTTATAATCTCATAATGGAAACATATGAGTGGTTTCTTATAAGACTACATTCATACTGTAAGCAAATTCTGGGTTTGATTTTATATTTCTTATAATTTTATTTCTTGAAATATGATGTTATCAGTTACTTTATAGATTTGGATGCATGGAAATTATATGTATTAACTCCATGTTATGTGTATGTATATGTTTATGTATATATGTGTGTATATATGTATACTTATACACATTTATTTATGTATATGTATATTTATATGTATATATGTGGGTATGACGTGTCCAACGCCATGTCTGTGTCCTGTATTTTTTAAAATCATCATGTCCAATGTCCGTGACATGCCATGTCCCGTGTCCCTGTCCATGTTTCCTAGATACCAAAAATGCTTAGGGTCATTTGCATCCTGTATTTACCTATTTGACCACCTAATCAATGAGGTATAACCTGATTTGGTTATGTTTACCCTCTGTCCAGACACCACAAACATAATAAGAGTCAAATATGTTCTATGTGTGTTGCTAGGAATATGGTGTGCATAGTGTGAACATGATTATATAATCTACATAGAGGAATATTCCCATGTATACAAAATGGTGAATCTATACAAGTAATGCCTAGGGTCTTTGGCATCCATGTACCTAATTGTCCCCTAATTAATGAAATACCTTAATTTGTTACCTTATGCCCAAATGCCATGGGGTACTAATAGCCAATGATATTTTATATGTGTTGCAAGGAGAATGGTATGCATCGTGTGAACAGTATTTCACTCCATTGGGAGCGTTCCTGTATTAGAATACCTAACTATGATACCTTGACCCAACGCTTGATCAAATATTTGACAAAAGATCTCCAAGAATGAATAAGGAAGGAGACCCTTCATCATTTGAAAGTAACAACTCATTGTGCCATTCAAGGAGACTAAGATCCATAAACCTTTAAAAAAAGCATATCTATATCAATTGTATTATCCATCATCCCAAAGCAACCAAGGACCTGTATGAGGAAACCCAGTCTTATGATGTTGGTGGAAACCATCAATGAGGACAAGCCTATTATTTTGGCAACTTATTTGAAGAACATAGGTTGGATACCATGCTCACAAGTCATGAATGTATCTAAGGTTTTAATGGTGAAAAACCCCTTCTCTTAGCAAAGTTGAAAGAAGTTGTTTGATCCCTACTATGGCCCTAAAAGATGAAAGGTAGCATGTCATCCCATCAGAACCCCCTCAAGAACCTAAGAAGACAACATCCAGTGATAAACAAAGCTTGGCCCATGACCTTGATAAGTCTGATCATAGACAAGTTGTTGGGAACAGAAGGTTTGACTGAGACAAAGATGGTAGAGCAACAATTCGAGTAGACCCAAGCCTATAGAATTTCATCATTTCATCTTTCAAAAAATAGGAGAGGAGAAATCCTAATCGCATGACACAAAATGATACTAGAACAAAATCATGGGAGAAAATGGGACCTAGATGGATGACAATTTCTATGAGAGGATATTAGAGAGAGAGAGCGAGAGGGATTTCTTTATGGATAAGTTTGGAAGATATTCACTAGCGAGAAGATCAAAGAGGGAGAGGGATTTCAATGTAGTTTTAAAATTCATCTATAGATGGGTGTTTGTAGGAAGAACCTAGATTCTTCATGGAACCAAGACTTTACTAAAACCTTAGTGCCACTACAAATGGAAAGGCTAGAATAACTCTAGACTAACTTTGCAGCTTATTGGTGATTTTTCAAACCATGATTCCTATGGGCATTACCAAAGAGATAAAAAGGATAGTATCCATTTTTTGTGGATGAATAGGGTTGCTATTGCTAAGTGTCATTGGATCCACTAGTAGAGGATTATCAATTTTTGTGGATAAATAGGGTTGGTAATGCTAAGTTCCATTGTATCAATTGAAAGAGGATTAACATATCAAATATACAGGGCAGTCTAGAGATCGCGTGGCTGAGACAATAGTAAGGCCCTTCATGAAATCTATCTAGGAGATGTACCAGACCCTCCTCGCATAAGAGGACATTGTGACATACCTTCCCTGTGATAATGCCACACTACAATTGGTTGATTGGAAGGGGTGATTATATTTTTTCTCAGAAACATGGTGTGATTCTCCACTACTCTAGTTTCTAAGGGGTTGGTATCAACCTTCACATCCTCTATATAATTGGAGAAAGCCAGTTAGACTAATGAGTGTAGACATCAAAAAATGGATGTGGTGAATAATAATAAGTAGCTTTTAGATAGATCAAAATAGACTGGACTAATACATATTTTCTCTAATACTCTTTTTCCCCATACTCCCTCTTCATACATTCTTCCGCATACTCTCTCCTCTCCTCTATATCCCCTCACACACCAAATACAAAGAGAGTGAGTAGTTGGTGTGGATCAGAGGAAAAACCCCTACATGTGAAAATGCATGCATGCACAAGGGTTGGTATGCGAAAGCCATTAGAGATACCTTCTCTACTACATTAGTTTGTGAGGGGTTGGTATCATCCTTCGCATCCTCTATATAATTGGAGAAAGTCAGTTAGACTAATGAGTGAAGACATCCAAAAATGGATGTGTTGAATAATAAATAGTTGTAGATAGATCAAAATAATTTGGAGTGATGCATATAGTTTCTTTGATACTCTTTCTCCCCATACTTCATCTTCCTACATTCTTCCGCATACTCTCTCCTCTCCTCTATATCCCCTTGCAAACCAAATACAAAGAGAGTGCATAGCTGGTGTGGAACAAAGTATCAACCTTCACATCCTCTATATAATTGGAGAAAGTCAGTTAGACTAATGAGTGAAGACATCCAAAAATAGATGTGTTGAATAATAAACATATGTAGATAGATAAAAATAATTTGGAGTGATGCATATAGTTTCTTTGATACTCTTTCTCCCCATACTCCATCTTTCTACATTCTTCCGCATACTCTCTCCTCTCCTCTATATCCCCTTACAAACCAAATACAAAGAGAGTGCATAGTTGGTGTGGAACAAAGACATGTGAAAATGGATGCATACATGAGGGGTGGAATGGGAAAGCCATTAAAGATACCTTAAACCCTCTAAAGTTTTGTAGATAAATCTTGTTTACTCAATACCACCAAATCACGTCTACCAACACCTTAGTAACACAATAGTGGAACTTGGACATGATCTATTAAACTTATTTCAAGGTCGCCTTTCGAACGTGTTTTGACATCTTAATGAAAATGATTAAGGATCTCAACACATATACATGAGTCTCTCATAAAGTTGGCAAGGGTTCACTAGATCAGTTTTGATCAACTACCTCAAAAAACTATTAGGATAACCAGCTAGGATTTGAACTCATACAAAGTTCATTGTTTTGGCATTGAACCTCTTTATTGACAAAAGATGGAGGGTGATAAACATTGTATTCATCCCAAAGAGTACACTGGGTGTAATAATCCTCCATAGAGCCATCAAGACAACAAAGTGTTCTTTTTTGGCTAGGTTCTCAAAGATCTCAAACACCTCAAAATTTTGTTAATGAGAGTATACATGTGAGAGTTCATCCCACATGTTTTTTTGATACATGGGAACCACCCCCAATAAGGATACACATAATTGGTCTAACTCCGACAATGTAAGCCCTCTCAACTACCCACACATCAGAGGAGTGGATAAACTCACACAGAGGCCACCATGTGTGACAAAATCAAGGATTGCTCAGGTTGCACAACTGGAGATTCAAACTTGGGTCTCTACTCATTGGAGCTCGTGCCTTCGCCATGGCTCTAACGCAAATCCCACATGTTTTTAGCAGTCTAGAGGCAGAGGAGAGATTGACTATCTTGGTTTTTGTATTGTAAAGTTCAAGAGGCAAACCATAAATGGTATTTTGAGCCATGTAGTTTCACAATAGTAACACAACAACTTGGGGAACAAGTAGATGCCACTAGGTAAAGAGATGTGGCATAGTATACAACAATCGAAGAACAAATAGTGTGATCAACAACCTATATCTCTATGAGATACTCAAGTAGCCATAGGACATAGCTAGGAATAATAGGGGCCAAGCACATTAAGACCTCAAAGAGGATAATAGATGGAATTTGTAAGAACATAAAAATGGACTTAATCTATGGTTTGGAAGAGGAAGATGTTGGGTAGAGGCAATATAGAGAGTTGGAGGAGAGGGATTTTACAGTGGCCAGAGGCTATGAAGGCGGGAAGGAAAATAAAGAGGCAGAGCAATAGCAGGGTTATCAAAACCAAACCAAACCAAACCGACCTATTAAACCATTGGAACTGGGCATCGATGGCTGGAACTGTCTGGGTCAATGTTATACCCACAAATAATGCTTACCAATGTAATTAATAACAGACTGGACAGTGCAACCAACAAACCTATGAACTAGTCCAGTTTTACACAACCGTTCGATCAACTTCCTTTTCCTTTCAATCGGTCTCAAGTCTTAAATCCCCTTACAAAAACCATATTTAGCATGGCCTTATCCCAATACCCCAATGCATCCTGACCTTTAGCGCTAAGGAAATGCAAAGAGAAGTTGCCACTGTTTATCCTTCTCTAGCCATTGCTTCTCTTGGGAGCTTCTCTGGATACTAATATTGATAGGAGATCCACATGTCGTCGTTGATAAAGCAATCGATGTCGGTTCCAATTGATCATGCAACAATCAAAGGCCGCTACTCAACCTAAAGCCTCTAGCTACTTCCCTTCTCACTAGTTGTGATGGAGAACTCTTTTGGAATCCTTAAATGTCCAATGACATATTGGAATTCATATGTTGAATTATCTTAAGAACCCCAAGTACTTTGATAAAATATTGATGATTAGTTGTGTTGACACCAAGATTCAAATCCCTAAGTTGATTCCCTTTTGGATCAAGTTGTTTATTGGTCAAGTAGTGGAAAGTTGGGATTGAGATTTTATGGGACATAGCTTGGATGATAATAAAGCCTTGGTTAAAGTTTATTAATCGTACCGATTTTTCTAGATGGAGCTATTTAGGTATGAATATGATGAAATCATGTGCTTTGTGGTCCACATGCAATAAGGTTAATATTCTTATGGCTTTTTGTTTTGATGAAGATGATGTCACACCCTTTGAGACGAGGGGAGATTCATGGATTGAATCATCGAGTGGGGCATTTCAAGCCCTTGTATGCCATCAAACAACCAAGGAGATTCTTATTATGGTTACAATCAGGAGGACAAATGTGACCCTGAGCGTCGTGGTCCTTTAGTCGTGGATTGAGAGGGTGAGGAAAGTGTGCAATTGGAACCATCTCCTCGGTAACTTCCACTGACTTCAGGGTTAATAGTACGAGAAAGAGGGAGTTTGACTCCCCCACTCCCTCTCCCTGCCTTTGTACTCTCTCTACACCATGGTGAGACAGAGCCACATGAGAATGTGGTCTGTGGTGGAGTCACTGGCGACGAGCCCGAGAGGCCAGCAGCAAGCTCGTGGAAGACGAGAGTCACATACGCCCATGGAAAAGCCCATCGATGCAGGTGTAGCCCTATGGAGCACAGGAGGCGAACAGGCAGCATCGACCGCGACAGTGTCAAAGAACCATCAAGAAGCCCCAAGCCTAAGCCAAGTGGTCGGCGACACTGAGGGAGTATGGCCGAATCTATTGGCCTTGCTGTCGGTCGCACGCCGGAGGAGATCCCTGGTAGCGGTGGCTGACTTACGGAAGCACAGAGAGGAACCAGGTCGGCAGTGTAGAGGCATGGTGGATGGAGCCGAAGGCAACCTTAATGGTTGATGGGGGGTTGGGTCGTACAGGATCTCTCGCCGAAGGAGCACAATAGACGACGGCGCCAGAGTCCAGCCTCGCGGTAGTACTCTATTTCACAGAGGAAACAGAGGCAGCGGGCTAGATCGTGAGAAAGGGGGAAGCCCCGACCCGGGCTAACAGATCTAGGAATCCATGGATCTATCTTCAGATCAGGCCCGCCCAACAGTGCAGCACCACCCTGGATGTCCACGTTGTGGCGCATGATTGGCCACAAAAAGGTAAATATTTAGCAAATTCCCAGATCTTCAATAAATCATTGAAAATAACACGACTATCAGAAAAATACAAATACGGTACCAAAAATCTCAAAAAAATGAGTAGAACACAGTAAAATGATAATATCAGGCTTTTGATGCATTAATAATAGTGATATCATGTAAGATGTGTAATGCTTATTTGATGGATAATAAATATCAAATGATGTTCCAAAATTACGATAACATGTCAGTAAGTGTATAATCATGTTTATAATGCATATGATGTCAGATATGGTCATGTTGATGCATGAAAGCATATAATTTGATTAATATGGCTAATTTGGGCTAATAATACTAAATATAATGCAATTAATGCATACATGCTCAATAAATGATGAAATTTACATAACACTCTTATATTAGTAACTAGAAGCTAATATGGAACTTTGATATCAGTTAGATGCATAGAATTCTTGTTACATGAGGATGACCCTTAATACATATGATGTAACCCTAATATGGTTAATGAATGTGAATTAATGTTAAGTATATTCACATAATAATGTAACACATGAGTATATCCAGTTGATGAACCATAATCTAAAAAATGAAAATAGTAAGATAATTATAAGACAAGAATGCAAGTAATGATGCACACATCCTAATGAACTAAGTTAAACCCTAATGAATCGACTAGGGTTAATGATGATGTGAACCTGATGGTGACATGTAATCTTATCTTAACCAGGGTTTGACCAAGATTATAGTTGACATGAGGGATATCAGATGATTAGGTTTATCTATGATCAAGGTATGCCATTACCTCTGACTTGGCTTATTATACAATATGCTTGTGTTATATGTGTAGTAAAATGCTTGGCATATGATATTGGATGAAATTATTGTTCTTGCATGATATGTTGCTTTATTTTCCATACTTATGACTATGAAGACATCAAACATAATATATCTATTCCATTATTTGAAAGCACTAAACTGTTTGGTAGTACAGTGCTTGGAAGTGACCTAACTCTTTGGTATTCGGTCACATTATACATATGATCTAACTCTTTGGTAGTCAATCATAAAGGCCTTAATCTTGAGCTCCTTGAGCGTTAAGAGAATGCATCAAAACCTTCAGCGGTCAATGCATGGATATATAATGGAAAATGTGCTTAAAATATGTGTTCTCTTTTGTTAATGAACATCTTTGTGCAAGTATTTGATTTTCTTATATTTCTTTATAACTGCCAAGTATTAGTTTTATCTTATTTCCAAGATATGATTAGAGGTATATAAAAGACACGTAGGCATACTCAGCACAATATTCTTGAATATTGTGCTGACGTGTACCACATGTAATCTTTTATTTAGGTTGTGGATGTGTGATCTTGAAGATCCAGGATAGTTGAGAGTTGTGTGGTGAGCTGATGTACATGTGGACCTGTTGTCTTAAGATCTTGTAGTTTAGTGGTAGTACATGTATATGTATAATTTTTTTGTTCGAATGTAATATCAAATGTTATAACAATTCATTATGTAATTATATGTTGAATGGTGAACATGTGTTGTATGGTTTTATTATTGTTCATGTGCATGTGCTACTGTGTTTCCTTCTGACTTCCTCTAATTTTCTCTTTCTTAGCCTAGTGTGTGATGTTTAAATTGGGATTCTCACTGAGGTGAGGGTTTCAATTTGGATGTCACACATCAAATTAAGTATTTAGATGTAATCTTTTGTTTAGGTTGTGGATGTGTGATCTTGAAGAACCAGAATAGTTGAGAGTTGTGTGGTGAGCTGATGTACAGGTGGACCTATTGTCTTAAGATCCTATAGTTTAGTGGTAGTACATGTATATGTATAAATTTGCTGGCGATATGTAATATCAAATGTTGTAATAATTCATTATGTAATAATATGTTGAATGGTGAACATGTGCTGTATAGTTTTATTATTATTCATGTGCATGTGCTACTGTGTTTCCTTCTGACTTCCTTTGATTTTCTCTTTCTTAGCCTAGTGTGTGATGTTTAAATTGGGATTCTCGCTGAGGTGAGGGTTTCAATTTGGATGTCACACATCAGATTAAGTATTTAGAAAATCCGGGGATGTAACACTAGTGCCATCACCAAGGTATGTATTTTCTCCTCATCTATTTTACTCCTTCCCTCTACTACTCCCTGCCCCTATTCCTCCACTTCTTCTATTTTTCTATTCCTATTTTTTTCAATATTCCACTTTATTCTATTCTTGCTTTTCCTATATTCCCCTTTGTATGCTTGTTATTAACTTTCCCTTCATAATGCTTGTTGTACACTTCCCCTTCTTCCTTATCTTACTCTCTTAGTGCACTTCATGTACTCGACTTCTTCCACTTCATTATCCTCTTCCTATCTTTTTTCCCTATATTACCACTCTTGGGCTCTTCATGTTCATGTATTCTTCTTCTTTGCTCAATTGTTTTTCTTATTACTTAATCATGTTAATTACTTATATGTTATCCTCTTATATTATCTTATCACCCCCTTGATGGCACAATTATCTTAGAAGGCTAGCTTTGTGTAGGTGCTCCAATTTGTGTTGGTGTATTGTTAATGCTTGTTGTTTGGTTGTAACTGAAAATTTGATTTCTATTGGCTACCTAGGTCTTGGTACTAATTTACTCTCCCTGATAGTTTAGTACTTTGATAATTTTATGGATGCATTATTGTGATCAATCATTGTGTTATTTGTGGTTTATTTGTATATTTTTCTATATATAATATGTATATGTTATTTAAATGATTTGTGATACCATGATGATGTCATTGGTTGAACCAGTCCCACCACTAGTTGAAATAGTGAACCGAGAACTGAAGGCCTCACTAGTTTTGTTATGAAAACTTTGGACAAAAGGAGAGGCAAGGTAGCGAGAGTGGGGTTAAGGCGAGCGGGTCAAGGTGGTAGAAAGGTAGGGTTGTAAACAGTGCGGGTATGATGCGAGTATGACCATACTTACATTTGTATCCTTTATAATTTAGCGAGTACGGGTACGGGTCCAAACCCGCATTACTTAAAATTAGACATGCACTATACCCAGACCCATATGTAATGCAGGTACATGGTGCGGGTCTATGGATATATAGTCCTACATAAAAATTTCATGTTTAACATTACATAATACTATTTAACTTGCTTTAAGACCAATTATTGCTTTATTTAGATGTTGGACACAAATACAGTCGTTCAAACTTTCAATTATAGAGTCCACAACAATAGGGATTACAAAAGAACCATCAAACAAAATTTATATCAGTGAAACTGAAAACCAACATGTCAACAACGGATACAGAGGTAACATAAACCAAATCAATGGCAGCCTACAGGAAAACAAAAGAAAAGGCCTAAAAGCCTAAAGTATGAGGTGAAGGATATGAAGCAATACCTATCTGACAGGTTTGTAATTGCAATATGGTGATCAAGTAGAAAAGGAATGCAGGCGCCAATAGATCGAACATGTTGCTTGGTTGGGAAGGATGGAAAAAAATGTCAGTTGAAGTTGTATGGTGAAGGGAATCACCTGGGCACGCCGTCACCCAGATATGAGTTCATAGATCAGGAAGACATGTGATTTGGGTTGGATGCCACTGTCTTCGAGATCTAAGTTCATAGAACATGAAACAAGTAGGATTAATACACTTAGATGCCAACGTTATAGGGAATTTGGTAGAAAATTGACTCCTTGACAAGGTTTGGATCAGGGCATGTGGTAGGTGTTGCCTTAGTGGGTAGTTTGTGGAGTCCTTTGTGCCTGGAGTTTGAGGTTGGTAAAGTCAGAGACAGCAGGGGTGCGGCTAGTGATGTATGGTGGCTGGAGGCGGTCTATGGACACCTAGAGGTGTGGATGATCATAGGATAAGGGGGACTTATGGCCCTCAGATCTAAAATGATGTTTATTTATGATATTTCTTTATTTATTAATTTGGTAATGCAAGTATATGGGTCTAACATGTATGGGTATAGATGTAACCGTTAGTAAACACACTTAAATACAGATCCACGGGTCTGTAGGTCTGTGTTTACAAATATCTGGACCCATGATGATTTTTATAGGGTAAGGGATTGCGAGTAAGCGGGTATACCCAGACCCATTTACAGCCCTACGAAAAGGTAGGGAGAAGGGGGTTTAGGGCGACAGAAAGGTAGGAATGTATAGGGGAGCAGGATGGCTAAAAGTAGGGTGGGAGGGGCAGACGGTGGGGAGGGTAAAGAGAATGAGAAAGATGCATTGCAGCTAGGGGTGGCAGTTGTGAGGGTAGGGGAGGAGTGGAGAGGTGAGGAAGGGAAGGGTGTGTATCCTAGGGGAATTAATAGATGTCAAAAACCATGTAAATACATAGAAGAGAGGAGATAATAAACAGAAGCATGAGATATTGGATAGTAGGAGAAGAAAAAAGCAAATATAAGAGTAAAGCATGAAGCGGATAAAGCACATATATTAATAGATATAATAGATCATCACTAAGATTCTTCCCCATGTTTAGATGGATGGCTTTGTACTTGTTGTCTCAATCCATTTTCTCCATTAATCCAAAAGTTAATCTAGTTACAACTACCATCTTGATTGCCTTCTTTATGAGAAAAAATATTTTGCAATATTAAATGAAATTGGCTAAAAAGCAAACTAGATAAATTGGATACATGAACAAACAATAGACAATTTGGTGACACTATTCACCAGTGTTTTAAAAAGCGTTTGAGGCGCCCACTTGAGAGGATCACATGCTCATCCGCCTGGTTAAGGCTTTGAGCGGGTTGGCAGGCAGCAGGCCATTAAGCGCCTGCCTAAGACCTGCTTGGCCCGCCTATGCGTCTGCCTGAAACCCTACTTCGGGCACCCGCTTATGGACGCCTATTTTTTGGGCGCTATATTCAGCCTATCTACTATAAAATAATACAAAAATATAAGTCTATAGTAGTATAATAAGTTAGTATGAATATGTAACATTACTGTATAATACATTCTATACTATAATATATTAATATATACACTATGTATCCAGTTATCGGTTGCATAATATATTTTGGTAACCTTCTACCTTATATATAATAATACATTAATACACATTATATTCTACTGTTTATATTAATACATTCTATATATTCTATAGTTTACTGCATAATGTAAACTAATACATTATATATTTTTTTCTGTTTGCTGCCTTATAAATAATAATACATTAGTACATTATATAGACATGGTGTATTCTATTGTTTACTGAATATTAATATGCTCTATATATTCTATTATGTACTGCATAATATAAATTAGTACATTACATATATTCTACTGTTTGTTGTATTTTAGTATATAATGTTGTAACTCTATAAATTTACTACAGTGAGAGTAAGAGGAAACTAAAAAGTCTATTTCTTATGTCTTAAACTTGTGTAATTGAACTGTATTTGCTTATTCATTGTTTTTTAGTTGTGGTATCAACTATATAGGTGTTTTATTTTTATGTGTAGGATGTTTAAATAAGTATAATTTTTTTTGAAAATGTGTTTATTACATACTAATATGTATAATTTCTACAAAATAACCTAAAAATTTCTGGGCCCGCCTTTTCAAAAAGCGTTCCAGCGGCCACAAGGTGTTGTTTGCACGCCTCCTGCTTCCCTCTTTATAAAACATTGCTATTCACCATTGTAGTCTACTAGTCTTGACTAGGTGTTGTCCTAGGGAGAATGGGTAGCTAGGAAACTGCTTGCCACACCAAATAGGATGGCAGGGACATGGGCGCCTACAAACTAGATTGTTTGGGAGAGTCAAGTTGGTCATCAAGGACCGATTACTTTGTTTTACTTTTTATTGCCTTCCACATCCTTCACAACATCATTCGCGACCAAAAAGAACATCCCATCTTTACCTTGGGTAGAGAGGACCAAGATTGCTCGTCTCCACCTCTAGCTTATCACACATCAACATCTAGCCTCCCCATTAAAGGGTCATGTGGAGTGGGATGCTTCTCCTTTTCTTCCTCACTTCCTCATTCCTTATCATAGTACTCCATACATGTTCTCACAAACTCACTAGATGTTTATAAACATGCATATGTTATATATTATATATAATATTTTATGAATGTATTTTATATTAGCTTAAATTTAAGCGTCTGGCTAGGAGCCATTAGCACCAAAGCAAGTGAGGTCACTGACTGGTCATCGTGATGACTATGGCCATAAGAACAATCTGTAGACAATCATTATGTCATTTGCATTGTGTGTCTAACATAAATTCGAAATAAATAAAACTTGCCAAAGTCATATAAAAATTAAACTACATCATGTTTCACCAGTTCTCACTCAATAGGATAATGATGTTTTGAGAAAAAATAAATCTTCACAAAAAAACATTATGAATTCAATAAAAGTGGGACATAACCTAAAACATGAAATATAGCACCTATAAAAATCAAAATGTGAACAAAATATGTCTATATCTATCAACCAAGGAAGGATGAAATGGAGTTACCACATCCAAGAAATTGATGTCTAGTTATCTTACTTGATCATACATGAGAGAGTCACCCATATAAGTGATATGCAACTTATGTATTACTACCAACCTGAAAATACATGGAAATACAATGAGAAACATAAAATATCAATTGGCCAAAGGTGCATACCATTGAAATTATGGAATAGAAAATAGTAATTAAGAGCCACTTTTGATGATGGCTAAAATTTAGCAAAATACACATCACAATGTAAACAAAAGAGAGAGGACAGACCTAGTACCCTAGTCACAATAATCCCAACATTTTGAAAAAGTCACATTTTAAACTGAAAACTTTCTCTAGCCTTCAAGGAATATTCCTAAAACGTACAAACATATGAGAACTCAAAATTGTGTAAGCCTTGTGTATATGTAAGAGTAATCAACTAATAAATGGATAAAAGTTTCTAAGGATGGTTTTATATGATAATATAAATGAGTGTGCACCTAGGTAAGTGAGTGATGTAATCAAAGTAGATAAAATATGCTATGACTAGATTAGAAAGAATGGTGAATAGAATAAGTCACAAGATGTATGCGTTGATAAGTCAAAAAAATCTAATACAAAAGCGGCTAAACCAAAAAGTCTTTGAATATTAATATATGACGTTGATTGAAGTGCATTGTAATCAATACATCTAATTTACCTTAAGAGGAATTAACGACATGATTCTAACAGTAGTGCTTAGAATTGGTAGGATCTCTAAACCTAGTACAGGAACCGTGAGCAATGAGTTTCTTAGTCTCACAACAATGCGGGTCAGAAATGAGGAGAGTGTGGTTGTACCTTATGAGGATGTCTTTGATGTACCTCTTCAATTGCTCACCGACGAATTCAGGAAGTAGGCAACCAAGGTCATGGTGATGTTGGCATACGCCATAGATGCAATAGCTTTGCCCTCTGTCTCAGACACATATTCACGTGTCGAAACCGACGAATCAATGGAGTCCGAGGAGAAAGATAGTTCATAGACCTTAAACTAGAGGATCTCTGGCTTCAACAGCTCTATCAGCAATTCGTTGAGCCGACCGTGCTTGCAGCGTATTAGAGTGACGACCTTCGTGTTGCACGGTAGATGATTGGATGGTGTTATCACATCACACTGGAAGGGGGCGAGGAAGCGGAGGTAGAGAGGTAGCGGTGGTAGACGGGTAGAGGGAGAGGTGTCCAGGTTAGGCGTGCGGCTATGGGGGTTGAGAACAGATTGAACTAGGGCTCCGAGACACTTTAGTAAAACATCAAGCATCGTTGGATTGGAATAGAAAAAATGTATCAATTTTCGTCACGGAAAGGCCCTTGTTTTGTAGTGCCACCATCGCTATGGTCACAAGGACACCTTCATGTTGGCTTTCATTGAGGAGGAACAAACCACGCCCCCGACCTTCTCCACCGGTCACCGTGCACCCTCAGACATCAGCTCTGACCATGAATTCTACATCACCGCTCATTGACTCTTCGTCCTTTCTCTGGCACTGGAGGCTGGCCCCAATCCCCACCCAATCATGTTGACCCAGTATCACTCTACTACCATATAACAACCACAGGACCAAGTCCAAGAGGTCGTAGGCTTGCTTCTGTGTCTGGAAGATGTAGGGAATACATCCACCGGCGGCGAACGCGTTGGAGTGGCGGCAGGGCTTGGGCAGCGAGGCCTGTACCAGAGGTACAACTTATCCTCTCCTCCATTAGTTATAGGTTCCTTGCCTGTGCATCCATCTCGTGTGTGCCTCCTTCTTTGGCACAGTTGTCAAGGTGTAGACAGAGATAAGGAGGAAGGAACTTGCCTAAGCTACGAGAGCAGGCACTAAACAGCTGCAAGAGGGAGAGAGAAAATACCCCGACGGATCTCTGTCTTATACATTTAGTCCCATTTTGGGAGTATGGGAGGCTAATTGGGGAGATATAAGCTAGAGGTTGTCCCCTCTCTACAACTAGCCTTTAAGATGTTGTTCCCTCTCGGAAGCTAGTTTTTTAGAGTGGGCTTTCCACTAAGCCTTATTCGGATAGGCCTATCAAATGGTATTAGAGCAGGCATAAGCCCAACCTCTCACTTAAAAGGACTTTGCACCAACCTCTGGGAAAAGGTTTCGTATCACAGCTAGGCTTAAGCCCAACCTCAGCTCCACCGCTGGAGCATCTCAGTCTCGCTAGACCATTAGAGGACAGGCCACAATTAGTAGTTAGACTACTAGAGGACAAACATCAATTAGTAGTTAGACCATTAGAGGACAGACCGCAATTAGTAGCGGGTGAAAGCACTACACACACCATTAATAAAAGACTTACTTCAATCCACATTATCGGTTTCTTCCATCTCTTTCAAGATATCCAAATCATTTCCAAAGAAATAAAACTTACAATCTTCCATCTCTTTCAAGATATTCAAATCATTTCCTAAGAAATAAAACTTACCAGACACGATTATTCATATATATCATACACGGAGAGTATAAAATGTGGTAGCTGAGTTACCATCTAGTAAAACACATTTTGAGGTACTATATGATTCACTACTACAAAACCACTAATTCGTTAGGTCTATAACCCTTACTAGAATGCCATGTGTGAGTGTTGACACCCTCACACATTAGGGGTTTTACACACCATCTGTCTTATCTAAAGTGCCTTCGTCTAAATAAACGTGTGAGGTTGGAAACTCTAACACAAAATTGCAGCTAAGATATAATATCAAGTTTGGTATTAATAGAATACAATATAACAATCCCACCTCAATGAATAAGGAACAAATTACAAATGACCAAATAAGACAACAACATAATAACCTGCAATCAAGATCTCCCATATATGTATATATCAAGATGCGCACAATCATTTGTTATCATCACAAGCTTGACTTCAAGAACAACACCAAATGCATTTATATGTGTGTGCTATAATAATGCTCGATATGCAACAAACTTCTTACATATCATTTAAGATAGTATTCTATTTCCTCTTTGATTTTGCAATAACATTGGATGTATCTGAGGATAACAATTTCTTCCATATGTCCTAGATATGCTAAGATCTTTAGTTAGTAGTTCAGTCAGTTGGGTAATTATGATGAGCAATCCAAATGATTTCTCCAACCTGTTATGTACAAATGAAGCACAAGGAGACATTCAATCAACTTATCAACAGTCGAAATATACCTAGTTCTTAAGTTAGCAGCTTTATAAGTAGGATAGTTAACAAGAGAAGTTTAATTGATCTTTCCAACCTGTCATATGTGATTGCAGTTCAAGGACACATTCAATTCACTTATCCAAAACCTTCTTGTTGTGCTTGTAATCATGCAAAGTTTGGATCACTCATCATATATGTGAACTATTATGCACTAAATTAGCTCACGCATTTTGGGTTATTGATGCTATAGAAGGCACACCCTAAAAATGTAGACAGGTTCCTTCAAGGCGAATAATGGTGCTAATAAAATAATAATTGTAGAAAGAAAAAGGGCATAAACAATTGATCAGAAATAAGTAGGAAACCGTATAATACTCAATTATATAAGGTGACTAAAAAGAAAGTCAAACAAATTTAAGTTGACTTGTTCATCTAGAGGTTCTACAAAAGTTGTTGCAACCTCATGCACAACCGTCAGTGCCACAAGGTAGCGATCACACCCCAAATGTGTTGAGCAACAATGAAAAAGGAAACTCACAAACAACCATAGAAATCTAGGCTAGGATAAGTCAAAAATATAAGTAACGTGAGAACTATGACATAATCCACAAGTGTAGATTGCAACAATGACAAGGGTTGATAACAATGACACTCTAGCGATGTGACATATTTTTTATAAGCAGAACTAAAGATAAAATACATGTTACTATACTAATGAGGTAATCTCAAAAATAAGTATAAGAAAAGGAAAATAAAAGTCTACACTTCAATGCACAATGGTAAAGGAAAATATAGATTATAAAATATTAAGTATTGATGATGGAGAAATGGTTTATATCAGGGGTTTAAGTAAGACATATAGTGTCAGTTATAGAGCACTTGACGATGGAGGATGTTTTAATATTTCTTGACGGTTATGGTTAGCGTAACTGATGATAAAGGTCAACTGGTGGTGGAAAAAATTCATGGGATCACATGGCGCAAACATCTTTGTCATTGATCACTCAGGAAAGCACTGACGATAAAGATCAATTTGATAAATCTTGTCTACAAGGCACGATATGTTAGGTTGTTAAGATCATTAGCTACTCTAGATATGATCTTTCAATAAAGAATGAATTTTATTCTAAAGTTGAACAAAGTTATATTGAAGTCAACATAGTTGTGAAGGGCACAAAGATCACCAAAATAGCTAGTTTACAAATCTATATATGTCGAGTGCATAGAAACAAGTTGTTCAATAGCTAAAACTGAGTTTATTTACATACACATGTTGAAATAGGAGTAAAATGATAGATATATGGCTGTAAATGACATGTATATAGCATGGATTAAGCCCAATGTAGTGCAGCTAGTACATGTGAGAAAAGTAGTTTTGTCTCTAGTGCAAACTGAAAAGAAGTTTTATCCCATATTGCCCACTCCTATAACTTTTGTGGTCCTTATATGTAGGATCACATGGGACACTAGTGTCCATGGGTCCTAGGAGGAGGGTATGCTCACCTCCTTGGTGGGTATGGTGACCACAACACACACATACATGTGCATGTGTGCCACACCATGCCTCACCTCGTCTGGTCGGGTCAGGCTCGGGCTCAGGCTTGTGGATTGTGGATTGTGGAGAATGTCTTCCATCTTCTTTTTGCACTAGGATACAACTACGTAATTAATTATTGATTTAATTAATTATTTCTTTCCTAATCAGATTTATTAATCCTAATTGGAAAGTATGTCTTTTGCAGAATTTTCCGCAATGTGTACAAGAGACCAAGTGGTTGTGTCTTAACATGAATAGGATTATTGGGGCGTGTAAGGCTATAAATATGCTCCGGTCATTAGGGTTAAATACAACTTTTGGACACACAATAGTCAGTCGTTCAAGTGTGTGTTTGTGAACCCTAAAGCCAGAGTCTACCGTCGTCATTCCTTGGAGCTATGAGGAGGCCCTTCTCCTAGACGTAGCATGTTTGTTCATCCTCTTCCTTCCAATGTGCTACCTATCAGACAGTGGTTCATGTGGTTGTTGAGCTGCACTAGTAGTGCAGTTGATCCTCTACATCATTCATCATCAACACAAGTGAGACATGTCTTCTTCAGGTTCTTGACCGAGTCAACTAGAAGAATGGCGCCTATCTTTCCATATTGTGGGCCACTGATTTCTTTAAGTAACATGTTTGTTTTTCAATGAACCATCTGATTTGGCTCCTAACTCAGTTTTTAGTTTCTCCTGCACTTTTTATTCTTCTGCTTCTTATCTGGATCTGGCCTGAACATGTTAATATATTGCACCTGTCATTGTTCCATGTAACAACATAAATCTAAATTTACAACAGTCTTAAAGAAAACATCTTTCTGTCATTAGTTAACAATGGCCAATCATGCTGGTTCTGGGAATAAAATTGATACAAGTAGTATGCCTGGGAAATTTACTAGTATCAACTTTACCCGTTGGCAGAGTCAGATGCAAATTAAGCTTAATATTGCGGGTTATGATCAATACTTAGAAGAGATCAAACCTAAACATGATGACAGTATCCCTGATAATGCAAATATAATTGCTAACTGGAAGAAGGGTGATAAGACGTGCCGAGGTTTGATTTGTTTGGTTGAAATAACAAACTGTATGATTCTTATTCGAAGCCGCATGATACTTCCAAAGTTCTATGGGAAGTGTTAGTTAAAAAATTTAGTATTGAAAACCAATGTGTTGAAAAGTATTGTGTCTATTTTCTAAAATTTCAGATGGTTGATGGTAAGTATGTCTTAGATGAAACATGCGACCTTCAACTCCTCTGTCATGAACTCACAGATGCAAATATGGAATCTCCTGAGAAGTTCATTGTTATTTCTATCATAGAAAAGTTTCCTAAGTCATGGGAATCGTTTGGCATGTCTCTTAAGCATCGCAAAGGAGACATGACTATGGATAGAACACTTAAAAGAGAAGACGGTCAAAGTGCCTACTGATGAAAACCATAGTGTCAATTTTACCACTACTAAAACCAAAGATAAGAAAATAAATAATGCACATAAACCTAAGGCCAAAATCCAAAAGAAACTAAAGAATAAACCTTGTTGGACTTGTGTATAGGTTGGCCACTAGAACAAGGATTCTCCTTCAAAGAAGGAAAAGAAAGTTGTCGCATCTGCAACTGAGGAGGTTGTGGTCAACATGATAATTGCATCCTTGCACCTCAATGATGGGTATGTTTCTATAAAACCTGAAATCCTTTCTATTTTTGAACCACTTTATTGGATAATCGACACTGGGGCTAATGTACATGTTTGTACTGACAAGTCCCAGTTTCTGTATTACCAGGCCTCAAGAGGTCGTTCTGTGACTTTGGGCGATTCCAGCTCTACAGAAGTCAAAGGAGAAGGATGGGTGGACTTGAAGTTCCCTTTGGGGAAGGTTCTGATGCTTCATAGAGTCAGACATGTTCCAACCATTTAACGCAATATCCTTAGTGGCATAATTTTAGTTAGGGAAGGTTTTAGAGTAGATTGCAAATGTAATAAGGCTATTATTACATGCCTTCATGATTCTTTATTTTTTGTCAAGGGGTATTTATGTGATGTGGAGAACTTATTTAAAATTGTTATTGAACATGTTTCAAATTCTATGTTAAATTAGAATGATAATAGTTCTGTATGCATCAATATTGTATCATCTAATATTTGGCATCCACGTTCGGGACATGCTAATGTTACCTCAATGAAGTGTATGATGAATCTTAATTTAATCCTTAAATATAATTTTAGCAATAATAAATGTGAAATCTGTGTGCAAGCTAAATTATCTAGGAAACCTTTTCATTCTATGAATAGGAATTCAAAAATATTGGATTTAGTGCATACTGATATCTGTGAATTTAATGGTATTGCTACAAGGGATCAAAAGTGTTATTTCATAACTTTTATTGATGATTCTAATATATATTGTTATGTCTTTTTACTTAGCCATAAAATCAGGCATTGGATAAAGTTAAAATTTATAAGAAAGAAGCTGAAACTCAAACTGGCAAAATACTTAAACGATTTAGGCCTCATAGGGGAGGAGAATGCACCTCGAACTTGTTTTTGGAATTTTTGCCAATTACATGGTATAGTTAATGAGGTTACTGCTCCTTATACACCATAGTATAATGGGATAGCTGAATGTAAAAATCGAATCCTTATAGATATGGCAAATTCTTTACTCCAAACCTTAGGTCTACCCAACTTCATGTGGGAGGAAGCTTTGAATATAGATTGCCATATTCGGAATAGAGTTCCGCACAAACATGTAGAAAGTAGTCTGTTTGAGTTATGGCGAGGAAGAAAATCAAACCTCAAATATCTTCGAGTGTGGGGGTGCCTTGCTAAGGTACTTGTCCCTGAACACAAGAGGAATAAATTGGGACCGAAAATAGTTGATGCCATTTTCTTGGGGTATGTAGAGACAAGTTATGCCTAGAGATTCTTGATTGTAAAATCTAATATCTCACGCATTGAGGTCAATACAATTGTGGAATTACATGATGCCACATTCTTTAAGGATGTGTTTTCCATGAAATCTGATGTTCCCAATGAAGTATCTCAAAAAGATTCATTCATCGTAGGTTCCATTCCTGAGCACGTGGAAAGGATGACAATTGTGGGGGGGCGACTCAGAACAAGCTATTTCTGAATCTGATGATTCCGAAGAAATATTTGAACCAAGGAGAAGTAAACGGCCAAGGACATCCAAGGACTATGGAAGTGAGTTTCTCACTTACAATATTGAGGATGATCCTATAACTTTCAAACAAGCTATGGAATCTCTAGAAGCTAAGTTTTAGAAAGAAGTCATTAATGATGAAATTCAATCAATTCTCTCGAATAGAATTTGGGAATTGGTGGATTTGCCTCCTGGTTATTCTACATTTGGATGCAAATGGATATTTAAGAAGAAACTTAATGCAGACAGGACAATAAATAAGAATAAGGCTAGGTTAGTTGCTAAGGGTTACACACAGAAGGAAGGAATAGATTATTTTGATACATATTTCCCTATTTCCCGTATGACCACAATCTGAGTGCTTATAGCATTGGCTTCCATATATAATCTTTGTATCCATCAGATGGGTGTGAAGACCGCGTTCTTACATGGTGATCTTTAGGAAGAAATATATATAGAACAACGTGGGTCATGGGAATGAGTCCAAAGTGTGTAAACTTGTTAAGTCATTATATGGCTTGAAACATGCCCCTAAGCAATGGCATGAGAAGTTTGATTCTGTGATATCATCATTTGGCTTTGTTTTTAATGAATTTGATAAGTGTCTCTATTGCAAAATCATTAATGATGGATTCATTTTGTTATGCTTATATGTCGATGATATCCTACTTTTTGGTTTCGATTTGAAAGTAGTAAATTGGACAAAGTCATTCTTGTGTAGCAAGTTTGAGATGAATGATATGGGTATATATATATATATATATATATATATATATATATATATATATGATTCTAGGGCTTAAAATCAAAAGGTCTACTGATGGTATAACTCTCTCTCAGTCTTACTATGTTGAGAAGATATAGGAGAGGTTTGAGTACGCATCACATAAACCTGTTAAGACTCCATATTATTCATCCAAGGCCTTGTTCAACAATGAGACTGGAGTTTCAGTGTCTCAATTACGATACTTGCATATTATCAGAATTTTGATGTATCTTATGAACTACACATATCCAGACATTGTGTTTGCTGTGAGCAAGTTAAGTAGATGCACTAGTTGTCCCGACAAGACCCATTGGAAAGCTCTTGATAGAGTTTTGAGGTATATCAAGGGAACTTGTTCCCTTGGGCTGCATTATGGTAAACATCCTTCTGTAGTCGAAGGATATAGTGATGCAAGCTAGATTGCCATGAACTCTGGGAGCAATGTTGTCTCAGGATATGTATTCCTTTTGGGAGCAGGAATTGTTTCCTAGAGGTCTAAGAAACAAACCATATTGTCTCAGTATACTTTTTAGCTAGACTTGTGTACTTTAGATGAAACTGGATTGGAAGAAGAACTACATGCACTTATGTCTAGTTTACCTATGGTAAAGAATCCGCTTCCTACAATTTCAGTTCACTGTGATAGCACCACAACAATTGCTAAGATAACAAGTTCCAAGCACAATAAAAAATAGTGTATACACATCCAAGTCAGACTCAAGTCTATACGGGAGTTAGTTTCTAATGGGGTCATGGATGTGGACTATGTCAGTACCAAAGATGCCATGTAATTACTTTGATGCTTCATGCATATGTGTGTCTATCCCCTGGGAAACTTTTTGCTATCATCACTGCCAATTCGTGAGAGATTAGTCTCTAAATGGTGTCAAGTCTTAGGACAGGATGTTAGCTGTACATCCTTGGAGTCTCTAAATAAATGATTGATGTTGTATAGGCCGTAATAGGAGAATTGGGTTGTTCTCTGTTATCAATCATTAAATAAAATTTTGTATGCATGGCCTTAATGCATTGTTTTCTTTTCTACCATGTCTTTATTGTGTTATTACAAGCTTATACTCTTGCACCCAAGGTTCAGGTTCAAGACTTTTGTTCACCTAGTTCCTATGGGGATTACAGTTGGATAACTTAGGTAGATTCAAATAGAAAGGTATTTGCTGAAAGCACAGTGTGGAGGACTGAATGGTAGAGCACACTACACATTGGACTTTGTGGGGGATTGTTAGATATATGGCTGCAAATACCATGTATATAGCATGGGTTAAGCCCAATGTAGTGCAGCTAGTACATGTAAGAAAAGTAGTTTTGTCTCTAGTACAAATGTCAAAGAAGTTTTATCCCATATTTCTCACTCCTTGAACTTTTGTGGTCCTTATATGTAGGATCACATGGGACACTAGTGTCCAAGGGTCCTAGGAGGAGGGTATTCTCACCTCCATGGTGGGTATGGTGACCACAACACGCACGCACCGCACGTGCTACGCCATGCCTTGTCTGGCCTAGCTGGGTTGGGCACGGACTCAGGCTTGTGGCTTGTGGATTGTGGAGAATATATTCCATCTCCTATCTTCTTTTTGCACTAGGATACAACTACATAATAAATTATTGATTGAATTAATTGTTTCTTATATGTCTCTGGTCATTAAGGTTAAACACACCTTTTGAACACACAGCTGTCAGTCGTTCGAGTGTGTGTTTGCAAACCTGAAAGTTGGAGTCTGTCGCCGTTGTTCCTTGGTGCTATGTGGAGGCCCCTCTCCTAGACGTAGCACGTTCATTCATCCTCTTCCTTCCAAGGTGTAACCTGTCAGGCTATGGTACATGCAGTTGCTGAGCTGCACTGGTAGTGCAACTAATCATCTACATCGTTCGTCGTCAACACGAGCGAGATGTGTCTTATTCAGGTTCAATACCGGTTCAACTAGAATAGTGGCACCTATCTTTCTAGAATGTTGGCCGCTGATTTCTTTAAGTAACACGTCATTTTTCAACGAACGATCTGGTCAGGTTCCTAACTCAATTTTTATTTTCTCCTACACTATTTATTCTTCTACTTCTTATCTGGTCCTAGCCTGAATATGTTAATATATTGCACCTGTCACTGTTGCATGTAATGATGTAAATTTAAAATTTACAACATAAGAATAGTATATAAGCTTGTCATATCCATATTTTTTATTTTCTTTTTGGAGATTAGTTTGTTAGATGAAGTATGGACTCTAAACCAAAACCTACAAAACTACTCAAGCAGACGAGAGAATACAAGACAAAAATTATAGAGAAATAAAAAGTTGAATGGACGATATCTAAATCAACCAAGCATACAGGGCAACAAGCAACAACCAATTAAGATGGGAAAGGACTCCTTTAAACTTTCCAAACTAGTTTTGTATAAATATAGTGAGGGTGAATACATGTTGAACTTATAAAATATCTTGGTACAATTTAGTATAAAAGTCCAATTCGATTACGGTGTGTAATGTATGGTAAAATTTATCTCGGATTTGAATCCCTTAAGGGCATGTTTGGTTTGGGGGAGAGGATTCAAACGGGATTGAAAGAAGGATAGCATGGGCTAGTATTGGTGGGGGATGGGATACTAGGTATCCTATCTTAAGTTTGGATGCAACTTGGGATAGAATTAATGTAACATGGACTTTATCAGTGAGTATTGCGATCAATCTCCCGCTGGAAGCATTAGCGTCGATCTGCACACGATCGATCAAAGGGACGGGGGGAGGTGTGGAGACAAATATATTCATATGCCATGTATCTAGAGCGATCTTTATGAAAACAACCATGATCATCACAAGCCCTTGATTTGGCTTGCTTATCTTGTGCCCACGCTTGATGAACTTCATGGTGACAAGCTCCTTGCTGATCTTGTTCCACATATGCTTGGCTACCACGAAGTTACCACTCTCAATCTCCCACACAAGCCCTTACTTCTCCATCAAGCCCCGGTTGAATGAGTCAGCAACGGGCACTGGATCCCCTTCCCAGCAAATAGTCACTGAGTGGATGGAGGGTCCCGACCCTCTTCATCATGTGGAAGCATAGCAGGTGATAGTTGGAGGTTGAGGAAGCAATAGAAGAGGGGCTTGCGGGAGAGGAGGTGTGTAGTGGAGCCGTCGATGGAGTTTGAGGCCGATGGAAGAGGCCGCTTGATGTTTGTGAGAAGAAGAGGGCAAACGCAAAAAAGTATTGGGATAGTTTTGTTTTGGGGTCTGGCGGCAGTTGGGATATATCCCGGTTGAATACTTGGGGGGTGTCCGGAACTGCAAATCCTAATTAGTTAGGAATCCACTACCGTTGGTTGCCCATTCTTATATGGATCTTTACACAACCAAACGAATGAATTGAACTTCAACAGGATTTGTACTCCTATCCTTCTTGTTATCCTGCAAACCAAACATGTCGTAATAACACATATATGGTGTACCAACGGTCACTAGGCGCGTGTGGGTATTTACCGAGCTGCATTACTTTCCTTTTATTTTGTAATGAATGAGGACTTCTTCCTTTCTAGGAATTCTAGTTCGTAAACAACTTCTTTATCTAAGGGCATGTTTGTTTTAATGGATGTAGCTGGATTGGAATGTATTTTGTGATCCAACTGTGTAAATACTAGGTTTGTTTTGTGGGATTGTAAAAAATGGGTGACTCCTGCCTTTCCAGGTATACGAAAGTTGTTGGATATAAGATTCCATTACAAGTTGCTTCCTCTGAAATGCTATATGCCATTTTGGTCTCGAAGTAGCAGGAACGAGCCCATATATCTGGGACTGATATATATAATTGTAGGTCTGGGCGTGTTTTCTATGTAAGCATCCAGTTTGTAGATGTGGTCCCTATTCGAAATACCAAACATAATCTATTTTTTTGCTACACTTATGAAACAAAAAACTAATTATAGGTTTGATCCTATAGTTCTTTTATAGGACCACCAATCACAATGCAACATCTCCTCCTCTCCCCTATTTAAAACCCCAACCCCTAAAAAAATAAGGAGAGAGAAATGTACACTATGCAGTTTGTATAACGAAATTCTATTGGATCCTACCAAGTTATTATAGTATTGTACTTGGATTAAGCAACTGTAGGATTCTCACTAATCCAATTGACTCCTGTAAACCAAACGTCCCCTAAATATAGTCCAGAATACAGACTTCCAAAGGAATCCAGACAGCCAGCATGTGGGCTAACATGTCGATTCGGATTGGGAATTCCCCCCCCCACTCACAAGAGCTTCTTATCAAGCTATAAAGTCTGAATCAGATCTCAGTTTTTTATGAAAACTAGGCACCGACGGCATCGATCATCGATTGATCGAGTAAGACGTTCTTTTCTAGAAGCTCCTTGTCATCTTGGCGAAACTCCCATGTGTTGTCTCGACTATCATGTCAGCTGATGGACACTACCCCGGTGGCCACCAGGGTCCCCCTTCTCCTGAGCATGCACCGGTTCAGCCAGAAGAAACACTGCATGTTGTCGTGGCGCAGGATGGTGGCAGTTCCATGTTTAGAGATACTCAACATCCATGTTACTACTGTGACCGGACGTTCAATGACATCAAAGCATTGCACGGGCACATGAAGGCCCATCTGGAAGCTAGGGTTGGCAAACACCAGGTAGAGAGCAGTAGCAGTAGAAAGAAGAGAAAGATGGCGCCTCTCTCGGAGGACGATGATGAACCTGGCCCTAATTTCTCTCCCGTTTCTGAGCTAGAAACCCCTAGTTATCGGGAGCTTCTACCGCTCGTCATCACCCCACATGTGAACGAATAGCCTCGTGATCCCAGTAGTAGCAAGGGCATCAACATTAGAGAGTTGTCGCCGGAAAACTACCAGGATAAAGATTATTCTCAAATGTCAGAAGACGAGATGTTTGCTTCACTAGGGTATCATGCATACGAGTTGCGCGCTACCAGAGAGTTGATGATGTTGTGTTATGGTGTAACATTAAGTGCTAACATTAGTCTGGCAAGGTGGCTGAAGGAGGTGGTGATGGTGCCCACCGATGTTCTCCACAACAAGATGAATTAAGTTAGAGTTAATTAAGGTTCTCTCTCTCTTAGTGGTATATTTTGTTGGTTGTGTAGTACAAATTATGTTGATGAAAAAATAATTTTAGATTTAGAGGAATTTTAACCGTTAAGATACATGTTTGCATGTGTTCATTGGTCTAACCTATCAATTCAAACATCACACAAACCAACTAGCCATCTTGTACTTCCTGCAATATGTTCTAAATAATTTGTTGATATATCCCACATACATTCACTTTAGATCTATAGTCCATGAGAATGTTCACATCAACCTTTCTTCAAAAAAAATTATATATCTATTATTTTCATATACTAATTCATGTGTTGCACGTGCTTAGCACGTGCCCCCTTCTAGTTATAGAAGAAGAGAAAGCAAGAAGATAACCATGGAGGATAGAAATGTCTGTCAGATGGCCATGCCAAGCAAAGCGGACGAAAGTTTCCCGCAAGCGGAAGCATTTTTTTCTTTCTTAGGTTCGGGATCTATATTCTGATACCATGTCATAAAGTAAAACATATGTGTGATATATTCTTATTCATAAATAACAATTCCCTCCTTTATATAAATGAGGAGTCAAAAATAGTAAAAACAATTTATCCTAATAGACCAAAATAATCAGGCTCATGTACATAACCATCAGGTTATAGAATACTAGGGTTTCAACAAAAGTAACAGAGTAATTCATGATTTTATTAGTCATTCAAGGACTATTCATACCCAATTACCATCATTTAGTTATATTAAAACTAGGTATAACAAGCTATACCTCATAAGGATTACCCATTAATTCATTATGGTGATTATAAATCATAATCATACGAGGGAAATTGTAAGACTACAAGTTTAATGCATTGAACCATCAAATTCTCACCATTATAGTCATAACATTATACTTCACGTTTCACCCAAAACAATGGGAATATTGAGGCATCGACTTCTAACAATGAAATGTTGAAAAGGTAAAGCCATTGGTTGTTTACATAAGTAAACATCTTGAATGAATCATCTATAATGTTATTGAGTTGTGATATACAAAAGTCACCATTTAACCCTATACATCATTTGATTAACAAAAATAAGGGTTCTATTGAGAGTAGGGTAAAATGCACAATCGACTGATCATTTAAAACAAACCATCCATTGCCAACAAATAAGCTCCTTAAATTGATCATACAAAGGAAACCATTTATATCACTTTATTAGAACCAACATATTACATTAGCCATCATTCCAGTTTATTGGAGGAATAAACATTAGATCTTGACCATTGGGTCAAGTTCATATGTTAAAATCATCAATTATAGTATAGGTCCAACCATTGCATCAAGTGGCCCAAGAAACCATTGGTCTAAGGCTTAATTGATGCTACAACTACATGATTAACTCACCATAGGTTGTGGAGACCTGATCCACCATCATTAGTGACCATTAAATCACCATAGGTGGTTAGATCAACACTATATTCATTAATCACCCTCGAATATTAAACGAATATCACCATTGATTGATAGCATCATTAGGGTACTTAGTGGTTAATCACTAAGCCTCTAATTAAGCCAACAACTGACCTTAAGGGTGAACGTCATTTGATACCCTTGGTCACCACCATCAATTGTCATGAATAAAACACCATCAGTTGTTGCAATGGTACCACCATTGAGTCATGTGTTTGTAGAAGAAATCAACTTTAAACCCTAAAATTGACCATTGGTTGATAGGTGTTTAGCACCATTGTGTTGGGTTTTAGAGGAGACAGAGAAGGCAGTGGAAGCAAAAAATTTCTTCTCCCCGAACCCAGTATAAAGGAATCTTGTCAATGTCTATACAATAGGAAGGATGGTTTGTAGAGGCGTACCTTGTCCCGAGGCTTGCTCGGCGACATTACCTCGTAGCTAGTGCAGTCTTCACCTCCAGTCTTGGATGGTGTCTGTGCAGCTCCTGGTCTTACCAGGACTGTCGGGATTGACAGCTATCCTCTGAGTGGCAGAAGTCTCCCGCCTCTGAAGTAGTCCACATGGAACACCTAGAACTCCGATCACCTAGTTGCATAAGGAACTGGAAGGAGTCATACCCTCCTATCAGCGTACTAGTCACTGACACACTCTCCTACCACTAGTCGCCTTTCTGCAGTTGTCTTTCCCTTGTTGTCCCACCCTTGTCGAGTAGCACTTGCTTAGGCTCTCCTGGTTACCACAACCAGAGAGAACGACAACTTTACAGAGCAACTGGTGTTATGAGTTGTACTTGAGAAGCCCCCAATACCCCTCTATATATAGGAGGGGTCAGGGTTCTCTGCCCCGGGCAATGTGGGACTAAAGCAGGAGTAGAAGGGTCTGAAATTTCTACAAAACAACCAACTACGCCAGCTGAATCGATCATTTCAAGCATGAACCGGTAGGTTGGAGAACTGAGTCGATCGGTTCACACCTGAACTGATTGGCTGGGGCACCTGAACCAATCGGTTCACACCTGAACCAGTTATTTGGGGCACCTGAACTGGTCAGTTCACTTCTGAATCGGTCAGTTCACTGCCCCGGTCAGTTCCCAATTGACTTTTCCTCTTTTGTTTCGAATTGATCCAAATACCAATCCTTTTTCCAATCCAAATTGGACAAGTGAAACGAAGAGAAATTTCTTGCCAAGCTGACTTTCCCAACTCGCTCGGTTGGACCAGTTGAGCCGATTGGTTCAACCCTTGAACCGGTCGGTTCAACCTGTCCTGAGTCGATCGACTCACCAAGCTGAGCCGGTCAGTTCATCATATGAGCTGATCGGTTGGGAGTGCAGACTGCGCAAAATCAGTCAATTGCAGTTTCAATCAATCTGATACTCTAATCAATCGGTCCAACACTTTGACCACTATGATACTGAGCTATCAATTGATTGAGTGTTTAATTGAACTATTAAACTCCTTTAGAAATCAATCTAAACATCCTTTGTGGATAACATCATTATCCAGGTTAAATCCTACATGTGTCACCCTACATGCCCATTTCACGTTGGCAGTGAACGTCCATAACACTTATGACTTCACAAGCAAAGAGCGGTGCCTAATCGCACATCAGTGCTACCCAAGTGAAAAGAAAAGTTGGAGAACAACTTTCAATACTACAATCCGTGAATGGTGTTACAGCGAATGTATAATTCCTTTGTCACTGATATCCCGAATAAACTCAAGGCATGGAACAGTCATCCTATCAACGTTCATTCACTTTCTTGATCTCAGAGAAGATTGGAGGAGATATGTATGACATCAATATCACATATTGCTCACACATACATGCGCACGCCTATCTCAATCATACTCATCAAGTGGCCATGGATATCAAACTCCCTCAAGAGGGACAAATCCCATATCTATCACTCACCCCTCAAAATCCCCATGTGTCGAAGCCACCCAATCATCACCTTTATAACAACCCATGTTTCAGGACTGCGTTTGATGATGTCAAAGTGTACCCAATGACAAGTATTGAGTGTAGTGATTTCAGGTCAAAGAATCACACTCACCACCATCACTGTGAGAACTAACTGTGACTACCATGTCATGGTTCAATGTGTCAAACTCATGGTGGGGCCGTCCGGTATACTTGTTCTCTAAAAAGTACATATATGTTTGGTTTGATATCTCCATATCATGACTAACGAGATTCTGTCATCAACCAACACCACAATCTAGTCTTGTGTGTCATTGCTGTCTATCTACCTTCCATAATGACATCTGACTAGGGACATAATAAGAATGTACAAACTCTTAGCATCTGTATGATCTCATTGTTCAGGTCCTTACCCTGAAAGCATACGTCATTGAGTATTGTCATTCTCTAGACATACAATCTGTTCTATCATTATCTCAATGACTGAACCAGAAAGAATTAGAAGCTTGCATTTGATGTTTATCAAATCAATCTTAATGTATCCCACCAATCATCCCATGATTGGCTCTCAGGGCATACATACCAACACATTGGTTGTCAAACCATCTTGATCGAAGTCATATTATACCTTAGGAATAATGTACACATAAATACATGTTCATCTAGAACTGAAATAAGAATAGGGAACATTATAAAAATCGAAATCCAAGTCAAGCATAGCTTTTTAGTGCATGGATCATCATTTTCAAGCAAGAACATGATCTAGAAAGCTTATGGTAAGCAATAAACGTGGTGCAAGTTATAAAACTTGCCTCTAATGAGAAGATAAAATCCCAAATAGAAGAAAACTCGAGCAGGGTAGGGTAAAAACTCAATTATAAGCTTTGAACTCGTCCATCTAACACCTTTCTTCATCAAATGAGCAAACCCTAAGCATAAGGAGCAAGAAAGATAGGATTTTAGATATTTAGTGCAATTTCTACCATGAAACAACAAGGTTCCAACCTTAAGAAAGGTAGGAGGAAGGATAAAAAAGAAATAAATGGAGGAAAGAAGGGCATTCTTACTCTTTTAGGTCAAGATCACTAGAAGGAAGCTTTTCAAACCATAAAAGGAAGTCAATTGCAACCTTAGATTCTTTTACCAAGAAGATCCCCTCTTTCTTCTTTCTTTGGACAGGAAATTCACAACAGCACAGAGGGAGAACAAGGTTCATAGAAGGAGGGAAGTGGTGGAGTGAAAATGACTCGTTTAGGTGCTTAGGGATAAGTATATGAAACTTTAAGATAAAGAAAAAGCAAAAGAAAAAGTTGAAGGTCTAGTATCTTTCCAAGTGTCCATGGCCTTAAACTATTAATAATATACAAGAACACACACACGAATCTCCCCCACCATCCATAGAGAAATACTTATCCCTCATTTCTTGAATTTCCAAGCAAAACAAATAATTCATTAGTTGATAGCTACTAAAGGTAGCTCATCCATGAAGGGGTAAACCCTAAAATACCCTTGAGAAAAACACCTTCAAACTAAGGTTTAAATAGGTGCCCCATGGCTCAACAAGGTCAAGAATGATGAAAAAATATCCAAGGAATATAATGCAAGTGATAAATTGCAAGGAAAACCTCTCAATTGGGTAAATTATAGAAAAGTTCAAAATGTGTATAAAATTGCATAACTTACTCAAACAGTGTCCAAATTGGACCAAATTTGAAGCTTAAGCTTGTCTTATGATTTCAAAGAATATCACAAGGTTATATTAGGGTTATAAGAATTCAATTATAATTAATCTTATTCAACGCATTAAGCAAGTTTAGGGGTCTTACAACATGGGACATTAGTGTCCAAGGGTCCTAGGAGGAGGGTATGCTCACCTCCTTGGTGGGTATGGTGACCACAACACACATGCATTCATGTCCATACTATGCCACATCTCACCTGGCCTAGCTGGACTGGGTACAGGCTCGAGCTTGTGGCTTATGGATTGTGGAGAATGTCTTCCGTCTTCTGTCTTCTTTTTTACTAGGATACAACTACATAATTAATTATTGATTTAATTAATTGTTTCTTATATGCCTCTGGTCAAACATATTTTTCGAACACATAGCCATCAACCATTTGAGTGTGTGTTTGTAAACCCTAAAGCTGGAGTATATCGTTGTCGTTCCTTGGTGCTACGTGGAGGCCCTTCTCCTGGATGTAGCACGTTCGTTCATGCTCTTCATTCCAAGGTACAACCTGTCAGGCGGTGGTTCTTGTGGTTGCTGAGTTGCTCTGGTAGTGCAGCTGACCACCAGTACAACTGACCATCTGCATCATTCATCATTAACACGAGCGAAACATGTCTTCTTCAGGTTGCAGACTGGTTCGAATAGAAGAACGAAGCCTATCTTTCTAGATCGCGGGCCGCTGATTTCTTTAAGTAACACGTTCATTTTTCAACAAATGATCTGGTGAGGTTCCTTACTCAGTTTTTATTTTCTCCTACACGGTTTATTCTTCTGCTTCTTATCTAGATATGGCCTAAACCTGTTAATATATTGCACCTATCGTTGTTGCATGTAACGATTAAATCTAAAATATACAACATAAGAATAGTATATAAGCTTGTCATATCCAGATTTTTTATTTTCTTTTTAGAGATTAGTTTGTTAGATGAAGTATGGACTGTAAATCAAAACCTACAAAAACTGCTCTAACAGACGAGAGAATACAAGACAAAAATTATAGGGAAACAAAAAGTTGAATGGGCGATATCTAAATCGACCAAGTATACAAGGCAACAAGCAACACCCAATTAAGATGGGAAAGTACTCCTTTAAACTTTCCAAACTAGTTTTATATAAAAATAGTTAGGGTGAATACATGCTGAACTTATAAAATAACTCAAATTCTTGGTACAATTTAGTATAAAAGTCCAATTTGATTACGTTGTGTAATGTATGGTAAAATTTATCTCAGATTTGAATCCTTCAATAATGCATATATGGTGTAGCAACGGTCACTAGGCGCGTGTGGGTATTTACCCAACTACATTACTTTCCTTTTATTTTCCAATGAATGAGGACTTCTTCATTTCTAGGAATTCTAGTTCGTGACCAACTTCGCTATCAAAATACAGTCCAGACTCCAGACTTCCAAAGGCAGTCAGACATCTAGCGTGTGGGCTAACATGTCAATTCGGATTAGGAATCCCCCCCGCTCATAAGAGCTTCCTATCAAGCTATAAAGTCTGAATCAGATCTTAGTTTTTTACGGAAACTAGGAACCGACGACAACAATCATATATAGATTGAGTAAGATGTTCTTCCACGCACTATCTTGAATGTCATGTCAGCTGATGGACACTACCTCAGTGGCCACCGGGGTCCCCCTTCTCCGGAGCACGTGCTGGTTCAGCCAGAAGCAACACTGAATGTTTTCGTGGTGTAGGATGGTGGCGGTGTCGTGCTCAGAGATACTCAGCATCCATGTTGACCGAACATTCTACGACATCAAAGCATTCCACGGGCACATGAAGGTCCATCTCGAAGCTAGGGTTGGAAAACACCATGGATAGAGCAGTAGCGGCTGAAAGAAGAGAAAGACAACGCCTCTTTCGGAGGACGATGATGAACCCAACCCCAATTTCTCTCCCATTTCCAAGCCAGAAACCCCTAGTTATCGGGAGCTTCCACCGCTTTTCGTCGTCCCACCTGTGAATGATCGGCCTCGTGATCCCAGCAGTAGAAAGGGAGTCGGCATTAGAGAGTTGTCGTTGAAAAACTACCAGGATAAAGATTATTCTTAGATGTCAGCAGATGAGATGCCGGCCTCACTAGGGTATCAAGCATACGAGTTGCATGTCGTCGGAGAGTTGATGATGTTGCATTATGGTGAAATGATGTGGACATGAGCAGCATAGACTGACAAACACACATGCCTAAAATAATGATATTCAATCTATAAGACCAAATCTTGTGTGCTTGATCTTTATATTTAATCACATAACTATCTTGTCATAGATAAAGTAAAAGATGATGTTGGTCGCATGGACAAATCAGGATGGTTAAAATAGAGATGTGTACAAGAAAAATAGTATGTGATTGAGGAATTTTTCATATTGAAAAGTAAGTTTAGTAGGGCATCTATTCATCTAGCCATATATTATAAGAGTGAATGTTGGACGGTGCAAAATAAATGACTCAACAAGATGGTGCGTGTGAAATACATGTATTTATATGGATGTATCAAAAGAAAAGAAAAGATCACATCAGAAATTCCTGTATCAGGATTACAATAATGGTGGTGAATATCGAGGACAAGTTGCATGTAGGTCGTGTGAAATGATATATATATATATATATTCAATCTGTGGGACCAAATTCTATGTGCCCGGTCTATATCTCTGTCTCTATGCCTAACACATCTTGATAATTAGTACCAATTGACAAGAGTCATGGAACTGTAGCATAATGTAAGCCTGGGATTTATTGAGACCCAATCCTTAACACAGAAGATTTTTCCCTCGATAAAATGCAACTATAAGAAAAAAACAGCATGTCCAAATTAACTCAAAAAGAGCTCATAGGAAGAGATTTTGTATCATTACATCTTTGATCAAAATATGATGCATAACAGAAGTAATTACAAAAGAAGACTCATATACCCTACCTAACAGAGTTGGGACATAGATTTAAGTTATGATGATGATAAATTGTTTTGTCATAACAAACAACTTTTATCTGAAATCACACGCAGTATTGTCTCTTAGCAATAACAAAGAATTTTTTTATTTACTTTTGTTTTCTTTATCTCACAATTGTAAAGTGCGCTCAATGCATACAACCATGTACATGAGGTTTAGTCGTGTATACATCAGGGTTTTTGTCCACATTTTTCGGTTCCAAAAAGTGCCAAACCAAATTGAGGTAGAAATGTTTACTATATAGGCACATGGAGAATAAGTCCGCCGTCGACATTGAAGTGGCAGTTTCTAGTTTCTATATGTGTCTATTCCAGCCTTTAAATTATGAGCACGTGCAGTATTTTTTACTCGTAATCAATTAAATTGAGCCGGAAGATTATTTTTGATAAAAAGGGTTTTTCTTCTTATATTTGTGATATTAGTTCAGTTAGTTATTGGGGCCATTTGCCACATAGCCAAGTCAGCCAACCGACCTACAAAATGTTGTGTCATCAGCGCCACCTGACCAAGAACACACCCCACCATACCGACGAGCAAGAAAGGAGTTCTTTCCAGGAGGCGGGAGCCTAGTGTCATCGTTATCTACTGTACAACGGATAGGGTCACTGAGCTACAAAGAAATGACGATGTAGAAGAAGCTGGGTCCATGGAGGAGGCAGAGAGAGCTAGGGAAGGCAACAATGTGCAAGAGACAGGATGGGATCTTGGTACATCATCTTCTCTGATGATCCCTCCGGCCTTCCTGCCGACCAGCGATGGAAAATTACATGTGGAGAAACTAAGCGGAGCAGAAAGGCACCATGGGGATGATGTCGGCGGCTACATCGAAGTAACATGAGGTGAGCAATGTCTCAGTGTTGGTGGTTTGCAAGCAGCAGCATCGGTATGCAAAAAACATAGAACGTCGTTGCCCATTGCTGGGGTCGGGATCATTGCCGGAGACATGTGGTGGTGCGTCAAGCACGGGATCATCACTAGGTGAATTCAAGAGGCATCATGACCAGGAACAATCAAAATCTCCGCCACTTTTGCCCTCGTCTTCTCCACCTCCACCTGAGCAGAAGGGAAAACTCTCAGTCATCGGCACACTACCACCGCCGACATACGCATAGAGTATGGGAAGCTTTGGTGGTAAGATTTTCTCGGGTAAGGAGTGTTTGAAGGCCTTCTGTGTTGCCTGGGATGGCACAATTATCCAGAATACCATCACCTGAACCAAACCATATGTATCTGAACTGTTTTTCTGGATGTCCACCTAAAACGGTGGGATCTGGAGCGGATAATGTATAACAACCATTCAGCAGTATGGATATCCACAAGAACCCGAACCAAATTATTATATGCCTAATAAAAACTAAGTTGTGTTTCACTTGTGATCTCTTCGGCCGGAAAATTTCACGCTCACTCTGGACAAAGTGGTCCCTCATCGATGACTAGTGATAGATGAGCACACACCGCTGCACCATCTCATCACCGAAGATCATCCATGCTTTGACGGTCACGTACATGTCCTCGAAAACATCTCGTTGTTGTCTCTGAAGATCTCAAGATGCAGCAACATGGACGTCACCATGCCAACTTATTTGGGAAGCTAAATAGGATAACACTGCACCCAGTCACCTCTGCCGACCACCGACCACTGTCACTATGGCCACGAGATAAGACCGCACCCAGCCACCTCCGCTGGCCACACTGAAAGAAAACAACTAGTATATGAGAATGATGACCCTCGCGCAAACAACCATTGCGATAGTCAAACCCCTCTCTAATTTGGGTCCCGTCATTTAACTGGTATCGTTTAAAACCTCCTCACATTTGTAAAATAAGAGGGTTATACCCCTCTCACAATGGTGGGCCACGTGCACATTATAATATTTAACTTGTTGTCAGATAAGAGAGTCGTACCTCTCACAAAACGGGTCTGCATGCACATAATGATACTTGATTCCAAAGAATATATATCAAGTGTCTTATCACAACCGTCTAGCAGATGTAAAGTCTCCAATAAACAAAGATTTGAGCCAAAAAAAGAATTTTTTTTATAGATCACAAATGTGTGTACAAAGAGGGAGGAGATTGTTCTTTTCTCCATTTACAAATTTAGCAATACCAACACTATTTATAAGGTAGAACATCGATTATATAATGTCAGATGGGATTGTGTTTCGCTCTAGAATTTTTTTGTAAGAAACAACAACTTGCCCTCTAAAGCTTGAGGATACGAGCAGTTTGGTTTTGTTCTCCAACTTCATGGTTGTTGGGAGTTTTTCTCCAACTGTCTCACCAACAGTGTGCGACCCCAACCTCTTCTCATAGCTTCTGGTTAGTGGAGGTAGACTTCACATCACTTGATGATGAGATACAGATTTAACTTAGGCACCATGAGCCTCTTTTTGTGTTAGGGAGCTGCTGGAGAACTCCTAATAAAGGCACCTTAGAGCTAAATAGTGGTGCTGCATGTTTGAACTACTATCATGTCAAATTCCACAGGACTATTCACATCATGATGATTCTGTTGTGGCAATAATAGCTCGTATCGTTGATGGTAAATGTTGAGCATTCTTAACAAAAGTGTATGTCATCATGTTGTGCATCATAGCTGTTGCAACCATGACAATAAAGACTAGTGGTTAGTAAGATTCTATCAATGCTCTTAGTAAAAATCACAGAAACGGAGAAACACTTTTAGGTATAAAGGACGTCATCATTGTGTTGGAATTCCTGGAATTCAAGTTATAAAAGAGATGTCACAAACTAAAAATCATTGCAAGCGAGAGTCAAATATTCTTACTTGACATTCCAACTGTTTTGGATTTTAGCTTCCGAAAATTGGATAACGATTTGATCTTGGCACACAATCTAGCAATTACTTCATCCATGAGAGCAACATGCATTGGGTCTGTCGGGATAGTACTACACTTGATTTACATCAGATGTATCTTTTGTAGAAGATAGTTGTATTCTTTAGTTGTCCAGTTCCTTTCTGTTCTAAAGAAAATAAATTCAATGATGTGTTGCAAGTTATATGAATTGATAATGGGATTCGACAAAAATATAACAAAAACATGTTAAATCATTATGATGGCATAAGCTACTTGTACATGATCAGTTTCATACTGTTGGTAGTAAACACAGAATTATGTCGCTTACGCATACTAACAAATGAGATTTGATATACAAAACAAGTGAATTTGAATAAAATGTTGGCCGATTTTATGAATTCAAGTGAAGCCCAACACATAGAAGGTTAAGTTTAAGTGATTTGATTTAATTTTGTAAAAAAGAGAAAGGAAGGCAACACATAAAAAGAACTTCATCATATTGCCTAAAATATTGCTAAAACTTGTAACATGAAATAATAAATCAATCGTATGAGCATAAACAATTATTTATGTCGGTCTCAATGGCATGAAACTGGTGAAGGGTAAGTTCTCTAAAACACACTATAATTATGTAGATGCCATCATTACATTAGAGATAGTATTTCATACATAAAGATTCCAATATATGTAACTTACCAAACCAACATATGATTCTCCTATGAAATATATATCTAATGGATTTTGTTATCTATATATGATAAAAACAATTCCAGCAACTTTTGAACATAACCAATATACAAGTCAGAAAAGTAACAAGTTGTACCCTAGAGGGAAATATTGATAACCTAAACAAGAATCGTGAAAGTGAAAAAATAATAATATTGAATGATTGAATGCAATGATACATGTGAACATTGACAAACTTATTATCTCTAGTGTTGAAGAACTTTCTAGATAGCGTCAGAATTATACCTCTCTCACTTCTCTTATAAAGATTACAACTCTTTATCTTTTTCATATATATAAAAGATAGTGTATAGTTATCATGAGAGAAAAAAGCATAAAGATGAAACTACAAAGATTTAAGTTGACTTGATGTTGATGCAAGTATGTATTTCTCTTGAAACGTCAAAAGTGCAGAGAAAAGGTGAGAAGTTGAAATCAACAATATATTTACTACCAAGGAAATATCCAAGCTTAAAAGAATGAATAGAACTAGATATTGGAGAATTATATCTTAACCGTACATCAATAGTATATAGAATACTAAGGAAACATACTAACTACAATAATGTAGTTTTATAGGAAGTATCAACCCAGACGACAAAGTATGCAAGATAATGATCTTTGGATTGGAAAATGAGAGGAAGCGGTCGTTCTATGTTGCCATAATTGATCTGATGTGGTCCATCACATTAGAAAAGTGTTGATCCTTCAATCGCTTCAAGGGAACAAGGATCCCCAAGTACTAGAAATGGTCAACCAATACCAACCTACGAAGCACAGACACTTCCCCGGGGCATCCGTGGCCATCCTCAACACGTGTCAGACACGGACACGGCTGGACACACAGTGGACATGGCTCAGAAGTGTCCACTTTTTTTTTAAGTATGGACACAACAAGAACATGGCTTGGACACGTCATGGATAGTTTGGACATTGCTTAGACACGCCGTGGACACGACATGCCCAAATCTAGTCCCTATATAAAAGAAATATGAATTATGTACTCCTCTCACACTCCTCTTATTCCAGCACCATAGCATTATGTCTCCTCCCCATCCTTATGTTAATTGTAATTATATTTTTATCTATTATACATCATACTTAAGATATAAATATAATTCATCATTCTTGTAAAGAATGTTCTAGGACTTTGACATACAAGTTCATTGTAATTCATCATTCTTCATTCATACTTGATTTCATATTGCAAATGTACTCTTATATTAGTCATTCTTCATCGATCATTTATAATCTCATAATGGAAACATATGAGTGGTTTCTTATAAGATTACATTCATAGTGTAAGAAAATTTTGGGTTTGATTTTATAATTCATATAATTTTATTTCTTGAAATTTGATGTTATTAGTTACTTTACAGATTTGGATGCATGGAAATTATATGTATTAACTTCATGTTATGTGTATATATATATATATATATATATATATATATATATATATATATATATATATAAGTATATATGTATGTATATATCTATGCTTATACACATTTATTTATGTATATGTATATGTATATGTATATCTATATATGTGGGTATGATGTGTCCAACGTCGTGTCTGTGTCATGTATTTTATAAAATCACTGTGTCCCATGTCCGTGTCCATGTTGTGTCCCGTGTCCCTATCCGTTCTTCCTAGATACCAAAAATGCTTAGGGTCCTTTGCATCCTATATTTACCTATTTGACCACCTGATCAATGAGGTATAACCTGATTTGGTTATGTTTACCCTCTGTCCAGACACCACAAACATAATAAGAGTCAAATATGTTCTATGTGTGTTGTAAGGAATATGGTGTGCATATCATGAACATGATTATATAATCTACATAGCGGAATATTCCCATGTATAAAAAATGGTGAATCTATACAAGCTATGCCTAGGGTCTTTGGCATACATGTACCTCATTGTCCCCTAATTAATGAAATACCTTAATTTGTTACCTTTTGTCCAAATGCCACGGGGTACTAATAGCCAATGATATTTTATATGTGTTGCAAGGAGAATGGTATGCATCATGTGAACACTATTTCACTCCATTGGGAGCGTTCCTCTATTAGAATACCTAACTATGATACCTTGACCCAACGCTTGATCAAATATTTGACAAAAGATCTCCAAGAATGAATAAGGAAGGAGACCCTTCATCATTTGAAAGTAACAACTCATTGTGCCATTCAAGGAGACTAAGATCCATAAACCTTTAAAAAAAGCATACATATATCAATTGTATTATCCATCATCCCAAAGCAACCAAGGACCTGTATGAGGAAACCCAATCTTATGATGTTGGTGGAAACCATCAATGAGGACAAGCCTATTATTTTGGAAACTTCTTTGAAGAACATAGGTTGGATACCGTGCTCACAAGTCATGAATGTATCCAAGGTTTTAATGGTGAAACACCCCTTCTCTTAGAAAAGTTGAAAGAAGTTGTTTGATCCCTACTATGGCCCTCAAAGATGAAAGGTAGCATGTCATCCCATCAGAACCCCCTCAAGAACCTAAGAAGACAACACCCAGTGATAAACAAAGCTTGGCCCATGACCTTGATAAGTGTGATCATAGACAAGTTGTTAGGAATAGAAGGTTTGACTGAGACAAAGATGGTAGAGCAATAGTTCGAGTAGACCCAAGCCTATAGAATTTCATCATTTCATCTTTCATAAACTAGGAGAGGAGAAATCCTAATCGCATGACACAAAATGATACTAGAACAAAATCATGGGAGAAAATGGGACCTAGGTTGATGACAATATCTATGAGAGGAGATTAGAGAGAGAGAGAGGGATTTCTTTATGGATAACTTTGGAAGATATTCACTAGCAAGAATATCAAAGAGGGAGAGGGATTTCAATGTAGTTTTAAAATTCATCTATAGATGGGTGTTTGTTGGAAGAACCTAGATTCTTCATGGAACCAAGACTTTACTAAAACCATAGTGCCACTACAAATGGAAAGGCTAAAATAACTCTAGACCAACTTTGTAGCTTATTGGTGATTACTCAAACCATGATTCCTATGGGCATTACCAAAGAGATAAAAAGGATAGTATCCATTTTTTTGTGGATGAATAGGGTTGCTATTGCTAAGAGTCATTGATAACCTCCAATTTTGTGATATTATTTTAGTAATATTCTCTAGTTTTCCACACTCTTTCTCAGATAAAGTAGACAAAATCTCTAACTATTCTCTTTTATTGCAAACATACTGCTAGATTAACTTTTCTCCCTTTTACCTACAGAAAAAGACACAAAAAAATCACAAAAGACTCAAGCGGTCCCAAGACCGCATGGAGTCATACGGTCCCAAGACCGCATGGAGTCATACAATCCCAATACCGCATGGAGCCAACCGATCTCAAGACCGCATGAAGCCAACCGGTCTCAAGACCGCATGAAGCCAACCGGTCTCAAGACCGCATGAAGCCAACCGGTCTCAAGACCACATGAAGCCAACCGGTCTCAAGACCGCATGAAGCCAAATGGTCTCAAGACCGCATGAAAACAAATGGTCTCAAGACCGCACGGAGTCATACGATCTCAAGACCGCACAAAGTCATACGATCTCAAGACCGCACGAAGTCATACGATCTCAAGACCGCACGGAGTCATACGATCTCAAGACTGCATGGAGTCCAAAGGGTCCCGGGGTTGAAACGGTCTTGAGGTCCAAACGGTCTTGAGGTCCAAACGGTTTTAGAGTCCAAACGGTCTTGAGGTCCAAACGGTTTCATAATCCAAACGGTCTTCAGACCCAAAACTGTCCAAACCATTTGGACTTCACTTAAGGCCTATAAATAAGACCCAAGGGGTCCTCCCAAGGGGGAAGTTTTTTTTAGACGCCCAGAGGCTGCCTCTCCTACTCCAGAGCTACTCCATCCTCCATCCTCCGCCCAAAGGCTGCCGGTCTGAGATCCACGCTCCATTCCCAAGTTTCTTTCTCTCTCATCGCCAAAGAAGGTGGGAAGGGGAGTCCTCATCATCGAGCAACTTGTGAAGTGTGAAGATCGTCCTTCTCTCTCATTCAAACGGGGTTGACTTTCCTCACTCCTTTGTGGGGATGACGTTCTCTCTCTCTCTTCTCGCCTCCTTCTTTGTCCTTGCTATGAGCGAGTAGTCTCACTTCACTAGGGTGCGGGGAGTAGCCCCTCTACCCATGTTTCATATCATGCAATGTAATCCATAGTTTGCAATAGAGATATACTTTCTTCTCAATTCGACATCAATCATTTAATGAATGCTTGTTGCTTGATCACCAACTTGTGTTATCTTTTATCCTTTAGTATGAATTGTCTATGTTTGTACTATTAGATTCGAAACTCGATTGTATGTTGGTTTTTGGTGCATGTATCCACCATGCACCTATTTCGGTATCTAGGAGTGCTTTCCAAGAAGTGAAGTAAACTCACTTACATCGTTGCACTTTTATACTATGAAATGGAATCAGTTGACGTATGAAAGTACAACCTTGATAAGTCGAGGAACACACTTTGTAGAGGGAATGTTGTAAAGTAAGTGACCACTCCTACAAGGATGGATGGCGTTACAACATTCCCACGCTCCTCGTAGTTAGTTCTCTGAAAGGAAGCTAAGTCTACAAAGATACTAACTGATCTAACTCGTTTTGTAGGTTATGTTTTTTATGTTGCATATCTTGATCCATGCGTAGTGGTGGTGAAAATCGATCACATCCTAGTGATTCCTTATCATTGTTAACAACCTAAGTTTACTTCCTTGCTTTTACTTTACTTGCACTTAGTTTAAAACAACCAAATCAAATCTTTGGACTAAGTATCAACTATTAAGGAGTTAAGTGAAATTCTTACGTTTTCCATCTTGTTGTTTCCAACAAGACTGTTGTCCTGTGGATTCGACCCTTAACTATACTGCGATAAGACTTCCACGTATCTCAGCATACGTGGGTGGAGTTTTAACCTAGTATAAGAAAGGCTAAACCTAAAGACTTACTATCTTTGGGATTTTTAGTGGTGTACGCATTTCCATGCGAGTGGAAGCTACATCAAAAATTGGCGTCGTTGCCGGGGACAACGGAACGTTTTAATTTCATTTACCATCTTGTTAGTTGGTTAGGGTTTTTCACTTTTTTTTAAAACATTACTCCATATCTTCTTGATTTCATCACACCTTCTGCATTATCTAACAAGTGTGCTTCTTCCTCTACTCAGGTAGAAGACGTGTATGCAACCATTGCATAACATCGGATTCTCCCCTGATCCAGAGTACGACTCTGAGGTAGAGAGAAGCTTCCACCGCCGATTTAGACTCAACCGCCAAAGAGCCAGGAAAATGGCTGAAGACCAACGACAGGTTGCCTTAGTTATGGAAAGGGTTAATGTCGCAATAGCCGCCCAGAGAGCACAACTCATCGCTGACACTCGTTCACAGATTCAAGCAGAGATCTGAGCTGAAGAACAAGCTTGCATCCGAGCTGAGAACGAGGCTGCCCAGTTAGAGTTGAGGAACAAGCAACTGCGAGACTATGTCATCCCAAAGAACTAAAAGGATAACCACCCAGTCCGGCCACCCATCATCAACATACCTTATTTTGAGATCCGAACGCAATGGATTCAAATCATGCAGGGTATTTCATTTTCCGGTAGTTCTGGAGACGACTGCATGGACCACTTGAAAAGATTCAAAGCACTTTGCCGACTGGTCCCGCAAGCCGGAGTTGCCTTCGACGCAATAATGCTACATCTTTTTCACTTCACCTTATCTGGAAGGGCCTTGAGTTGGTACAACTCTCTAGATAGGGAGACAATCATCACCACCTGGGCTCCCTTGGAAGAGAAGTTCCTGGGAAAGTTCTTCCCTCCATCATTGACCTACGAAATTAGGGGACAAATTAACCACTTCGCCCAACTTCCCGGAGAAACGCTCACAGAAGCATGGGCAAGATTTAAGGAGATTTTAAGAAAGTGCCCCCATCACGGTATCTCCCAGAATCAATTGATAGAAACATTCTATAGGGGAGTGAGTGATGACATCAAACAATTTCTAGATTCCTCATCTGGAGGAAATTTTATGAGGAAAAATTACGACGATTCTTGGAAGATTGTCACTCTTGGAGCTAAAAACCAATCCAATTGGGGACAATCATCTGGTAAAGGAGTCCTCAAGGTTTATAAAGATGAAGAATCAATGGAAATGAAAGCTATTGTTGAAGCTTTAAAGACTATCACTCACAAGAAGTAGGCACTCGAAGCTTCATTTGGGGAATATGATAAGAAGAAAACCCCCCAAAGTTAGCAAGTTAAAGCTTCTATGGGGACCTGTGAAGCTTGCCATGCATCTGATCACCCCACGCTATCATGTGGATTTCTTTACAATGTAATGATGGATATGCAACTACCGCAACAGCAGTATGAACCAATTATCGAACAACCTGAAGAACAGATACCCGAGCAAGTAAACTCCATTCATTCCATACCGGGACAAGCCTACTATAATCCAAGCCAACCAAGAAACCACCCCGGGTTCCAATATGGAAATCCTGCGGGGACTGCCAATCCACAACACCAAACGCAAGGGGGATCTTCTAATAGACTGCCACCAGGATTTCAAAGCAGCTTTAACCAGAATCAAGGGAACCTTAGAAATAACCTACCAAGGTCCAACTACCAAAGGAATCCCTCCGCTTACTACCAATACACCCATCCTCCTCTGCACCCACAACTACCCCCTCAGCTGTAGCAATCGCAGCAGCCTCAGTTAGCACCACCGCCACAACAGTCACTTCAAGGACAACAACAATTCCAACATAAAAATATCCCTTCTCAGCCCACTGATGAGATAACCATGATCAGGCAATGCTACAATCACAACAAACTATGCTCACTAATCATCAAGCCCAGCAGAAGGATGTAGAGGCTCAATTAGCACAAATTGTTGCCCAGTTGAAACCTCCAGTAGGCACTTTTGCTGGCCAACCAGAGTCGAACCCAAGACATGACCAGAATAGACCAGAGAAACTGAATGTTGTCACTACCAGGTCAGGTCGTGTCTTTCGTGAAGCTACAAGGATCACTCCTGATAATGATGATACATCTGTCTTTGTTCCAAATGCAAGCCCAAGTCTAGCAACTGAGAATTCCGTAGAGACTGAAAAAGGCAAAGAAAAAGAACAAGTGTCCACAGAGTCAGAAATCTTGCAGTATAAACCAAGGATCCCATATCTGAGAAGATTACGAGAAACAAAAATGGACACCCGGTTCCAAATATTTAAGGAGGCAATGAAGAAACTCTACATCGACATCCCGCTCCTCGATGCTCTCTTAGAGGTACCGGCTTGGGCTAAATACCTCAAAACTTTGTTATCAAGGAAGTACATCACTGAGGAATAAGAAATCATCAAACTTGCCCAAACCACCTCTCATATCATCCTCAATAAAATGCCAAAGAAGAAGAAGGACCCAGGGTCCTTCGGAATTCAATGTTGCATTGGAAATGCATCAAACAAAAAGGTATTAGCTGACCTAGGGGCCAACATATCCATTATTCCATATTCCATGTGCAAACGATTAGGTTTTACCGACTTGCTGCCCACAACAATGACAATTCAGTTAGCTGACTCTACCATCACCGCACCTCTAGGAATTATTGAAGATATTCCAGTTAGGATAGGCAAAGATGCCTATGTCCCGTGCGACTTTGTCATCATGGACATCAAGGAGGATCTGAGATACCCGGTAATTTTTGGCAGACCTTTCCTCGCCACAGCGAGGGCGCTTATTGATGTTGAAGCTGGCACGATCATTCTAAGACTCGGAAAAGAAGCAATTCAATTCCGAGTTCTCAACAGCATGAAAGGCCCCAACATTCAAGAGGAGGTCTTTCTCCTAGACGTAATACATCAAATGTCATAATTAGAAACATATGAGCCATTGGACGAGTTAGAGAATGTTCTAACCAACCCAGAAGTCGAATTCTCTACAAATGAATTGGTTCAACAGTGTCTGCAACACTTAGAAAAGGCCGAAGAAGCACCGACAGCCATCTTTGAAGAACTCAAAGCTGTCACCATTTTAGAAGCAACAGAGCCACCTAAGACTCCTGAGATGAAGGCTCTACCCATGGGACTTAAACATGTCTTCTTGGACGAGGAAAAATTATGTTCGGTTATCATCAGTTCCACCCTAATAGAAAATTAGGAAGAAAGGCTTCTTGATGAGCTGAAGAAACACAAGAAGGCCATAGGGTATAAGATAACTGACCTGACGGGCATAAACCCAGCCTTATGCATGCATAGACTGCCCATGGTCAAAGAATTCAAGCCATCACACGAACATCAGAGGAAGCTAAACCCTAATCTCAAAGAAGTGGTTCGCCTTGAAGTCCTCAAATTACTGAAAGCTGGCATAATCTACCCGATCTCAGACTCTCAATGGGTCAGCCCCGTCCAAGTAGTTCCTAAAATGGGAGGCACCACTGTCGTGCTTAATGAAAAAAATGAGTTAGTACCCACTAGGACGGTGATAGGGTGGAGGATGTGCATCGACTATAGGAAATTAAACAAATCCACGCGGAAAGATCACTACCCTCTGCCCTTTCTCGACGAAGTCCTAGAACGCTTAGCCCATCAGAAATACTTCTGCTATCTAGATGGTTATTCCGGGTTCTACCAAATCCTCATACACCTAGAAGACCAAGAGAAAACTACCTTCACCTACCCCTTTGGAACCTATGCTTTTAGAAGAATGCCATTCGGGTTATGTAATGCACCCGCTACATTCCAAAGGTGTATGTCCGCCATTTTCGCAGGATTAACAGAATCCATAATGGAGGTATTCATGGATGATTTTTCAGTTTACGAAGATTCTTTCGATAACTGTCTAATCAACCTTGGACAAGTTTTACAATGATGCGAGGAAACGAACCTCATACTGAATTGGGAAAAATACCATTTCATGGTAACTGAATGTGTCGTCCTCGGGCATAGAGTGAGTGACAGAGGGATTGAGGTCGATAAGGAAAAAATCGATGTTATCTCAAAATTGTCACCACCAAAAGATATAAAAGGAGTACGAGCTTTCTTGGGTCATGCTGGGTTTTACAGAAGATTTATCAAAGATTTCTCAAAAATAGCAAAACCCATGACCCAACTCCTGACCAAAGACACTAAGTTCATTTTTAACCAAGAATGCTTGCAAAGTTTCTCCACTCTCAAAAATGCTTTAATTTCTGCACCTATACTGAGAGCCCCAGATTGGTCTCTACCATTCAAAATCATGTGCGACGCCAGCGATTACGCGATAGGGGTCATATTAGGACAGCGGATCGACAAGAAACCTTACGTAATTTACTACGCATCTAAAATGCTTGATGAAGCACAGAAGAACTACACTACTACAGAAAAGGAGTTCCTGGTTGTCATCTACGCGTTCGAGAAATTCCGCTCCTACCTGATTGGAGCCAAGGTCATCGTCTTCACCGACCACTCTGCTATATGATATATGATTCAGAAGCAGGATGCAAAACCCAGACTTATTCACTGGGTGTTGAAGCTTCAGGAATTTGATTTGGAAATCAAAGATAAAATCGGGGTGGAGAACGTTGTCACTGATCACCTCAGTCGTATCGAAGTTGAGGACGAGGATAAAGTGCCCATCCGAGACTCTCTCCCGGATGACCAACTAATGAAAGTTACAACAGGATTCTCCTGGTATGCTGACATTGTAAACTATCTGTCTACGGGAATCATTCACCCTTCCGCCTCTTACCATGACAAAAAGAAATTCCTCCACAATGTCAAGCAATACTATTGGGATGAACCTTACCTCTTTCGACTATGCGAAGACAGACTCTTCCGCTGCTGCCTACCTGAGGAAGAAATCACTCCTGTCCTAGAACATTGTCAATCCGGCTCCACTGGAGGACATATGAGTTCAAAAAAGACAGCCATGAAAATCCTAAAATCGGGTTTCTTTTGGCCAACAATGGGAAAAGATTCCCATGATTTTGTCAAATCTTGCAACAAGTGTCAACTCTCCGGTGGTATAACAAAAAGAAACGAAATACCTCTCACCATGTGGCAGGAGATCGAGATTTTCGATGTCTGTGGGATAGACTATATGGGTCCTTTCCCCTCTTCATATGGATACTCTTACATACTTGTCACTGTGGACTATGTCTCGAAATGGGTAGAAGCTATACCCGCAATTTCTAGCGATTCTAAACCAGTCATAAAGATGTTCAAAGATATCATTTTTCCCAGATTTGGGGTTCCCCGAACTGTCATATCTGATGGTGGAACCCATTTTCTGGAGCGAAGCTTTGAAACTCTCTTAAAGAAATACAGAGTCAATCATAAAGTTGCTATGCCTTACCATCCACAAACGAGTGGATAGGTTGAAGTTTTAAACAGACAATTAAAAGCAATTTTAGAGAAAACCGTAAATAGACACTGCACTGACTGGTCCACCAAGCTTCCCGATGCCCTTTGGGCTTACCGAACAGCTTATAAAACTCCAATCGGGACAACCCCGTTCCGTTTGGTTTACGGGAAGTCATGCCACCTTCCATTGGAACTGGAGCATAAGGCTTGGTGGGCCATTAAACAATTGAATTTCGATCTCAATAGTGTCGGAGAAAGCAGACAACTCCAACTACAAGAGCTAGAGGAGCTCTGAATGACTGCGTATCAAAGTGCCAGGATTTATAAAGAACAAACCAAGATGTGGCACGACGGTCATTTAAAAAGAAAAGACATCAACATCGGAGATAAAGTCCTTCTTTTTAACTCTAAGCTTGAATTGTTCCCCGAAAAACTCCGCACAAAGTGGTCCGAGCCTTTCACCATCAAACATATATACCTAACTGGAGCTGTCATAATTGTTGACGACAATGGGGGAGAAAGGACAGTCAACGACCATCGATTAAAAAAGTACTACACTCCAGCAGATAAAATGTCAAGACAAACTACTAAGATCAGAGATGCCACAACATCATCATAACAACATCGAAACCTCGTCGAGCCAGTGATGTAAAACCCAGGAGCTACTTGGGAAGCAACCCAAGATCTGAGTACCATCATTTTTCTTTTGTCTTTATCTTCTGTTCTTTTAAGTTACCTTAGGTCTATCTTCTGAAAATATAAAAAAAATCACATAACCAAAACAAACATAAAAATATAAAAATCAAAATAACCCCAACCCTCCCAAACGGTCTTGAAACCGTTTGGAGCCAAACGGTCCTGAAACCGTTTGGAGCCAAATGGTCTCGAAACCGTTTAGAGTCCAAACGGTCCTAAAACTGTTTGGAGCCAAACGGTCTTGAAACCATTTGGAGTTCAAACGGTCACCAAACCGTTTGACCTAAGGGCTTTATTGGGTCAACCCCCCTAAATCCTATAAATATAACCCTCCCCACCTCCTTCTTCTTTCTTTCATCTCTAGACCCTCCTTAAACCCTCGCGCGAATGACTCTTCTTGTTCCTTCTCTACTCCCAATTCCCGCGCAACCTGCAACGCCGTTTCCCTCCACCACCATCGACCCAAGTCTCGTGCTTCTTCGCGGCGACCTCACCTCAGTACCACCGCTTTTCGACTGCCGTCGTCGTCTCCACCAGTTGCAAGGTAGATGAGTCGTCATCTCCAACGACTGCAATCCTACCGCGGTTCCCCGTTTTATCGCACCATCATCTTCCCACCTCCGCAACCGTCTGTACCATCGTCTCCGTCTACGGCACCGCCGCGAGCCTCTTTTCCATCGCCACCTTCGTCTTTATCTCTGTCATGTTTGCTTTCACCACGAGTTCTGCCTCTCTCCCTTCTATAGCACCCCCGACGTTTCACCTTCCAAATAGTTTCCAAACCGTTTGGAACCAAACAGTCCTGAAACCGTTTGGGACCAAACGGTCTTTAAATTGTTTGGAACCAAACGGTCCTAAAACCGTTTGGAACCAAACGGTCTTGAAACCGTTTGGGACCAAACGTTCTTTAAACCGTTTGAGACCAAACGGTCCTGAAACCGTTTGGAACCAAACAATCTTCAAAATCGTTTAGTTTTTTTAGGCACCGCTTGCTTTTCAAGAAAATATATAAAAACTCATACATAATCAATTTTTATGCTAACACATGACTTTCTATTTTCAGAAATGGCTTCTTCAGCAAAACAACCAACCGGAACTGCTGACAACCCTCACTGGACACAAGAGGAACTGATAGAGGACCGATCCAAGCTCCAACAAATTATCGACAACTACAACAAGACTGGGAAGGCCCCACCAAATGTCAAAATCATGGTGGTTCTGTGCAAAATTGACCGCCTCAACAAATGCCTAGCCGAGGCACCTGAAGAAGAAGTGGAAGAAATTTCTTCCGATGATGATGAAGGCTCAGAATATGAGCCGACTCCTGAGGCAGAATCCCCCACCACGAAGTCTAAGGGGAAGCGAAAGGCCCAGGAAGCCACTACAACTCAGCAACCAAAAAAGTGGGCAAGGAAGCAGGTTCATCCTATCACTGCAAGGGAGCAAACCCTGGCAGGAAACAGTCCACCAACCACCACCTCCGCTGCCGCTCCCGCCATAATCACTGTCCCTTCCTTTTCTCCCATCACCACTACAACACCACCACCAGAAAACCTCTACATACACACCCTTCCCTCCATTGATAAAACCCTAAAACCTACAAAGTATGTCTTCTCCAACGTACTGCTCAAGATGGGGATCTACGACAGAATCCTCACAATGCTCGACAATGCCAATTTATCCAGACTCTGTTTCATCCCTAAAATCTCATATGTCGAACCCACCATAGAATTCTTTACCCATCTTACCAAAGAAACGGTGGACATTGTGCACAGAGCAAGGGATGGGGGTGATCGCCGACTGGTCACCAAGCTTTTTGGCAATGACATCGTCATCACCGAAAATCTTCTGAATGAAATCTTCATCGACAATCCTGAGCAGCTCAAAAAAGCTGCAGCTACAGGAACGGAGATCTACCCGTTCAATAAACATAGCTTCTAGAAATCACTAACAGGGATCCCCAGTTATGAGGCAAAGACATGCAAAGCCTCCAATATTCAATCAGGGTTCGTGTGCACGCTTCATAAAATCATTACCAGTGCGTTGTTCCCCATATCAGAGGGAGGAAATGTTATTGCAGCTGACCTCTTAATCCTATGGTCTATCTTGAATGAAAATCTGGTCAACATCGGACGACATTTGATACAAAAATTCTCCACCTACGCCATAGGAAAAGAAATATGTATGGGAGGACACATAACCTCCATTATTAAATACCTCAAAACGAACAAATTACTCCCTCGCTACACATAGATCAAGGGAGACAGCCTAACAAATGAACAAACCTTGAAGAACTCCTACATTATCAAGGAGAAGGATGCAAAACTACATTACATCTTTTGCCCAACAGTCCGATCTTCCAGAATCCTGTTACCGCTTCCGGAACTAGCAGACTATGACAAAGACAAATTTCTCTTCACTGATGAAGAGATTACCAAACTCTTAGCTCCGATCAAAGCACAAACTAAGCCAACCCAAGCGGGACAGACAGAACTCAGCATCACCGCCCCGACAGCCAGGGTAATAAAAATTCATGTGAAACGACCCTCCAAAAGACTTTCACAGAAGCAACAGTTGTCGGGGACACCAACATCAAAACCGCATCCAAAAATAGAAACCCCCCTCCCTGAAGAACAAATCACCACCTCATCCCTAGACTCCTTCATCATGAGTCTCAACGTTGAACTTACAACAACCACCTCACCACCTTTCGCCTTTCCACAATCTACCACTCTTCCATCTTTCTCCACAACTACACCACCACCCACATCCTCCACCTCACCTCTTTTCACTTCGGGCATCCATTTCTCCACTCTTACGCCCGATTTCACCACCTTCACCTCCATCCCCTCAGTCTTTCCCCCACCACTATCAATCCCACCATTTTCACCAGCAACTTCACTACCTTTCCCATCCACCACCACCCCGATACCGCTGGTGACACCATCTATAGTCACCATGCAGTTTGTGTAACCATCAAAAATGTCTCTTCCGCAAGACACTACACCCCTCCCACCCAGACCCCAACCACACCACCCTTCCGCTTCTGGGGTCCCTTTTTTAAATGTCAGTGAGGAATTCAGACGTCAATTCGACGCCATCCGAAACCTCCTCACCGACCCCTCTAACATAATGAATTCTATTTTTTCTTGTGTGCAGGGACTATCAAAACGGGTAGCCAAGATCGACAAACAAAATTGTGCCTTGCCAGGCATCCTTTAAGGCCTTTAGCAAAGACAAGATGTAGTGGCCAAGCAAGTTGATCACATCGACAGCCACTTCAACAGCTTGCCCGAGCTGGTCCTTGGAGTACAAAGCCAGCAAGAAGCGATGGCAACACAAGTCGATGAGATCTCTGCACAGACTCAACCTCTACCTAAGACCCTCCGCGAGCTTAAACAAGCAGCAAACAGCTCTTAGCACGTGCTTGGATACCATTAGCAACACCCTCACACAACTCATCAATCGCCAAGAGGAGTCGGCAAACAATGAAATCCAACAATTACGAGCTAATGTAACAGATCTTACAGCAAGACTCCTCTCTGCAGAGGGTTGATACAAAGATCTCAAAGAAACACACGACACACTACTCGAAACGCATGAGCATGTGCAAGTGGCGTTTGAAGAGTTACAGGCCATTCATCGGCAGTGCATACAAGTAGCCAGCAGATAAAGCAATAGCTGACAAAGAAGGCGATGATGAAGACGAAGATGACTCTGACTCCTCAGCCGATTCTAACAACGATACCACCTCCTCAGATGACAAATCTGATGACCCAGACAATGTTGGGGAGGGCCCAAGCCAAGGAGTAGAACCATTGCAGAAAGTATCCGACAGAGCCCACCAAGAAGGTGGGCATCACACCAAGTCCCCCACCCATAACGAACATGTAAATATATCATATGGAGACCAATTCCTTCATTATTCTGCTTTGGGATCCATAGGGGAGTCTGCAAAAGATGCGGCTTTTGCTGAGTTCGGAACTAGCACAAACACACCAACAGCTGCCCCTCAACCTTTCTCTGCACTTGACCAATCCGTGCCCTTTCCTCTAGAACAGGAAGATCGAGTACGTTTAGATACTGACGAGGAACTCGATTCTGCTTCCGACTCAGATGAAGACATGCAAGTTTTTTTAGAAGATCTGGAGCAAACCTCTTCACCCCCTCTGCAGGAGCTCCCCCCGCCACCACCTCTGCCGCATAAGATGCACGATCTAGATATGGAGGCCATCTTAACACTAGATGCTCAGGATATCTTCATCCTGAACACTATTGTCGACGATGCCAAAGAGGGGGGCGACATCATCTACCACAACACAAAGACTAAGTGCAAGTTAACACGTGAAGACTTCCGCAACATCTTGCGACCACGGTCAACGATGTCAATGGCAATCTTCCGTGTCTTACTTGCCAACTGCATAGAGGCCTACAAAAGCTCAAAGAGGCAGCAGCTAGTGTTTAATGCCTCACCGAATCTATCCATAGGCTTGTTATACAAAGGAATATGAGCCAAGTCAATAGAGCGGCTGTGTGCCGGCCTAGCACGGAGGGCACGATATCTTACAGTGCCATTCCAAGTGTCCGACCACTGGCTGTTTATGATTGTGGACACCGAGGCTCGTGACGCCAAGGTGTACAATTTTTGTGCCGTTGAGCTGCCAGCCGAAACAATAAATTTTGTCGGAGAAGGAGCAGGAGAAGCACGATGTATACCCTTCCGTCTCCTTAAGCTAATTTGGGCTGCACGCCCGTGCCTCCATCAGGACTGGAGCCAACCATGGTTCCAAATAATAAACCCGCAAGTCCAAACCGCTGAAGGCTCTGGGGGTTGCACTTTTTGTACTATCTGTCACATTCAAGCGCTAAACCAAGAAATCCCCTTCAATGAGCTAGCCGCTGAAGATTTTCACTCCTTGCGAGGATGTTATTCCATGGAGTTTATTTGTGATAGACGGTTCTTCAAGGACCCAATAATGGCACCATATGACATCCCCCGTTACCTCCTTTCAGCAATTCAACGTCCACAAAGGCAACCTTTCAGATAAACCTTAAAGGAATTAGAAAAAAACAAACAGCCAGCCATAGTCCCTGTGCAAAGCAAATGGGACCCTTCCCTATTTGATCTGGCACAGGATAAAGGGGACATAGATCTTTTGTCAGGGACAACCATCAGGAGATCCTCATCACAAATGGTGCCCCTATCTGCCATAGAACCAACTTTCCCAGACTTCGACCTTTGTGCCTGCAAATGTCTTTCGGACAATGAACTTCGTCTCATCATGTCAAGGCTTTACGCCGAGAAGGATGACCTCGTTTTCATGTCTGGTGACATTTTGGTCATGGCAGACGCATTACGAGAAACTGTACAATTCAAGGGGTCTCTATCCGTGAGCTTGATGGCTGCCTATCAGTTTCTCCTCAGACGGAATCACCCCACAACTTATATGGCATCTGCTTATATGAAGGACGATCTCCTAAAGCTAAAGAACTTCAGAACAACTGAAGCGCTTATCTCCTTTCTACAACATACAACACCGAAGTTTATAATGCTCCCCTTCCTTCACCATGAGCATTGGTTGCTTTTGGCAACAAACATACACGAAGGAACAACTATTATCTACAACAGTTTCGATAGCCAGTTCAACCCAAAGCAGAAGAAATATGTAGTGCCACCAAAGACGCCCACAGAGGAAGTGGTGAAGGAGTGTGCAGACAGATTAATCGATGTTCTAAGTCACCACACAAGGGCATACGGCAAAGAACACTTTCATCGCCCATCCCTTAACCACAAATGCCCCCAACAAATTCGGGAATCAAATGACTACGGCTTCCACGTCCTCTACTGGATGTACACAATCATGACCCTTCAAAAACCAGTAGAGGATATGACAGACGTAGATTACCATGCCTTACGTGGAAAGTTTGCTGCTAATCTCCTTTGCACGCATGGCGCAAATAAAGGACTAACAGACGCCCGATGCCCTTGTCCTTGAACTTCTCACCCTATCTCTTTGACACTCTGAGGACAGAGTGAGTGATAAGTTAGGGGGGAGTACACTGGATAAGGGCGAGGTATCAATTCTAAATCCTTCCCTTTCTATCTTCTTTTTCAATTCCGTATAAATTTTCTTTTTAGTTTTCTTTGCACACACTTAGTTTTTGCTTTAATCTCTTTCCTGAAAATAAAACCTACTTGGAACAAAGTCATCCCCAGCTAACTTTAGAATCCAGTAGCACTCAAGAACAATAATAAGAATAGAACATAGACATGCAATGGCGAGTTAATAAATCATCTTCACTCAATTTTCATGCTTATGTTTCAAATCTATATCTGACTCTCCATAGGACAACATCAAGGCTGCAATAAGCCAAAAAAATCTCAAGGACGAGAGGGACATCAGGTGAAATCCAAATCATGAAGCCTTGCAAGTGGACCACTAGTAGAAACCAAATAAGTGCATGTCGAACAACTCTAAGAACAGTTTTCTTCTCTCCAAATAAAAGAGGCTTGGCCGCCCAAATCAAAATCCCTAAATATCCAAATCCCAAGCTTGTGAGTTTATGAATAAAAGCCAGAGTGTTGAATAAAATCATGAGAGTTGTGCCATAAATAAGGATCTATATGAAGAACCAACAAAGGTCTCGCCCGGCCGGTACATTCAGCTGCCCTCACAAAGGCAGATGTGTCGTGCCCGGTAGTGAAACCTAAGGTATCTAAATATATGAAAGGCTGATAAAGGACTCGCCCAGCCGGTACATTCAGCTGCCCTCAAGAAGGCAGATGTATCGTGCCCGGTAGTGAGATCCTAAAAGCATAGACAACCCCTCCCCCACTTGAAGGGGGAGTTACACACTGAGCCTTTAGCCAACCCTCATACCCACTCTAGTTTCCAGTAGGATTTTCAGAGGAGTATAAAACTGATCAGAGGAGAAAAAGTGGTCCCAATGCGGGCTAAGACATGGAAGAAACCTGAGATCCAAGCAACTCTCAATACCTGAAAGAGTTAAGGCAAAAAGCTCTGATACAACCTTAAGAGATCTCATGTTTAGAATTGAAGCAAGAGTATGGAAATCTTAACTGAATAAAATCACCTCGCCATTACATGCCCCAGCTCTATCTAACTTGAGGACAAGCTAGACTCTAAGTTAGGGGGGGTAATAACCTCCAATTTTTTTATATTATCTTAGTAATATTCTCCAGTTTTCCACACTCTTTCTCAGATAAAGTAGACAAAAACTCTAACTATTCTCTTTTATTGCAAACATACTGCTAGATTAACTTTTCTCCCTTTTACCTACAGAAAAAGACACAAAAAAATCACAAAAGACTCAAGCGATCCCAAGACCGCATGGAGTCATACGGTCCCAAGACCGCATGGAGTCATACGATCCCAAGACAGCATGAAGCCAACCGGTCTCAAGACCGCATGAAGCCAACCGGTCTCAAGACCGCATGAAACCAACCGGTCTCAAGACCGCATGAAGCCAACCGATCTCAAGACCGCATGAAGCCAAACGGTCTCAAGATCTCATGAAGCCAAACGGTCTCAAGACCGCACGAAGTCATACGATCTCAAGACCGCACGGAGTCATACGATCTCAAGACCGCACGAAGTCATACGATCTCAAGACCGCATGGAGTCATACGATCTCAAGACCGCATGGAGTCATACAATCTCAAGACCGCATGGAGTCCAAACGGTCTCGGGGTCCAAACGGTCTTGAGGTCCAAACGGTTTCAGAGTCCAAACGGTCTTGAGGTTCAAACGGTTTCAGAATCCAAACGGTCTTCAAGACTGTTTGGACCCAAAACTGTCCAAACCGTTTGGACTTCACTTAAGTCCTATAAATAAGACCCAAGGGGTCCTCCCAAGGGGGAAGTTTTTTTTAGACGCCCAGAGGCTGCCTCTCCTACTCTAGAGCTACTCCATCCTCCATCCTCTGCCCAAAGGCTACCGATCTGAGATCCACGCTCCATTCCCAAGCTACTTTCTCTCTCATCGCCAAAGATGTGGGAAGGGGAGTCCTCATCATCGAGCAACCTGTGAAGTGTGAAGATCGTCCTTCTCTCTCATTCAAAAGGGGTTGACTTTCCTCTCTCCTTCGTGGGGATGACGTTCTCTCTCTCTCTTCTCGCCTCCTTCTTTGTCCTTGCTATGAGCAAGTAGTCTCACTTCACTAGGGTGTGGGGAGTAGCCCCGCTACCCATGTTTCATATCATGCAATGTAATCCATAGTTTGCAATAGAGATATACTTTCTTCTCAGTTCGACATCAATCATTTAATGAATGCTCGTTGCTTGATCACCAACTTGTGTTATCTTTTATCTTTTAGTATGAATTGTCTATGTTTGTACTATTAGATTCGAAACTCGATTGTATGTTGGTTTTTGGTGCATGTATCCACCATGCACCTATTTCGGTATCTAGGAGTGCTTTCCAAGAAGTGAAGTAAACTCACTTACATCGTTGCACTTTCATACTATGAAATGGAATCAGTTGATGTATGAAAGTACAACCTTCATAAGTCGAGGAACACACTTTGCGGAGGGAATGTTGTAAAGTAAGTGACCACTCCTACAAGGATGGCTGGCGTTACAACATTCCCACACTCCTTGTAGTTAGTTCTCCGAAAGGAAGCTAAGTCTACAAAGATACTAACTGATCTAACTCTTTTTGCAGGTTATGTTTTTTATGTTGCATATCTTGATCCATGCGTAGTGGTGGTGAAAACCGATCACATCCTAGTGATTCCTTATCATTGTTAACAACCTAAGTTTACTTCCTTGCTTTTACTTTACTTGCACTTAGTTTAAAACAACCAAATCAAATCTTTGGACTAAGTATCAACTATTAAGGAGTTAAGTGAAATTCTTACGTTTTCCATCTTGTTGTTGCCAACAAGACCGTTGTCCTGTGGATTCGACCCTTAACTATACTGCGATAAGACTTCCACGTATCTCAACATATGTGGGTGGAGTTTTAACCTAGTATAAGCAAGGCTAAACCTAAATACTTACTATCTTTGGGATTTTTAGTGGTGCACGCATTTCCACGCGAGTGGAAGCTCCATCAGTCATTGGATCCACTAGTAGAGGATTATCAATTTTTGTGGATAAATAGGGTTGGTAATGCTAAGTTCCATTGCATCAATTGAAAGAGGATTAACATGTCAAATATAGAGGATGGTCTACAGATCATGTGGCTGAGACAATAGTAAGGCCCTTCATGAAATCTAGCTAGGAGATGTACTAGACCCTCCTTGCACAAGAGGACATTGTGACATACCTTCCCTGTGATAATGCCACACTACATTTGGTTGATTGGAAGGGGTGATTATCTTTTTGGTCGGTATCATGGGGTGATTCTCCACTACTCTAGTTTCTAAGGGGTTGGTATCAACCTTCACGTCCTCTATATAATTGGAGAAAGCCAATTAGACTAATGAGTGAAGACATCAAAAAATGGATGTGTTGAATAATAATAAGTAGCTTTAGACATATCAAAATAGACTGGACTAATACATATAGTTTCTCTAATACTCTTTCTCCCCATACTCCCTCTTCATACATTCTTCTGCATACTCTCTGCTCTCCTTTGTATCCCCTCACACACCAAATACAAAGAGAGTGAGTAGTTGGTGTGGAACAGAGGCAAAACCCCTACATGTGAAAATGCATGCATGCACAAGGGTTGGTATGCGAAAGCCATTAAAGATACCTTCTCCACTACATTAGTTTGTGAGGGGTTGGTATCAGCCTTCACATCCTCTATATAATTGGAGAAAGTCATTAGACTAATGAGTGAAGACATCCAAAAATGGATGTGTTGAATAATAAACATCTGTAGATAGATCAAAATAATTTGGAGTGATACATATAGTTTCTTTGATACTCTTTCTCCCCATACTCCATCTTCCTACATTCTTCCACATACTCTCTCCTCTCCTCTATATCCCCTTGCAAACCAAATACAAAGAGAGTGCATAGTTGGTGTGGAACAAAGTATCAGCCTTCACATCCTCTATATAATTGGAGAAAGTCAGTTAGACTAATGAGTGAAGACATCCAAAAATGGATGTGTTGAATAATAAACATCTATAGATAGATAAAAATAATTTGTAGTGATGCATATAGTTTCTTTGATACTCTTTCTCCCCATACTCCATCTTCCTACATTCTTTCGCATACTCTCTCCTCTCCTCTATATCCCCTTGCAAACCAAATACAAAGAGAGTGCATAGTTGGTGTGGAACAAAGACATGTAAAAATGGATGCATACATGAGGGGTGGAATGGGAAAGCCATTAAAGATACCTTCAATCCTCTAAAGTTTTTTAGAGAAAGCTTGTTTACTCAATACCACCAAAGCACGTCTACCAACACCTTAGTAACACAATAGTGGAACTTGGACATGATCTATTAAACTTATTTCAAGGTCGCCTTTCGAACATTTTTTGACATCTTAATGCAAATGATTAAGGATCTCAACACATATACATGAGTCTCTCATAAAGTTGGCAAGGGTTCACTAGATCAGTTCTAATCAACTACCTCAAAAAACTATTAGGCTAACCAGCTAGGATTTAAACTCATAGAAAGTTCATTGTTTTGGCATTGAACCTCTTTAATGACAAAAGATAGAGGGTGATGAACATTGTATTCATCCCAAAGAGTACACCGGGTGTAATAATCCTCCATAGATCCATCAAGACAACAGAGTGTTCTTTTTTGGCTAGGTTCTCAAAGATCTCAAACACCTCAAAATTTTGTTAATGAGAGTATACATGTGAGAGTTCATCCCACATGTTTTTTTGATACATGGGAACCACCTCCAAGAAGGATCCACATCATTGGCCTAACCACAACAATGTAAGCCCCCTCAACTACCCACACATCAGAGGAGTGTATAAACTCACACATAGGCTACCATGTGTGACGGAATCAAGGATTGCTCAGGTTTCACAACTAGAGATTCAAACTTGGGTCTCTACTCAGTGGAGCTCGTGCCTTTGCCATGGCTATAACGCAAATCCCACATGTTTTTAGCAGTCTGGAGGCAGAGGAGAGATTGACTATCTTGGTTTTTGTATTGTAAAGTTCAAGAGGCAAACCATAAATGGTAGTTGGAGCCAAGTAGTTTCACAATAGTAACATAACGACTTGGGGAACAAGTAGATGCCACTAGGTAAAGAGATGTGGCATAGTATACAACAACTGAAGAACAAATAGTGAGATCAGCAACCTATATATCTATGAGATACTCAAGTAGCCATAGGACATAGCTAGGAATAAGAGGGGCCAAGCGCATTAAGACCTCAAAGAGGATAATAGATGGAATTTGTAAGAACATAAAAATGGACTTAATCTATGGTTTGGAAGAGGAAGATGTTGGGTAGAGGAAATATAAAGAGAGAGTTGGAGGAGAGGGATTTTACTGTGGCTTGAGGCTATAAAGGTGGGAAGGGCAATAGAGAGGCAGAGTAATAGCAGGGTTATTAAAACCAAACCGAACCAAACTGACATGTAAAACCATTGGAACTGGGCATCGGTGGCTGGAACTATTTGGGTCAATGCTATACCCATAAACAAGGCTTACCCATGTAATTAACAACATTTTGGACAGTGCAACCAACAAACCTATGAACTAGTCCAGTTTTACACAACTGGTCAATCAACTTTCTTTTCCTTTCAATAGGTCTCAAGTCTTAAATCCCCTTACAAAAACCATATTTAGCATGGTCTTATCCCAATACCCCAATGCATTCTGACCTTTGGTGCCAAGGAAAGGCAAAGATAAGTTGCTACTGTGTATCCTTCTCTAGCCATTGCTTCTATTGGGAGCTTCTCTGGATACTAATACTGCTAGGAGATCCACATGTCACCGTTGATAAAGAAATCAATGTCGGTTCCAATTGATCATGCAACAATCAAAGGCCGCTACTCAACCTAAAGCCTCTAGCTACTTCCCTTCTAACTAGTTGTGATGGAGTAGACTTTTGGAATCCTTAAATGTCCAATGACATATTGGAATTCATATGTTGACTTATCTTAAGAACTCCAAGTACTTTGATAAAATATGTATGATTAGTTGTGTTGACACCAAGATTCAGATCCCTAAGTTGATTCCCTTTTGGATTAAGTTATTTATTGGTCAAGTGGTGGAAACTTGGGATTGAGATTTTATGGGACATAGCTTGGATGATAATAAAGCCTTGGTCAAAGTTTATTAATCGTACCAATTTTTCTAGATGGAGCTATTTAGGTATGAATATGATGAAATCATGTGCTTTGTGGTGCACATGCAATAAGGTTAATATTCTTATGGCTTTTTGTTTTGATGAAGATGATGTCACACCCTTTGAGATGAGGGGAGATTCATGGATTGAATCATCGAGTGGGGAATTTCAAGCCCTTGAATGCCATCAAACAACCAAGGAGATTCTGCTTACGGTTACAATCAGGAGGATAGTTGTGACCCTAAGCGTCGTGATCCTTTAGTCGTGGATCGAGAGGGTGAGGAAAGTGTGCAGTTGGAACCATCTCCTTAGTAACTTCCGCGGAATTCAGGGTTAATAGTACGAGAAAGAGGGAGTTTGACTCCCCCACTCCCTCTCCCCACCTTTGTACTCTATCTACACCATGGTGAGCCAGAGCCACATGAGAATGTGGTCTGTGGTGGAGTCACTGGTGACGAGCCCGAGAGGCCAGCGGCAAGCTCGTAGAAGACGAGAGTCACAGATGCCCATGGAAAAGCCCATCGATGCAGGCACAGCCCTATGAAGCACAGAAGGTGAACGGGCAGCATCGACCGTGACAGCATCAAAGAACCATCAAGCGGCTCCAAGCCTGAGCCAAGCGGCCGGAGGAACTGAGGGAGTAGGGCCGAATCCGTTGGCCCTGATGTTGGTCACACGCTGGAGGAGATCCCTGGCAGCGGTGGCTGACTTATGGAAGAACATAGAGGAACCAGGCCGGCAGTGCAGAGGGATGGTGGATGGAGCCGAAGGAAACCTTATTGGTTGATGGGGGGGTTGGGTCGTGCAGGATCTCTCGCCAAAGGAGCACAATCGACAACGGCGATGGAGTCCAGCCTCACATTAGTACTCTGTTTCACAGAGGAAACAGAAGCAGCGGGCTAGATCGTGAGAAAGGGGGAAGCCCCGACCCAGGCTAACAGATCTAGGAATCCATGGATCTATCTTCAGATTCGGCCTACCCAACAGTGCAGCACCACCCTGGATGTCCATTTGGCGGCGCATGCTTGGCCACAGAAAGGTAAATATTTAGCAAATTCCCAGATCTTCAACAAATCATTACAAATAGCACGATTATCAGAAAAATATAAATATAGTACCAAAATTCTCAGAAAAATGAGTAGAACACAGTAGAATGATAATATCAGGCTTTTGATGCATTAATAACAGTGATATCATGTAATATGTGTAATGCTTGTTTGATGGATAATAAATATCAAATGATATTCTAAAATTATGATAACATGTCAGTAAGTCTATAATCATGTCTATAATGCATATGATGTCAGATATGGTCATGTTGATGCATGAAAGCATATAATTTGATTAATACGACTAATTGGGGCTAATAACACTAAAGATGATGCAATTAATGCATACATGCTCAATAAATGATGAAATTTCAATAAATGATGAAATTTACATAACACTCTTATATTATCAATTTGGACGTCACACATCAGATTAAGTATTTAGATGTAATCTTTTGTTTAGGTTGTGGATGTGTGATCTTGAAGAACCAGGATAGTTGAGAGTTCTGTGGTGAGTTGATGTACATGTGGACATGTTGTCTTAAGATCCTATAGTTTAGTGGTAGTACATGTATATGTATAAGTTTGCTGGCAATATCTAATATCAAACATGTTTCTTGGTTGGTAAGGATGGCAAAAAATGTCAGCTGAAGTTGTATGGCGAAGGGAATCACCTGGGCACGCTGTCACCCAGATCTAAGTTCATAGATCAGGAAGAGACGTGATTTGGGTTGGATGCCACCGTCATCGAGATCTAAGTGCATAGAACATGAAACAAGTAGGATTAATACATGTATGGGTATAGATGTAACCATTATTAGACACAATTAAATACAGATCCACGGGTCTACAGGTCTGTGTATACAAAAATTTGGACCCATGATGGGTTTATAGGGTAAGGGATTGTGAGTAAGCGGGTATACCCAGACCCATTTACAACCCCACAAAAAGGCAGGGAGAAGGGGGTTTAGGGTGACAGAAAGGTAGGAACGTATAGGGGAGCAGGATAGCTAAAAGTAGGGTAGGAGGGGCAGACGGTGGGGAGGGAAAAGGGAATGAGAAAGAGGTATTACAGCCAGGGGTGGCCGTTGTGAGGGTAGGGGAGGAGTGGAGAGGTGAGGAAGGGAAGGGTGTGTATGCTAGGGGAATTCATAGATGTCAAAAACCATGTAAATAAATAGAAGAGAGGAGCTAATAAATAGAAGCATGAGATATTGGATAGTAGGAGAAGAAAAAAGAAAATACAAGACTAAAGCATGAAGCAGATAAAGAACATATATTAATAGATATAATAGATCATCACTAAGATTCGTCCCCATGTTTAGATGGATGGCTTTGTACTTGTTGTCTCACTCCATTTTCTCCATTAATCCAAAAGTTAATCTAGTTGCAACTACAATGTCGATTGCCTTATTTATGAGAAAAAAAATATTTTGCAATATTAAATGAAATTGGCTAAAAAGCAAACTAAATAAATTGGATACATCAACAAACAAAAGACAATTTGGTGGCACTATTCACCAGTGTTTTAAAAAGCATTTGAGGCGCCCGCCTGAGCGGATCACATCCTCAGCTGCCTGGTTAAGGCTTTGAGCGGGTTGGCAGGCGGCAGGCCATTAAACACCTGCCTATGACCCGCTTGGCCCGCCTATGTGTCCGCCTGAAACCCTGCTTTGGGAGCCCTCTTATGGCCGCCTATTTTTTGGGCGCTATATTTAGCCTATCTGTTGTAACATAATACAAATATATAAGTCTATAGTAGTATAATAAGTTAGTATGAATACATAACATTACTGTATAATACATTCTATACTATAATATATTAATATATACACTATGTATCCAGTTATCGATTGCATAATATATTTCTGTAACTTTCTACCTTATATATAATATTACATTAATACATATTATATTCTACTGTTTATATTAGTACATTCTATATATTCTATAGTTTACTGCATAATGTAAACTAATACATTATATATTTTGTATTGTTTGTTGCCTTATAAATAATAATACATTAGTACATTATATAGACATGGTGTATTCTATTGTTTACTGAATATTAATATGCTCTATATATTCTATTATTTACTACATAATATAAATTAGTACATTACATATATTCTATTGTTTGCTGCATATTAGTATATAATGTTGTAATTCTATAAATTTACTACAGTAAGAGTAAGTTGAGACTAAAAAGTCTATTTCTTATGTCTTAAACTTGTGTAATTGAACTGTATTTGCTAATTCATTTTTTTTAGTTGTGGTATCAATTATATAGGTGTTTTATTTTTATGTGTAGGGTGTTTAAATAAGTATAAATTTTTTTTGAAAATGTGTTTATTACATACTAATATGTATAATTTCTACAAAATTACCTAAAACTTTCGGGCCCGCTTTTTCAAAAAGCATTCAACTGGCCACAAGGTGTTGTCTACACGCCTCCCGCTTCCCGCTTTATAAAACATTGCTATTCACCATTGTAGTCTACTAGTCTTGACTAGGTGTTGTCCTAGGGAGCATGGGTAGCTAGGAAACTGCTTGCCACACCAAATAGGATGACAGGGACATGGGTACCTACAAATTAGATTGTTTGGGAGAGTCAAGTTGGACATCAAGGACCGATTACTTTGTTTTACTTTTTATTGCCTTCCACATCCTTCACAACATCATTTGCGGCCAAAAAGAACATCCCCTCTTTACCTTGGGCGGAGAGGACCAACATTGCTCGTCTCCACCTCTAGCTTATCACACATCAACATCTAACCTCCCCATTAAAGGGTCATGTGGAGTGGGATGCTTCTCCTTTTCTTCCTCACTTCCTCATTCCTTATCATAGTACTCCTTCCATGTTCTCACAAACTCACAAGATGTTTATAAACATGCATATGTTATATATTATATATAATATTTTATGAATGTATTTTATATTAGCTTAAATTAAAGCGATTGGCTAGGAGCCATTAGCACCGAAGCAAGTGAGGTCACTAATTGGTCATAGTGATGACTATGGCCATAAGAACCATCTGCAGACAATCATTATGTCATTTGCATTGTGTGTCTAACATAAATTTTACATAAACAAAACTTTCCAAAGTCATATAAAAATTAAATTACATCATGTTTCACCAGTTCTCACTCAATAGGATAACGGTGTTGTAAGAAAAAATAAATCTTCACAAAAAAACATTATGAATTCAATAAAAGTGGGACATAACCTAAAACATGAAATATAGCACCTATAAAAATTAAAATGTGAACAAAATATGTCTATATCTAACAACCAAGGAAGGATGAAAGGGAGTTACCACATCCAAGAAAGTGATGTCTAGTTATCTTACTTGATCATACATGAGAGAGTCCCCCCATATAAGTGATATGCAACTTATGTATTACTACCAACCTGAAAATACATGGAAATACAATGAGAAACATAAAACATCAATTGGCCAAAGAGGCATACCATTGAAATTATGGAATAGAAAATAGTAATTAAGAGCCACTTTTGATGATGGCTAAAATTTAGCAAAATACACATCACAATGTAAGCAAAAGAGAGAGGACAGACCTAGCACCCTAGTCACAATAATGCCAACATTTTGAAAAAGTCACATTTCAAACTGAAAACTTTCTCTAGCCTTCACGGAATATTCCTAAAACGTATAAACATATGAGAACTCAAAATTGTGTAAGCCTTGAGTATATGTAAGAGGAATCAACTGATAAATGGATAAAAGTTTCTAAGGATGGGTTTTATATGATAATATAAACGAGTGTGCACCTAGGTAAGTGAGTGATGTAATCAAAGTAGATAAAATATGCTATGACTAGATTAGAAAGAATGGTGAATAGAATAAGTCACAAGATGTATGCATTGATAAGACAAAAAAATCTAATACAAATGCGGCTGAACCAAAAAGTCTTTGAATATTAATATATGACGTTGATTGAAGTGCATTGTAGTCAATACATTTGATATACCTTAAGAGGAATTAACGACATGATTCTAACAGTAGTGCTCAGAATTGGTAGGATCTCTAAACCTAGTGCAGGCACCGTGAGCAACGAGTTTCTTAGTCTCACAGCAATGCGGGTCAGAAATGAGGAGAGTGTGGTTGTACCTTATGAGGACGTCTTCAATTGCTTGCTGACGAATTCAGGAAGTAGGCAACCAAGGTCATGCTGATGTTGGCATACCCCGTAGATGCAATAGCTCTGCCCTCTATCTCAGACACGGATTCACATGTCGACACCGGCAAATCAATGGAGTCCGAGGAGAAAGAAAGTTCATAGACCTTAAACTAGATGATTTCTGGCTTCAACAACTCTATCAGCGATTCGTTGAGCCGACCGTGTTTGCAGCGGATCAGAGTGACGACCTTCGTGTTGCACGGTAGTTGATTGGATGGTGTTATCACATCACACTGGAAGGGAGCGAGGAAGCAGAGGTAGAGAGGAAGCGGCGGTAGATGGGTAGAGGGAAATGGCGGTTAGGCGTGCGGCTGTGGGGGTTGAGAACAGATTGAACTAGGGCTCCGAGATACATTAGTAAAACATCAAGCATCGTTGGATTGGCATACTCGTCACAGAAATTTTGCGCCACCCGTCACGGAAAGGCCCTTGTTTTGTAGTGCACCATCTCTACGGTCACAAGGACACCTTCATGTTGGCTTTCGCTGAGGAGGAACAAACCAAGCCCCCGGCCTCCTCCTCCTCCAAGAAAGTGATGTCTAGTTATCTTACTTGATCATACATGAGAGAGTCCCCCATATAAGTGATATGCAACTTATGTATTACTACCAATATGAAAATACATGGAAATACAATGAGAAACATAAAACATCAATTGGCAAAAGGAGCATACCATTGAAATTATGGAATAGAAAATAGTAATTAAGAGCCACTTTTGATGATGGCTAAAATTTAGCAAAATACACATCACAATGTAAACTAAAGAGAGAGGACAGACCTAGTACCCTAGTCATAATAATCCCAACATTTTGAAAAAGTCACATTTTAAACTAAAAACTTTCTCTAGCATTCACGGAATATTCCTAAAACGTACAAACATATGAGAACTCAAAATTGTGTAAGCCTTGAGTATATGCAACTGATAATTGGATAAAGGTTTCTAAGGATGGGTTTTATATGATAATATAAACGAGTGTGCACCTAGGTAAGTGAGTGATGTAATCAAAGTAGATAAAATATGCTATGACTAGATTAGAAAGAATGGTGAATAGAATAAGTCACAAGATGTATGCGTTGATAAGACAAAAAAAATCTAATACAAATGCGGATGAACCAAAAAGTCTTTGAATATTAATATATGACGTTGATTGAAGTGCATTGTAGTCAATACATCTGATTTACCTTAAGAGGAATTAACGACATGATTCTAACAGTAGTGCTCAGAATTGGTAGGATCTCTAAACCTAGTGCAGGCACCGTGAGCAACGAGTTTCTTAGTCTCACAGCAATGCGGGTCAGAAACGAGGAGAGTGTGGTTGTACCTTATCAGGATGTCTTTGATGTACCTCTTCAATTGCTCGTCGACGAATTCAGGAAGTAGGCAACCAAAGTCATGGTGATGTTGGCATACGCCGTAGATGCAATAGCTCTGCCCTCTGTCTCAGACACGGATTCACATGTCGACACCGGCGAATCAATGGAGACCGAGGAGAAAGAAAGTTCATAGACCTTAAACTAGAGGATCTCTGGCTTTAACAGCTCTATCAGCGATTCGTTGAGCTGACCGTGCTTGCAGCGGATCAGAGTGACGACCTTCGTGTTGCACGGTAGTTGATTGGATGGTGTTATCACATCACACTGGAAGGGAGAGAGGAGCATAGAAAAAATGTATCAATTTTAGTTTAAAGTGGACTGTTTTCAGAATCGCGTTTCGTTGACTATCCCGCGGTTTGCAAATTTCTCGGTGATTAGAAACGACGAGTGACACTACGTTGTTTTGCGCCACCCGTCACGGAAATTTTGCGCCACCCGTCACGGAAAGGCCCTTGTTTTGTAGTGCCACCATCGCTACGGTCACAAGGACACCTTCATGTTGGCTTTCGTTGAGGAGGAACAAACCACGCCCCCGACCTCCTCCACCGGTCACCGTGCGCCCTCGGACATCAGCTCCGACCATGAATTCTGCATCACCGCTCATGACTCTTCGTCCTTTCTCTGGCACCGGAGGCTGGCCCCAATCCCCACCCAATCATGTTGACCCAGTAACAACCGCAGGACCAAGTCCAAGAGGCCGCCGGCTTACTTCTGTTTCTGGAAGATGTAGGGAATACATCCACCGGCGGCGAACGCGTTGGAGTGGCGGCAGGGCTTGGGCAGCGAGGCCTGTACCGGCGGGACAACTTATCCTCTCCTCCGTTAGTTATAGGTTCCCTGCCTGTGCAGCCATCTCGTGTGTGCCTCCTTCCCTGGCGCAGTTGTCAAGGTGTAGACAGAGAAAAGGAGGAAGGAACTTGCCCAAGCGACGAGCGGAGGCACCAACAGCTGCAAGAGGGAGAGCGAAAACGCGCCGACGGATCTCTGTCTGATATACATTTAGTCCCATATTGGGAGTATCAGAGGCTAATTGGGGAGATATAAGCTAGAAGTTGTCCCCTCTCGACAACTAGCTTTTGAGTGGTTGTTGCCCCTCAGAAGCTAGTTAGCTTTTGAGAGTGGGCTTTCCACTAAGCCTTATTCGGGTAGGCCTATCAAATGGTATTAGAGCTTATGCATAAGCTAGTTGTTCCTCCGCTGGAGCATCTCAGTCCCTCTTGACCACTAGAGGACTGACCGCAATTAGTAGCGGGTGAAAGCACTACACACACCATCAACAAAAGACTTTACTTCAATCCACATTATCCGTTTCTTCTATCTCTTTCAAAATATCCAAATCATTTCCAAAGAAATAAAACTTACCATCTTCCATCTCTTTCAAGATATTCAAATCATTTCCAAAGAAATAAAACTTACCCGACACGATTATTGATATATATCATACATGGAGAGTACAAAATGTGGTAGCTGAGTTATCATCCAGTAAAACACATTTTTAGGTACTATATGATTCACTACTACAAAACCGCTAATAAGTTAGGTCTATAACCCTTACAATGGTGCTAATAAAATAACAATTGTAGAAAGAAAAATGGCATAAATAATTCATCAGAAATAAGTAGGCAATCGTTTAATACTCAATTATATAAGGTGACTGAAAAGAAAGTCAAACAAATTTAAGCTGACTTGTTCATCTAGAGGTTCTACAAAAGTTGTTGCAACCTCATGCACAACCTCAGAAATCTAGGCTAGGATAAGTTAAAAATATAAGTAACGTGAGCACTGTGACATAATCCACAAGTGTAGATTACAACAATGACAAAGGTTGATAACATTGACACTCTAGCGATGTGACATATTTTTGATAAGTAGAACTAAAGATAAAATACATGTTACTATACTAATGAGGTAATCTCAAAAATAAGTATAAGAAAAGGAAAATAAAAGTCTACACTTCAATCCCCACCCAATCATGTTGACCCAGTAACAACCGCAGGACCAAGTCCAAGAGGCCGCCGGCTTACTTCTGTTTCTGGAAGATGTAGGGAATACATCCACCGGCGGCGAACGCGTTGGAGTGGCGGCAGGGCTTGGGCAGCGAGGCCTGTACCGGCGGGACAACTTATCCTCTCCTCCGTTAGTTATAGGTTCCCTACCTGTGCAGCCATCTCGTGTGTGCCTCCTTCCGTGGCGCAGTTGTCAAGGTGTAGACAGAGAGAGAAAAGGAGGAAGGAACTTGCCCAAGCGACGAGCGGAGGCACCAACAGCTGCAAGAGGGAGAGTGAAAATGCCCCGACGGATCTCTGTCTGATACATTTAGTCCCATATTGGGAGTATCGGAGGCTACTTGGGGAGATATAACTTAGAGGTTGTCCCCTCTCGACAATGAGTTTTTGATTGGTTGTCCCCCCTCGGAAGCTAGTTTTTGAGAGTGGGCTTTCCACTGAGCCTTATTTGTATAGGCCTATCAAATGGTATAAGAGCTTAGGCATAAGCCCAACCTCTAACTTAAAAGGACTTTGCACCAAAGGGAAAAGGTTTCGTATCACAGCTAGGCATAAGTCCAACCTTAGCTCCACCGTTGGAGCATCTCTCGCTAGACCACTAGAGGACTGACCGCAATTAGTAGCGGGTGAAACACATTAGGGGTTTTACACACCTCTGTCTTATCTAAAGTGCCTTCATCTTGGCAACTCTAACACAAAAAGCAGCTAAGATATAATATCAAGTTTGGTATTAATAGAATACAATATAACAATCCCACTTTCAGTTACTACATGTTGCTATACGGATGGTTGATCGCTGTAAAGAGCATTATAATGACAAATTTCAAGTCAATATATATTTGACACTGATAATCAACGTTGGATGCCTAGATTTACGCTGATCGGAACTCCTCATTGAATTGAATCAAGTAGTTGTTTACAAGTAGGAGGATGTTTTCCTTTGCCCATTGGGGAGAAGTCACACATGATTGTTGCACAAATTTAATTGGAAATGAGTGAATACAATTGTTATATGTTCAACTATACAACCAACAGTGATTTTAAATTCTAAGTTGATAGAGTCACTTGAACTTTCGAGAACCCACCTCAATGAACAAGGAACAAATTACCAATGACCAAATAAGACTACAACATAATAACCTGCAATCATGATCTCCCATATATGTATATATCAAGATGTGCACAACCATTTGTTATCATCGCAAGCTTGACTTCAAGAACAACACGAAATGCATTTATATTTGCGTGCTATAATAATGCTCAATATGCAACAAACTTCTTACATATCATTTAAGATAGTATTATATTTCCTCTTTGATTTTGCAATAACATTGGATGTATCTGAGGACAACAATTTCTTCCATATGTCCTAGATATGCTAAGATCTTTAGTTAGTAGTTCAGTCAGTTGGGTAATTATGATGAGCAGTCCAAATGATTTCTCCAACCTGTTATGTACAAAAGAAGCACAAGGAGACGTTCAGTCAACTTAGCAATAGTCGAAATATACCTAGTTCTTTAGTTAGAAGCTTTATAAGTAGGATAGTTAATAAGAGAAGTTTAATTGATCTTTCCAACCTATCATATGTGATTGCAGTTCAAGGACACGTTCAATTCACTTATCCACAACATTCTTATTGTGCTTGTAAGCATGCAAAGTTTGGATCACTCATCAAAGATGTGAACTATTATGCACTAAAGCTCACACATTTTAGGTTATTGATGCTATAGAAGGCACACCCTAAAAATGTAGAGAGGTTCCTTCATAACGAACAATGGTGCTAATAAAATAACAACAGTAGAAAGAAAAAGGGCATAAATAATTCATCAGAAATAAGTATGCAATCGTATAATACTCAATTATATAAGGTGACTAAAAAGAAAGTCAAACAAATTTAAGTTGACTTGTTCATCTAGAGGTTCTACAAAAGTTGTTGCAACCTCATGCACAACCTTCAGTGCCACAAGGTAGCGATCACACCACAAATGTGTTGTGCAACAATGAAAAAGCAAACTCACAAACATCCGCAGAAATCTAGGCTAGGATAAGTCAAAAATATAAGTAACATGAGTGCTATGACATAATCCACAAGTGTAGATTGCAACAATGACAAGGGTTGATAACATTGACACTCTAGCGATGCGACATATTTTTGATAAGCAGAACTAAAGATAAAATACATGTTACCATACTAATGAGGTAATCTCAAAAATAAGTATAAGAAATGGAAAATAAAAGTCTACACTTCAATACATAATGGAAAAGGAAAATATAAATTATAAAATCTTAAGTATTTATGATGGAGAAACAGCTTATATCAGGGGTTTAAGTAAGACATATAGTGTCAGATATAGAGCACTCAACGATGGACAATGTTTTAATATTTCTCGGCGGTTATGGTTAGGTGTAACCGATGATAAAGGTCAATTGGAGGTGGAAAAAAATTCACAGGATCACATGGCGCAAACATCTTTGTCATTGATCACTCAGGAAAGCACCGACCATAAAGGTCAATTTATTCCCATGGGTCAGATGGTGCGTGCACATCTTTATCACGTTGGTTTCATTGAAAAGAATTGTCGATATAGGTTTTTTAAAGACAAATGAAACAAAAACTTTTACGTGAAATTCCATTTTTGCTTATGATATATAGCGTTGATGTCTTTAAGAAGTGACTGAAGGAAAAAACAAAGTGCAGACTGTGTTTTCTCAGGTGTGCTAACCGCGACGATGGCTAACCTAGAACCGACGGGAAAAGTGACATAGTCGGTTATTCTTACAAATATAACATACTCTATATCCCCATTCTATAGTAGTGTTTCCAATTAGGATTAACAAAACATTCAGAAAGAAATAATTAATTAAATTAATAATTAATTAAATATGTAGTTGTATCCTAGTATAAAAAGAAGATGCAAGACATTCTCCACAATCTACAAGTCTAATTCCTGGCCCAGCCAGACCATACGGGATGTGGCATGTGCACGTGCTTGCATGTGTGTTGTGGTCACTAAACCCACCAACGAGGTGAGCATACCAATTCCTAGGACATTTGGACAGTAGTGTCACATGTGATCCTACATATAAGGACCACAAAAGTTTTAGGAGTGAGCAATGTGGGATAAAACTCTTCCTTATTTACATTAGACACAAAACAACACTTCCTCCATATACTAACTGCACTACATTGGGCTTAACCCATGCTAAATATATACATGACTTCTATATCCATATATCTAACAATATATGCATTTTGATAAATCTTGTCTACAAGGCACAATATGTTATGTTGTTAAGATCATTAGCTACTCTAGATATGATCTTTCAATAAAGAATGAATTTTGTTCTAAAGTTGAACAAAGTTATATTGAAGTCAACATAGTTGTGAAGGGCACAAAGATCACCAAAATAGCTAGTTTACAAATCTATATATGTCGAGTGCATAGAAACAAGTTGTTCAATAGCTAAAACTGAGTTTATTTACATACACATGTTGAAATAGGAGTAAGATGATAGATATATGGCTGTAAATGCCATGTATATAACATGGATTAAGCCCAATGTAGTGCGACTAGTACATGTGAGAAAAGTAGTTTTATCTCTAGTGCAAATGGAAAAGAAGTTTTATCCCATATTGCCCACTCCTACAACTTTTGTGGTCCTTATATGTAGGATCGCATGGTATACTAGTGTCCAAGGGTCCTAGGAGGAGGGTATGCTCACCTCCTTGGTGGGTATGGTGACCACAACACACACATACACACGCATGTGTGCCACACCATGCCTCATCTCGTCTGGCCGGGTTGGGCTCGGGCTCGGGCTTGTGGATTGTGGAGAATGTCTTCCGTTTTCTTTTTGCACTAGGATACAACTACGTAATTAGTTATTGATTTAATTAATTATTTCTTTCCTAATCATATTTATTAATCCTAACTGGAAAGTATGGCTTTTGGGGAATTTTTCGCAATGTGTACAAGAGACCAAGTGGTTGCATCTTAATAGGAATAGGATTATTGGGGCGTGTAAGGCTATAAATATGCCTCTGGTCATTAGGGTTAAATACAACTTTCAGACACACAGTAGTCAGCCATTTGAGTGTGTGTTTGTGAATCCTAAAGCTAGAGTCTACCACCGTCGTTCCTTGTGGGGGATGGGATACTAGGTATCCTATCTTAAGTTTGGATGCAACTTGGGATAGAATTAGGTAACATGGACTTTATCAGTGAGTATTGCGATCGATCTCCCACTGGAGGCATTAGCGTCGATCTGCACATGATCGATCAAAGGGGCGGGGGGAGGTGTGGAGACAAAGATATTCATATGCCATGTATCCAGAGCGATCTTAATGAAAAACAACCATGATCATCACAAGCCCTTGATTTGGCTTGCTTATCTTGTACCCACGCTTGATGAACTTCATGGCGACAAGCTCCTTGCTGATCTTGTTCCACATCTGCTTGGCCACCACGAAGTTACCACTCTCATCTCTTCCTTCCAATGTGCAACCTATCAGATGGTGGTTCCTGTGGTTGTTGAGCTGCACTAGTAGTATAGCTGATCCTCTGCATCGTTCATCGTCAACACAAGTGAGACATGTCTTCTTCAGGTTCTTGACCGGGTCAACTAGAAGAACGGCACATATCTTTCCAGATTGTGGGTCGCTGATTTCTTTAAGTAACACGTTCATTTTTCAATGAACGATCTGGTCTAGTTCTTAACTCAGTTTTTAGTTTCTCCTACACTGTTTATTCTTCTGCTTCTTATCTGGATCTGGCCTAAACATGTTAATATAGTGCACCCATCGCTATTCCATGTAACAACATAAATCTAAATTTACAACAGTATTAAAGAAAACATCTTTCTGTCATTAGTTAACAATGGTCGGTCATGCTGGTTCTGGGAATATTGCGGGTTATGATCAGTACTTAGAAGAGATTAGACCTAAACCTGATGACACTATCCCTGATAATAAAAATATAATTGCTAACTGGAAGAAGGGTGATAATACGTGCTGAGGTTTGATTTTGTTTGGTTGAAATAACAAATTGTATGATTCTTATTCGAAGCCTCCTTTTACTACTTCCAAAGTTCTATGGGAAGCGTTAGTTAAAAAATTTATTATTGAAAACCAATGTGTTGAAAAGTATTGTGTCTATTTTCTAAAATTTCAGATGGTTGAGGGTAAGTATGTCTCAGATGAAACACGCAACCTTCAACTCCTCTGTCATGAACTCACAGATGCAAAGATGGAATTGCCTGAGAAGTTTGTTGTTATGTCTATCATAGAAAAGTTTCCTAAGTCATGGGAATCATTTGGCATGTCTCTTAAGCATCGCAAAGTAGACATGATAATGGATAGAACACTTAAAAGAGAAGACGGGCAAGGTGCCTACTAATGAAAACCATAGTGTCAATTTTACTACTGCTAAAACCAAAGATAAGAAAATAAATAATGCACATAAACCTAAGGCCAAAATCCAAAAGAAACTACAAAATAAACCTTGTTGGACTTGTGTATAGGTTGGCCACTGGAACAAGGATTTTTCTTCAAAGAAGGAAAAGAAAGTTGTCGCATCTGCAACTGAGGAGGTTGTGGTCAACATGATAACTACATCCTTGCACCTCAATGATGGGTATGTTTCTAAAAAACCTGAAATGCTTTCTATTTTTGAACCACTTTATTAGATAATCCACACTGGGGCTAATGTACATGTTTGTACTAACAAGTCCCAGTTTGTGTCTTACCATGCCTCAAGAGGTCGTTCTATGACTTTGGGTGATTCCAACTCTACAGAAGTCAAAGGCAAAGGATGGTTGGACTTAAAGTTCCCTTTGGGGAAGGTTCTGATGCTTCATAGAGTCAGACATGTTCCAACCATTTGACGCAATATCCTTAGTGGCGTAATTTTTGTTAGGGAAGGTTTTAGAGTAGATTGCAAATGTAATAAGGCTATTATTACACGCCTTCGTTATTCTTTATTTTTTGTCAAGGGGTATTTATGTGATGTGGAGAACTTATTTAAAATTCTTATTGAAAATGTTTCAAATTCTATGTTAAATTAGAATGATAATAGTTCTGTATGCATCAATATTGTATCATCTAATATTTGGCATCCACGTTCAGGACATGCTAATGTTACCTCAATGAAGTGTATGATGAATCTTAATTTAATCCCTAAATATAATTTTAGCAATAATAAATGTGAAATTTGTGTGCAAGCTAAATTATCTAGGAAACCTTTTTCATTCTATGAATAGGAATTCAGAAATATTGGATTTAGTGCATACTGATATCTGTGAATTTAATGGTATTGCTACAAGGGATCAAAAGTGTTATTTCATAACTTGTATTGACGATTCTAATATATATTGTTATGTCTTTTTACTTAGCCGTAAAATGAGGCATTGGATAAATTTAAAATTTATAAGAAAGAAGCTGAAACTCAAATTGGCAAAATACTTAAATGATTCAGGTCTAATAGGGGAGGAGAATGCACCTCGAGCTTTTTTTTGGAATTTTTGCCAATTACATGGTATAGTTCATGAGGTTACCTCTCCTTATTCACCATAGTCTAATGGGATAGCTGAATGTAAAAATTGAATCCTTATAGATATGGAAAATTCTTTACTCCAAACCTCAGGTCTACCCAACTTCATGTGGGAGGAAGCTTTGAATACAGATTTCCATATTTGGAATAGAGTTCCATACAAACATGTAGAAAGTAGTCTGTTTGAGTTATGGTGAGGAAGAAAACCAAGCCTCAAATATCTTCGAGTGTGGGGGTGCCTTGCTAAGGTACTTGTCCCTAAACACAAGAGGAAGAAATTGGGATCAAAAAAGGTTGATGCCATTTTCTTGGGGTATGTAGAGACAAGTTATGCCTATAGATTCTTGATTGTAAAATCTGATATCTCAGGCATTGAGGTCAATACAATTGTGGAATTACATGATGCCACATTCTTTAAGGATGTGTTTTCCATGAAATCTGATGTGCCCAATGAAGTATCTCAAAAAAGTCATTCACCACAGGTTCCATTCCCAAGCATGTGGAAAGGATGACAAATGTGGGGGTGACTCAGAATAAGCTATTTCTGAATCCAATGATTCTGAAGAAATATTTGAACCAAGGAGAAGAAAACAGCCTAGGACATCCAAGGACTATGGAAGTGAGTTTCTCACTTACAATGTTGAGGATGATCGTATAACTTTCAAACAAGCTATGGAATCTCTGGAAGCTAAGTTTTAGAAAGAAGTCGTTAATGATGAAATTCAATCAATTCTCTCAAATAGAACTTGAGAATCGGTAGATTTGCCTCTTGGTTGTTCTACATTTGGATGCAAATGGATCTTTAAGAAGAAACTTAATGTAGATGGGACAATCAATAAGTATAAGGCTAGGTTAGTTGCTAACGGTTACACACAGAAGGAAGGAATAGATTATTTTGATACATATTCCCCTATTTCCTGTATGACCACAATCTGAGTGCTTATAGCATTGTCTTCCATTTATAATCTTTGTATCCATCAGATGGGTGTGAAGACCGCGTTATTACATGGTGATCTTTAGCAAGAGATATATATAGAACAACGTGGGTTGTGGGAATGAGTCCAAAGTGTGTAAACTTGTTAAGTCATTATATGGCTTGAAACAAGCCCATAAGCAATGGCATGAGAAGTTTGATTTTATGATATCATCATTTGGCTTTGTTTTTAATGAATTTGATAAGTGTCTCTATTGCAAATCATTAATGATGGATTCTGTGACGTCCGTCTCGAGAAAAACAAGATCAACGAATGCGGAAGCGATTAGCAGCGGAATTATCAAAAATCACTAAAAATTAAAACTTTTATAAAGAGACCATCAAACAATAAAAACTCTTTTATAAACAAACATGATAAGTCACTTACAAACTAATCCATAGTTACATCTCTGTAACATCATGTCTCGAGAATTACAACATTAACAACCTTGTTAACTGTACAGGGTAAGATACAAAATCTCGAGGCATCATGCCAAAATCTTAGATACACAGACTCCTAGGACCTGAGAGTATAGAGACGACACAGGACATACTATCTACACAAGTTGACAGAACAACGTTTCCACCTGAGGATCACTGCTGTCTTTGAGATTGTTGCTGCTGTTTCTCACCCACTGATGGGTTTCTTCATCCTCGGTGTCTTCCTAAAAAGTCAAATCCCACGGGGGTGAGACAATTGAATAATTGTCCCAGCGAGAGTTATAACTCTCCGCCAGAAGCTTTGTTATTGCATTAAAGGAATAACATAAAGCAGAAGAATTATAAATACTCAACAGCATGTAACATTGCATAACTATGTGAAGCAGCATCCTTATAAGTAATCATTTCAATTATAACTTAATTGAAATACAAGACATATAACAATAAGGAATATGAAGAACTGGTAATCTAGTTACTTAACTAGAGCACTATGAACAATGTATCATCAATCATTGTTTCTCGTAGTTCAACCTAAGCAAATATGCTATGCGGCTGATTACATTTTACAAACTCATTTATGCCCTGAGGAGATGAGTTACACCTCTCATACTCCAACTGACCATCATTAGATCGCAATCGGTACCATACCTAGGTCATCAGGAGAGCTGGATTCCTATGACCTCATCACTCCTCAGTCAGTATGAGGATCGACATGCAGGACATCTCATGTCTCTGCTATAATAGCTTTCCAGGGTATTCTGGAAACTTCGCTATTTAGAGCTACAGTGGCATTCTGTACTCTCTTCGCCATCGAGGAATTTCTTGTTTATCTCTCATCGATGCGGCATTAACAACATCATCGGGAGATTAGTGATACATCATCCCAGCATAAACATATAATGAAGGATTGAGAGATTAGTGATACATCTTCTATCAAATCCAACATTAGGACGTAAGGTTATTCGCGTCCATAACCCCCACATACTCAAAAGTATGTGCTCCAGGAGTTCCCTTAGGAAAACCTATTTCACCATCATGTATTTTCTAACAATGATGGATCTATGGTCAGGTCTCTACTTGATATCATTATACTTGATTAGTTAAGTACATTATTGCATTCTTTAGCATCAGACATGTTTTCAAACATAAATAAATAAAACAAATGCTATAAAGAAAGAGTACTATTTGTATCAAGTTCACATCGCATACTTTCATCATTGGGATATCAATCCCTAACCATCTCATCATTGTGATTCAGGAATATGGGTATTCAAACCCTTGAATCATTATAATACTTGCTACCAAGTAACATTATATCATCTAGTCATTTCATCAGTATGACCTTTGATTATTGTAATGCATATATTACTCATGGCTCATTCAGCCTATCAAGCTCATATGTTACCACTCACTAGATAACATACCATATCACTATACTTGAAGCATGTAAAGTGTTTTCAATGCATATGACATTATAATCCTTACCTGGATATGATCACCTCTTTATGAAAACATGCATGGTTAACATTCACTAATAACATGCACATTGTAACTATATCAACACAACACAAGTTCTTTATATATATATATATGATACCACGGCCGTGCTATCTTGCATGGTCGTGCAAGAGTAAGTCACCACGGCCGTGCTTCATTGCACGGTCATGCAAGAAGGGATTTACCACGACCGTGTCATATTACCACGGCTGGTTTCTAGGGTTAGGATTCTCATTCAATCCAATTGGTTGATTGGGAATAGTGATTCCTTATCTCATACTTCAATCATGGAGATTCATGCTTAAAGCATAACTTAGAATTAGGGTTTACTTGTTTGTATCATCACTTCACCCTAGATTAGGGTTTACCATTCACATTACATCATATTACCCTAGATTAGGGTTTAGGTTCATGATTAGGGTTTCATGATCTCTTTACTTAAGGATCATACCCTTGATTACTACATGAATCAAACTCAGATATTAACCCCATGATATCATTCTTCTCAATCTTGATTAGATCATATTAACCCTATTGAATGACATAATGAATCAAGTCATTGTTCTTATAAGCAATTAGGGTTTCTTCCTTAATTGAAATTTGTCACTTAGGTACTATTAGGGTTTCAACCTTTGTACCATCATTGTGTATGAAGATTACTTTCATTCATGATCTTAATAAGGTTAAGATTCATTAATCATTATGATCAGGGTTTCCATGATCTCATTGTAAAGGATCATACCCTAATTATGTGTATTCATACATGTTGGAAGTATATTCCTTGATTCTCATTCCTATTAGGAATCTTCTCTCTCCTCTTATAATTAGATGATGTTTACATCTCTTATGTTTGGATTAGGTCAAACCATCCTTGATAGCATAAGTCAAGTCATCACTAATATGGTCATTAGGGTTTGCTTGATCAAGGAATGTTGACTACTTAAACCCATCAAGGGTACTTTGGTAAAGTCCACCATTGATCATATCATGCATCACTCAACTAATTACTTGTTTCCCTTAATCGCTTTAGGTATCATTTAGGGTTTAGATTAATCAACCATCGAACCATCTAAGCCTTTAAAGCATCAAGCATTCTTGACCTTAAAAGACCCCAAATGGTTTTGCACTTTCAACCTCCAAACGGTTTTGAAACCGCATGGAGTTGTTGACCGTTTGGTGCCTTTGACTTTCAAGACCGCATGAACAAATACACCATCCAGACTGTTTTCCCAAAAGTGAGGTGAAGACCGTTTGGTCACGTTGACCGTTTGGCCAAGTTTGACTTTGAAACCGATTGGGCAAATCGTTCTTGAAACCGCATGACCACCAAACGGTTTGGGATTGTTTGGTTCCAAACGGTCTTGAGACCGTTTGGTCCAAACACCTCAAAACCGCATGGACCAAAAAGTGCATCAACACTTCAAATTGAAAAAGGGTTTTCAATGTTGAATCCCTCAATTGTTCATGCCATGGTTGACCACTTATCAATTGATCCAATTAGGTTAAACCTCTACTGATTTGACCCTCAATTGATCCTCAATTGTTCACCAATTAGGGTTTAGATTGATTGGATTAGGGTTGGGAATCGATCATCCTTCAACATGTATCATCATGAGTCTATTTGATGTTGAACCCATTGAACCATCACTCAATTGAGTCATGACCTGACCCCAAACGGTCTTGGGATCGTTTGGACATCCTCCAAACAGTCTTGAGACCATTTTCTCAAGTCCGCATTAAAAACTAACTCAATCTATTAAGGTTTGAACCATAGATTTGATCATTAGGTCACTAATCGATTATAGTTCAACTTATTGTCTCTCAATCTTCAATCACTTAACTATGGTCAACCCTAGACCTCAAAATGGTCTTGGGTGACCTACAAACGGTCTTGAGACCATTTTCCCATGATGTCATCAAAAACCAAGTCAATTACTTAAGGGTTGAACCCTAGGTTTGGTCACCAAATCAGCACTTGATTATTCAACAACTTGATGTGATTGGACCCTCAATTAATCAACCCCACTTGACCGTAGACCTCCAAATGGTCTTGGGTGATCACCAAACGGTTTTGAAACCATTTGAGTGATCCCCAAACGGTTTTGAAACCGTTTGGGCCACTCAACCCAAACTTCAACATGATTGGTCCATTGAAATCAACAATGAACCCGATTAGGGTTTAGGTGATTAATGTGCCTTCAACTGGTGATTTACTTGGAATTAGATGATGATTTTTGGTGAGTCATTAACCAACAAGAATAGGAACAGGAATCTCAAACGGTAAACCCTTGGTCAACCCTCTCAAACGATTTTAAAACCGTTTGCCCAAAAAGCTAAAATACTCAATTTGAAAATCAGCACTTAATCTAATTAGGTTTGCCTAATTGATTAGCCTTCAACTCATGATTCCTTTGGAGTTTATCCATCAAATTTGGTGGGTTATCAACCAACATAATTAGGAATAGTATTCTCAAACGGTCAACCCTTGTTCAACCCATCCAAATGATCTTGGGACGTTTGCTCCCAAACGTTCTTATGAAACCGTTTGCTTCTTCAAACGGTTTTGAAACCGTTTGCTACCAAATGTTTTGCAAACCGTTTGGACAAGAGGTGGAGGACCGTTTGATAAAGTAAGATAAGGATTAACATTGGAATTAATGCCACCTTATTCTACCTCAAGAACCTGGTATGTTCTTCATGGATTTAGTTGCAACAACACTTAGAAGTATCTAAAAGAAGGAGAACTAGCAATGATTCTAGGAAAAGAAAGTGCTAAAACAAAGCATAAGGTTTAGAGTTATAAAACCCGCCTTTGGTCTGATCTAAAGTTCCAAGCTCTGTAGATTTAATGGTGGCTTGAGCTCCTGGGGTCGTCCAAGGTCCTTTCTTCAAGAATTGGATGGAGAAGATGGCTAGAAACAAGAGTTGTGTAAGGAAAACTAGCAAACCAACCTTGTAGCATGATTTCCTCCATGAATCTGAGCTAGATGATGATCAAAGCTTACCTATATGAACTTGGTCGTCCTTCTCTGTTCCTGAGCTCCTCCTAAGTCGGTCCAAGCAAGAAGATGAGAAGTGGAAATGAAGGGAACGATCCCTTGCCTTGAAAAAGGGTTGTGCTTATATATTTTGGGCATATTTTCAAGAAAATGATAATTGTTTCCTTATTTCTCACATGGGTCCTTCTCCATTTCTTTTGCCACGTATCTCCCTTATCATCACATGCAAAACTCTTCCTTATCCACGATTTAGAGGAAAATAAGCCAATCATCTTATTTAAGTTGCACATATAAAAGGGTCATTTTGCATACATCTTGATTATTTAGATATAAGGACTATCTTTCTTATTTTATTACTCAAATGAGGCACCCCCCTAATTTTCTTCACTCCACATGATGCCAAGATGCATGAGAGATACTCTAGAGGATATATTTTTCATGTTGCACCCAATGTTTTGGGTAAATTGCACTTTGCACCAAACTAGGGTTTAAAGCACAAGGATTGCTCTACAAGCTATATCTTGGTGCCCAAGCTTGGAGAATCCATATCACTACATCATATTTATTCTTATGATGTATCATCATCAGAGGAACATCTCAACATGTGAAATTTGCAATTTAACCCCTCAACTTGGGTATTTTTCACATTAGTCCATATTTAACAAAACAATATTACAACATTGTTCAACAAGGACAGAAATGGAAATATAAGTTCCTCAGCAACTCTAATTACATATTTAAGCAAAACACCTAGGGTTAGTTCATAACCCAGGTCAGGGATGTTACATATTCATTTTGTTATGCTTATATGTCGATGATATCCTACTTTTTGGTTTCGATATGAAAGTAGTAAATTGGACAAAGTCATTCTTGTGTAGCAAGTTTGAGTTGAATGATATGGATGTCACTGATGTGATTTTAGGGCTTAAAACATAAGGTCTGCTGATGGTATAACTCTCTCTCAGTCTCACTATGTTGAGAAGATATAGGAGAGGTTTGAGTATGCATCACGTAAACCTATTAAGACTCCATATTATTCATCCAAGGCCTTGTTCAACAATGAGACTGTAGTTTCAGTGTCTCAATTACGATACTCACAGATTATCAAAATTTTGATGTATCTTATGAACTACACATATCCAGACATTGTGTTTGATGTGAGAAAGTTAAGTAGATGCACCAGTTGTCCCAACTAGACCCATTGGAAAGCTCTTGATAGAGTTTTGAGGTATATCAAGGGAACTTGTTCCCTTGGGTTGCATTATGGTAAACATCCTTCTGTAGTCAAAGGATATAGTGATGCAAGCTGGATTGCCATGAACTCTGGGAGCAATGTTGTCTCAGGATATGTATTCCTGTTGGGAGGAGGAGTTGTTTCCTGGAGGTCTAAGAAACAAACCATATTATCTCAGTCTACTTTTGAGGTAGAGTTGTGTACTTTAGATGAAACTAGATTGGAAGAAGAACTACATGGGCTTATGTCTAGTTTACCTATGGTAAAGAAGTCGCTTCCTATAATTTCAGCTCACTGTGATAGCACCACCACAATTGCTAAGATAACAAGTTCCAAGTATAATAAAAAATAGCGTATACACATCCAAGTCAGACTCAAGTCTATACGGGAGTTAGTTTCTAATGGGGTCATGGATGTGGACTATGTCGGTACCAAAGATAATACAGTTGATCCTTTCACTAAAGGTCTTACCTTGGCTTTAGTGAAAAAATCTAGGTTGGGGATGGGACTAAAACCCCTTTAGATTCGTAGGCAGTAGCAACCCAACAAAATAGAGTGGAGATTTGATAAATTAGGTTCAATGTCGTAATAACAAGCTATAAGGTGAATTAGATGACACTATGTAATTACTTTGATGCTTCATGCATATGTGTGTCTATCCCCTGGGAAACTTTTTACTATCATGACTGCCAATTAGTGAGAGATTAGTCTCTGAATGGTGTCAAGTCTTAGGATAGGATGTTAGCAGTACATCCTTGGAGTCTCTAACTAAATGATTGATGTTGTGTAGGCCGCAACAGGAGAATTGGGTTGTTCTCTGTTATCAATCATTAAATAAAATTTTGTATGCATGGCCTTAATGCATTGTTTTATTTTATACCATATCTTTATTGTGTTGTTACAAGCTTATACTCTTACACCCAAGGTTCAGGTTCAAGACTTTTGTTCACCTAGTTCCTGTGGGGGTTACAGTTGGATAACTCAAGTAGATTCATATAGAAAGGTATTTGTTGAAAGCACAGTGTGGAGGACTGAATGGTAGAGCACACTACACATTGGAATTTGTGGGGGATTGTTAGATATATGGTTGCAAATGCCATGTATATAGCATGGGTTATGCCCAATGTAGTTAAGCTAGTACATGTGAGAAAAGTAGTTTTGTCTCTAGTATAAATTTCAAAGAAGTTTTATCCCATATTCCTCACTCGTTGAACTTTTGTGGTCCTTATATGTAGGATCACATGGGACACTAGTGTCCAAGGGTCCTAGGAGGAGGGTATTATTGCCTCCTTGGTGGGTATGGTGACCACAACATGCATGCACACACCACGCACGCTACGCCACGCCTTGTCTGGCCTAGCCGGGCTACAAATGGACTCGGGCTTGTGGCTTGTGGCTTGTGGCTTGTGGAGAATATATTCCATATCTTGTCTTATTTTTGCACTAGGATACAACTACATAATAAATTATTGATTGAATTAATTGTTTCTTATATGTCTCTGGTCATTAGGGTTAAACACATATTTTGAACACACAACTGTCAGTTGTTCGAGTGCATGTTTGCGAATCTGAAACTTGGAGTCTGTCGTTGTTGTTCCTTGGTGCTACGTGGAGGCCCCTCTCCTAGACGTAGCACATTCATCATCCTCTTCCTTCTAAGGCATAACCTGTTAGGCTATGGTACCTACAGTTGCTGAGCTGCACTGGTAGTGCAACTGATCATCTGCATAGTTCATCGTCAACATGAGCGAGATGTGTCTTCTTTAGGTTCGTGATCGGTTCAACTAGAATAATGGTGCCTATCTTTCCAGATTGTTGGCCGCTGATTTCTTTAAGTAACACGTCATTTTTCAACGAACGATCTGGTCAGGTTCCTAACTCAATTTTTATTTTCTCCTCCACTATTTATTCTTCTACTTCTTATCTGGTTCAAGCCTGAACCTGTTAATATATTTCACATGTCACTGTTGCATCTAATGATGTAAATTTAAAATTTACAACATAAGAATAGTATATAAGCTTGTCATATCCATATTTTTTATTTTCTTTTTGGAGATTAGTTTGTTAGATGAAGTATGTACTCTAAATGAAAACCTACAAAACTACTCAAGCAGACGAGAGAATACAAGACAAAAATTATAGGGAAATAAAAATTTGAATGGATGATATCTAAATCAATCAAGCATACAGGGCAACAAGCAACAACCAATTAAGATGGGAAAGGACTCCTTTAAACTTTCCAAACTATTTTTGTATAAAAATAGTGAGGGTGAATACATGTTGAACTTATAAAATATCTTGGTACAATTTAGTATAAAAGTCCAATTCGATTACGGTGTGTAATGTATGGTAAAATTTATCTCAGATTTGAATCCCTTAAGGGCATGTTTGGTTTGGGGGAGAGGATTCAAATGGGATTGAAAGAAGGATAGCATGGGCTAGTAACTTCTCCATCAAGCCCCCATCAATTGAGTCAGCAATGGGCACTGGATCCCCTTCCCGACAAACAGTCACGGAGTGGCCAGAGGGTCCCAACCCTCTTCATCACGCAGAAGCATAGCAGGTGATAATTGGAGGTTGAGGAAGCAATAGAAGAGGGGCTTGCAGGCGAGGAGGTGCGTAGTGGAGCCGTCGATGGAGTTTGAGGCTGATGGAAGAGGCTGCTTGCTGTTCATGAGCAGAAGAGGGCGAACGCAAAAAAGTATCAAGAGAGTTTTGTTTTGGGATCGGGCGGCAGTTGGGATATATCCCGGATGAATACTTGGGGGTGTCCAGAACTACAAATCCTAATTAGTTAGGAATCCACTACCGTTGGTTGCCCATTCTTATATGGATCTTTACACAACCAAACGCATGATTCGAACTTTAACAGGATTTGGACTCCTATCCTTCTTGTTATCCTGCAAACTAAATGTGTATTAATAATGCATATATGGTGTACCAACGGTCACTAGGCATGTGTGGGTATTTACCGAGCTGCATTACTTTCCTTTTATTTTCCAATGAATGAGGACTTCTTCCTTTCTAGGAATTCTAGTTCGTAAACAACTTCGTTATCTAAGGGCATGTTTGTTTTAGTGGATGTAGCTGGATTGGAATGTATTTTGTGATCCAGCTGTGTAAATACTAGGTTTGTTTTGTGGGATTGTAAAAAATGGGCGACTCCTACATTTCTAGGTATACGAAAGTTGTTGGATATAAGATTCCATTACAAGTTGTTGCCTCTCAAACGCTATATGCAATTTTAGTCTCGAAGCAGCAGGAATGGGCCCATATTTCTGGGACTGATATATATATAATTGCAGGTCCGGGCGCATTTTCTGTGTGAGCATCCAATTTGCGGATGTGGTCCCTATCTGAAATACCAAACATAATCTATTATTTTGCTGCACTTATAAAAAAACTAATTATAGGACTGATCCTATAGTTCTTTTATAGGACCACCAATCACAATGTAACATCTCCTCCTCTCCCCTCTTCAAAACCCCAACCCCTAAAAAAATAAGGAGAGAGAAATGTACACTATGTAGTTTGTATAACAAAACTCTATTGGATCCTACCAAGTTATTATAGTATTGTACTTGGATTAAGCAACTGCAGGATTCTCACTAATCCAATTGACTCCTATAAACCAAACGTCCCCTAAATACAGTCCAGACTCCAGACTTCCAAAGGCAACCGGGCAGCCAGCGTGTGGGCTACCATGTCAATTGGATTGGGAATTCCCCCCCCCACTCACAAGAGCTTCTTATCAAGCTATAAAGTCTGAATCAACTCTCAATTTTATATGAAAACTAGGCACCGACGACAGCGATCATTGATTGATCGAGTAAGATGTTCTTTTCCAGAAGCTCCTTGTCATCTTGAAGAAACTCCCACGTGCTGTCTCAACTGTCATGTCAGTTAATGGACACTACCCCAGTGGCCACCAGGGTCCCCCTTCTCTGAGCACGGGCCGGTTCGGCCAGAAGAAACATCGCATGTTGTCGTGGTGTAGGATGGTGGCGGTGCCATGCTCAGAGATACTCAGCATCCATGTTACTACTACGATCGTACGTTCGATGGCATCAAATCATTGCACGGGCACATGAAGGCCAATCCCGAAGCTAGGGTCGGCAAACACCAGGGAGAGAGTAGTAGCAGTAGTAAGAAGAGAAAGACGACGCCTCTCTCGGAGGATGACGATGAAATTGGCCCTAATTTCTCTCCCATTTCTAAGCCAGAAACCCCTAGTTATCGGGAGCTTCTACCACTCGTCGTCGCCCCACCTGTGAACGAACAGCCTCGTGATCCCAACAGCAGCAAGGGCATCGACGTTAGAGAGTTGTCGCCAGAAAACTACCAGGATAAAGATTATTCTCAGATGTCAGCAGACGAGATGTTGGCCTCACTAGGGTATCATGCATACGAGTTGCGCGCCACCAGAGAGTTGATGATGCTGAGCTATGGTGTAACATTAAGTGCTAACATTAGTCTGGCAAGGTGGCTGAAGGAGGTGGTGATGGTGCCCGTCGATGTTCTCCACAGCACGATGAACTAAGTTAGAGTTAATTAAGGTTCTCTCTCTCTCTTAGTGGTATATTTTGTTGGCGGTGTAGTACAAATTATGCCGATGAAAAAAAAAATTTGGATTTAGAGGAAGTTTAAGCATTAAGATACATGTTTGAATGTGTTCATTGGTCTAACCTATCAATTCAAACATCACACAAACCAACTAGCCATCTTGTACTTCCTGCAATATGTTCTGAATAATTTGTTGATATATCCCACATACATTCACTTTAGATCTATAGTCCATGAGAATGTTCACATCAACCTTTCTTCAAAAAAAATTATATATCTATTATTTTCATATACTAATTCATGTGTTGCACGTGCTTAGCACGTGCCCCCTACTAGTTATAGAAGAAGAGCAAGCAAGAAGATAACCATGGAGGATAGAAATGTCCGTCATACGACCATGCCAAGCAAAGAGGATGAAAGTTGCCCGCAAGCAGAAGCATTTTTTTTCTTCCTTAGGTTCAGGATCTATATTTTGATACCATGTCATAAAGTAAAAAATATGTGTGATATATTCTTATTCATAAATAACAATTCCCTCCTTTATATAAATGAGGAGTCAAAAATAGTAAAAAAAATTTGATCCTAATAGACCAAAACAATTAGGCTCATGTACATAACCATCGGGTTATAGCATATTAGGGTTTCAACAAAAGTAATAGAGTAATCCATGATTGTATTAGTCATTCAAGGACTATTCATACCCAATTACCATCATTTAGTTATATTAAAACTAGGTATAACAAGATATACCTCATAAGGGTTACCCATTAATTCATTATGGTGATTATAAATCATAATCATACGAGGGAAATAGTAAGACTACAAGTTTAATGCATTGAACCCTCAAATTCTCACCATTAGAATCATAACATTATACTACCCACTTCACCCAAAACAATGGGAATATTGAGGCATCAACTTCTAACCATGAAATGTTGAAAAGGTAAAGCCATTGGTTGTTGTAAACATCTTCAATGAATCATCTATAATGTTATTGAGTTGTTATATACAAAAGTCACCATTTAACCCTAGACATCATTTGATTAATGATGCATGGGTTTTGAGTCACTTTTATAGGCTTATTTTATATCTGTTTTATGCATGTATTTATCATTTTCTTGATTATATTTGCATAATTCACTATAGTTGGCCTTTAAACTCTATTTGAATCAAATTATACTTCTTTTATCATATTTATATGATTTTATATATTCCCCAGACTTATATACATGTTTCGGCACTTTTTCAGGCACTTTTGTATTGTCCAGAGTCGATACTATTGACCATGGTGTTGATAGTATCGACATTTCATCAGAAAGCAACCCCAAAACGTGATTTTGGAAGGAAATACCTGTATCATGGTTGATACCATCGACCTGGGGGTCGATACTATCGACAGTGTCGGGATCTGGCAATTTTCTGCACTAAAACGGAGTGTTTTAATCCGACGGTTGAGCTTTTTCGGAGCCGTAAAGTGGTCCTATGACCTAAGAAGAGCACGGCCGGCCCTAGGGGGATCTCATATTGTGTTGCACAACATCCAAGAAGGAGAGAGAGAGGGGAGACAAGAGACGAAGGTCGTCAACCGAGCGATCCAGGCACCTCCGACGGGCGATTTTGCTGCCGGAAGACTGCAAAATGCACGTTTCTCGAGGAGGATCTCTAGGAACACCTTTGTATCAGGGGTTACACGAGTTTGCTCCATGTTTCCCATGTTTTTCTTCTCTACTCCTATGTATTTTCCATTGTCAACCATGTGGGGCTAATCCCCTTTGTCTTTAGGACCGGGAGTAGCCCGGGTAATCGTTGTATGACGTTTTTATCATAGTAATTCATATTTTGTCTCTTAAATGTGTGGTATGATTTCGTTTTCTCCATTATATCATTAAGCTTGATCACCTTAATGATAATCTAATGCCTTTAATTGCTTTGAAAGAAGAATTAACGGTTGAAAAGAGATGAAATTCACATTAACTCATAAATTCCTTGAACAATGTGATGTACGGTTAATGGTGGACACCCAGAGGTCGATTCTAATGCACCTAGTTTAGGGTATAGGTTACTACGACCGTAGAACCGACCTAGATTTAGGTAGTGAATTGTATCACGACAGTGAACAATTTTGACTACAGGCCACTACCCGGAATGAGAGACGAATTTGATTAACTATATAGAAATAAATATAACGAGAACACGTGGTGAAACCGCAATCCTAAAGACTCCCATTTAAATTGATTAAACTAAACATTTAATTGATTGCTTTGTTTTTTTTCAATAAACTCTCAGACTCTTTTAATCGGTTTAGCTGATCGCAACCAGTTAGTAGTAGTCTACTAAAATTCACGTTTCCCTGAGTTCGACTCGGGCCTTACAAGGCCTATATTACATTGATACGTATACTTGTGTTTGCACGCACAGTTTACGCGTGTCAAGTTTTTTGGCTCCGTTGCCGGGGAAACGGTGAATTTTAGCACTAAGAGTGTTGCGAGCGGCCACACTAGGCCACTTTTAATTCCTGTAATTTTTTTTCTTTTTCACCTTTTGAACTGAATTGTAAATCTTATTCATTGTTTTAATTATTAGTACCGGTTCATACACTACCATTTGAAATTTCAGGTACTAGTAAAGTAATAATGGGTGACGGAGTGGAAAATGAGGAGCAGGCGATCTGGGAAAGGATTAAGGCTTCTTCTTCTGCGTAGAAGGGGCCAATCAAGAAACAAGCTATCAACATACCCAGTTACAAGATTGATCCAGGGCTTATTCAGTTGGTCAAATCGCAGGCTTTCCATGGACTTAAAATGAGGATCCGGTGACCGACATCGGCACATTCGTGGAAAATTGTGTTATGATAAAAATTGACAGGTTCCCACAAGAGACACTCTACCTGAAACTTTTTCCCAGTTCTTTAGCGGACAATGCTTGGGAATGGATGCACAATTTGGATGATAAGTACATTGAATCTTGAGATCACATGGTTGAGGTGTTCTTTGAGAGGTTCTTCTCGCCTGAAAAGAAAAATGATCTTGTGAGGAAGATACACAACTTCAGCCAGCGAGCCGGTGAAACATACTCTAAAACTTGGGAGCGCTTCCAGATCATGCTGAGGAAGTGTCCACATCACGGCTTAGACAAGGAGAAGCAAGCTAAAATTTTCTACTTCTCCCTAAATGAACATGATAGAAGCAATTTGGACTCAGCAGGTTCTGGTTTCTTCTTGAACAACACAGGCACAAGGTGTTGGGAGATTCTAAGGAACATGTCCAAAAAGCAGTCTTGGGGTGAAAGAGATGCACCCGAGTAGGTTGGCATTACACATGAAGCAAGGGCCATCAAAGCACTTAATGACAAGATGGATCTTATAGCCAAGAATCTCCTAGAGAAAGAGGACAATGGGTCTGATGATGAAGCACATGCAAAGTATATAGAAATAACAATTATGATTGGAGGAAGGAACAACATTTTCAGAAGCTACAGCCTAGCCTAGAGGATAAAAGCACCGCGTTGCTTAGTCAAGTGGTGCAACAAAATCAAGAGATGATGAGTATGTTCAGTAAGCAGTTGCAGTCCCAAGGTGAAATTTTGATTAAATTTGGGCAGACATTGCAAAGTCATGGAGCGCAGATGAGGACACTAGAGGCGCCGGCAACTCAAATCGCCAATGAAGTGGCGGCCATGAAGCAGACAAATCAACATAGACCAGCTAGTAATGCAGAGCTTGCTCAAGCACATCATCAAGTGAAATATATATTTGTAATTAAGGAGGCAGAGCCCCCGGTGGTGGAGGTCCAGGAAAAAGGCAAACCAGCCTTTGACACGGAGGCTACACTGAGAATACCATATCCTCGCAGTCATTATGGACTACCAGGCGGATATTTCCCATTCAGAAAATCCCACCAAGATTCTACTACTACCGTGCCCACATCTCAGATTTCTGAAAAGACTCCTATGTCATAAGAGCAGGTGAAAGCTTTACTTCATAGTGGAGCAGCCACTATCAATAAGGAGAAGCAGCCACAAGTCATGCCATCCATGGATGATGTGTTGAATCCTATCCTAGAAGGTGGCGTTGAAGCAAGCTTAGGGGAGGAGACCCCTAAATTTCATATGTACCACCTCACAAGCGTCTAAAAGGGCCAATTGTGTCTTTTTCGGACAGTCTGAGGCCGAAGAAAGAGCATAGACATTACAAGAAATTCTTGGAGATGTTTAGGAAGCTCCATATTAATATTCCATTAGTGGAAATGATAGAACAAATTCCAGCATATGGAAGGTTTATCAAGGACATAATCACCAAGAAAAGGCGGATAAAAGACACTGACGTTTGTGTTGTTGATGAAAAAGTGAGTTTTATAATCCAAGGACGGCTGCCAAAGAAGAGGAAATATCCAGGATGTTTCTACATCCCATGTTCCATAGGCGGCCAGCATTTTCCACAAGCACAGTGTGACTTAGGGACAAGCATTAATGTTACGACCTCATCTTTCAGTAACCCCAATTAAGGGAGACCAATAGGTTGAAGCCGCACCCATAAATTTCGGATCAAAGGTTCGACATATAACCATAAACAATTATTAAATTCTAACAGACTATACTGAAAATGGTAATAAAAATTTTGCATACCTTTTTGAAAACTTGGATCTCTAAACTTTTATCCACACCAATACTAATCTATCTAATCCTCCTTTGCACTTTAATTCTCGTTTAGTACCACATGTTCCACTTTACTGTTTGTTCTTTTCATTGTACCTAAAATGCCGACAAACAAAACGTCGGTCAGCCGAAGCTGGTATGTGGGGGAAACAATAAACATGCAACTATGATAACAATGTAATCATTCAATTACTTATTTAACAATCATGATTACGTTTTAGATATAACTCCGCTATCTAAGGGTACCCCATCCTCTGTGTTGTCCCCTTTAAACCCCTCATGATCCACCTATAAGTGAACCAGGTTCTAGGGTTGAGTCACATGGCACTACTCGTAAGTAGACCACTCCTTAACTCGGGATATGCTAAAGAGTCTCATGACACTACACGTAGGTAGCCCAATTTCTAACTCACGGTAACCTAGACCTTGCTCCAGGATTACCCCTTTTTTAGCCTTTTCAAAGTAACAGAGGTGGACCCGGATCTAGCCAGTTATATATGCACATTTATAGTGATAATCATAGTCACTTTATAGTTGCATGAAATAAATAAACATCCAACAGTTTAGTTGCATTCAATGCGATTAAACATTTGGGAATCCATCGGGAAACTAAAGCGGTTATTCATAATCGTAACCACATACCTGATTTGATGAGTCATGCAGTTTATTCAACACATACTTCATGTATATATCACCAAACCAATTAACAGATCCAAGCAAGTAATTCAATCATCACATAGATCCTGAAATAAATATGTACTCTATTTATTACACGCTTTATCAAGAATCTACTTTATTAACTTGGATTCACTTTCTATGGTTTCTAATCCGCATTAAGGTTTGATTACTTCTCATTAGGGTTTCTTAGATCAATTTCTCAAACTTTATCCTTTTTAAGTTAACAAACCCTAAAATATCCTTTTCATTTTTATGAACCTTAATTGCTCAACTATTCATTTTAATAGTCTTTTATACCCAAAATGACTTAGGATCATCACATCCCTATTTATCCATGGATTTGAACCATTAAAACAAATAAAAGACATATTCATCTAAATTAGGGTTTTTCAAGCTCATTAGTGCATAATCATGCACAAAACCCTAAATTAAGACAAATATATAAAAAATATCATCTTTTTAGATCCTAATTTTCACTTTTATTAACAACATGTTAATATCAACTTGAATTATCCAAATAACTTTATTAAGTCCTATCATTAAATCTAAGGGTTTTTCTTTAATTAAATCATTAAAGATGATAACTTTATATACTTTTCCAATTTCAAGCATATAAACTCTAATTTAGACAAATCATGTGCAAAGTTCTTCCTTTTTTAATATAATGTACCGTTTTACATTTAACAGGTTAGTATCAACTCTAATGATCCATTAAACCCTATTAAACACTTTATTCATTTCAAAATAGGGTTTCTTAACCTTTAATTCATTAAAGATAATAATTTGCACTACACTTCGAACTATGATCAGATTCAGGATATAAAACTATTTTTATTGGATTCCTTGTGTTTTTATGATCAAAATCCATATATAAACTTTTGTCATCCGAGCTACGAATTAGGAGTTATGATTTTTGGTAGAATCAACATACTTTGGCCAATTGAAGGGTGCCATGTGTCCTTCTCCATGCAATTGCTCACTAGCTGCGTGACCCGGCTGTTTTAAAAAAAACATAACCAAATGTCGTTTCTGCCCTCCACTTAATAGGATCGGCGCTTCATACCCCAGGGGTATAATTGTCCAATCGGCGAATTGGTTATCTTCAACCTCTGGCTCCTGCGCTGGCCGCCGACGGCCGCCGACCTACACACAATGAGAGCGCGCCCTCTCTCCCTCAAGGCTCGGGGGTTGCAGCCATGGGCCGCCCCATCTCTGACGTACATGGGCGCAGCTGGAGCTCCCCCAAAATGCGGCTAACATGGCTGGTTTGCCACTCATCAACCGTGTGTTTGCTGTTGTCACTGCAGCCTTACGTCTTGCCATTGCGCACATCATACGGCACGGCCTCAATGGTTGTGCTCCTCCTCGTCACCGGAGCACTTCAGGTTTCATCCAAACCTAGCTTTGGCGCCGTCTAAACTCGAGCTCCTGCCGCTCCTTCTAGCTAGGGTTTTGGATTGTAAGGAGATAAGAAGAAGATGGGGAAGAGGGTGGAAAACGTGGGATTTCTTCTGGAACTTGACCCAGAGAGTCTACCCCTTAAATAGGGGAGGTCATACACGCCCTAGTGTGCCCCTCTAAGAGGGAACAAGTTCCACTCCCATCAGGACCCCTATTCCTTCAATGAGAAGGAAGATTCTCTCTCCTCCTTACCTCTTAATTTTCTTTATTGCATAGATAATTAGAAATACGAAAATATCCTCTCATATTCTCTTCATACTTGTCTTTTAACTTATTAGCCATGAAATCATATTTCCTTTTTGTAGAAAATACCCTTTCTTCATTAATACCACATAATCCATTAATAAAGCAACACATTATCCTCTTATTTTGCCTTTTTAGTATTTTCTCTTCCTTTCCTCTTTATTGGGACTCCTTGGTTCCCAAGAAACTTTATGATTTCGAAATTCTTTTCCAAGGATATTTATTATCCTTCTAGATGCATCTAAATGCATTATCATGTTTATTTCTCATTAAAATATCTCGTTTTGAGGATTTCTCTTTATTTCCCTTTTATTTTCCTCATGTGTATTCCTTTTATCATTAGAAATCCTTGGAACACGAAATTCCACAAAGGATCTCCTAATTACACCTTCTCCCACTTATTTCTAACATTTTAACATTATTTTCAATCTCTTTCTTATTAAAGAAATACTTAATTAAACTTTTCTTTTCTTATTGCCTTCTTTTTGCAACTTTGGACTCCTTGGAACCCAAGGAACGCAAAAGGCACGAAATCCATCCTTGGATTACATCTCTTTGCCTTCTAGAGGTTTCTACCTCTTTCTATTCTTCAAATATTCAATTTTCAGTTACTATTTTATTAATTGAATTTTCCTTTCTTTATTTTCTTGTTATTGGGCCCAATAGCCAATAAAGCCCACAACACAATAATCAAGGCTATTGTAAATGAAATCCACTTATCAAAACAAATCATATCTTTATTTGTTCAAATATCTTTAATATGAGAAATTACATTTCTCACCAATTGAACCCAAAAATTGGGGTTATAACATCCTTCCCCTCTTATAGGAATTTTGTCCTCAAAATTTAGGCAAGCAAATAAACAATTCAGGATATGACTTTTCCATGTCCATCATTGGCCCCTATGTGGCTTTGCCGTACTCATGGTGTTTCCAAAGAACCTTTATCATCACATATTCTTTTCTCTGAGTTCTTTCATCCTGGCATCTATAAACTACACAGGTGACACAAGCCATTTCAGCCTCCCTTGGGGCTCACTAGGTTCATTGCTCAGCACATGGTTGGGGTACCTCACATAGTGCTCTAAATTGGACACATGGAAACATTTCCCATTACTCTATCCTGAGGGGTAGGGTCAAACCTAACCCTCTCCACCCATCCATCTCTAATGGACCCATGCATCGGGGACTTAGCTCTCTTAGTTATAATTTAGAAGGGTCGGATTTTCATGTCACATATTCTCCCACAGTAACTTGTATGTCAGTCTACTTTGCATCTTCTCACGACTCTCATCATCTCTAGGATCCTTTCAGCCCTTGCACAATCAAAGTGACTTCATCTACACGCACTGTGGTCCCTTTTCTAACCATCATGTGGTACTTTTCTAACCATCATGTGGTCCTTTCACCAACATCACCTTACTGAAGTGGTGGCTGACACAAACTCCCTTACAGAGCTTCATATAAAAACCAATACTGGCTATGATGGTCATTGTCACATCTTTCATAGGACAAGAACTGTCTCTGGATATCACCCTGAACGAGCACACATGCCCTCATCAGACCCTTTAGTCTGGATCACACTAACCATGGTTAGGGGTGATAAACTATACTAACATTGAGTTCTTCATGTACCCACTTCCATCTTTTGGAAGGGAACCTTTAGGTCAAACTCAAAAACCCTTGAACTCTCTTCATAGTTGAACCATCTCTCTCATGGGTAGTTCAACCAGATTTGTCCCTTGACAGAACTCCTTCTTTCTTATGTCATCTAGGTAAGGTGATCTACCATAACCCATATTGCATCTCGACCTTCCTTGGTCTAGGGGAGACCTATCACAATATTCATAGTGATGAACTCCCATTCTCTCTCAGGGACTCTTTTGTCCTCTATATCGATACACGGGGTTACTGGGATTCATCCTTTACCTCCTGGCTTGCATGGCCATAAACCACATGCAACTTCATCTTAAGCATCCAAAGTGCTATTGCCATTTTCCATGGTGTATGGTGTTCTTCAATCATTATTTCCTGTATGTCATGATTCTTCCAAGATCGATTCCTCCGAAACCCTAAACCACTCTAGTCGGGGTTTCATCACCTTTTCTTCCAAAGAAGTACATCTAAGGTTTTACCACCATCCTTTCATTGCATCCAGGACTAGACTGGCTGACCAAACAACCATAACTTTTCAATGTATCTTGTTACATCTGAGTGTTATCCAAACACCTCTCCTTTTCGAACTTAAGGTTAGCCAAACAACCATTTCTAGATTCTAGTCAAACAAGTCAGATGTATCTCAACCAGAGCATCCATTACCACTTCACATCCTTAGGTATTAGGTAACATTACACTTCCATGTATTTCACTTATCATGTCACCTCAAACTATATGTTTATCTTCATAAGAACATTCTCTGATTTCATCATCATGGTGATCAAACTCAACCTGGTATAACTTGTAAGTTCCACATAGCTCATGATAAAAACATCCTCATAAGGGGACTACCTCATTCCTCTTAGCGTTTGCAAACCATCCATGTATCATTCACTTTACCATGGTAGGTTATCTTCTCTATCCCCATTTCTCGTGGCAATGTTCCAACCTACATCATCTCTTATCCTTGGTGTATGGCATGTGTAATATCCTATCTCTCACTCCCATAACAAGAGGAAATAAGCTTTTGGCTGCAGTCCAAATACAGAGTTCTTCCTGTTCCAAGAGTAGAGATGGTACATCCCACCTTACCAATACACATTTACATCTAAGTTGCAATGAGCCACATATGCCTCTACATCACATGCATCATGATATCAAAGTTACTTCCCTGGAAAACTAGCTTTGAACCTACTGAGGTTTATATCCTTGGTCATCTCCTCTAGGTCTATAGGGTACCGACTCTTTTGGGGTCATCCCTCTTCCCTCATGCATTAAGAGAGTGCCCTACTCATCTGCCCTTTGGGTCCCATGAGTTCATGAAGGTGATCAATCTCCTAACCCATGGCCCTCAGACAATGATAGTTGTTACCTCCCGACCCTATGGTCATGTGCAACTAGGGAATTAGGCAACTCCTACTTTCATCGGTCTTATCCCTACCTGACCCTAGGATAGACTTAGGATTCTCCATTACAGTACATGTTCACTTAGAACCTTACCCAAGTCTTCATCATCTCTCTTTCTGCATGTATGGGCTGGCTCTCATCCTTTCATAGGCATCATGGCAACCTGCCTACCTTGGTCAGCCCCATACTGGTTACCTCCATGGTAACACATTCACATGCAATAGAGATGGATACCTATGGGTCTGTAGATTCATTCTCATACCATGTACGTTTCACTTATCTTCTCAAGATCCTATGAGACCTCTTTAGGTTACTTAAACCAACAAAACTGATATACACCCTTCCAAAGGGGGTCCCTCTCCCAGGATGGGAGGAAAACTATCTCTAAGATCACAAAAGCTCTTAGGTCTAGGGTTTACATCCACACGAGCCTACTTAACCCTAGCAAGCCATTAAGGCATGAGCAGATCACTTACTGTACCATGCTAGGTCATACTTGTCCTCTTTCCTCAATGTTGGATGAAGATCATACCTTTCTTTATCATCAACCTAGTTGTGATGGGTTCATCAAACACACCTTAAACTTCAGGGGCTCCCCTTTTCCTCTATACATGAGGATTACCATGCTCGCTTCTATAGGAACTCAACTTCTCATCATGAGCATTAGGTATACCCCTTCCCCTCTTAGGCCTAGGAACCCTAGGTTCACTTTTAGGTGTCAAGCTGCTCTATCTCTTAACTACGAACCAAGCATGCAAAAGGCATGACATGCACTTCTTGTCATCCTTCAACTCGAGCAACACTTAGGGTTGGGTCCTCCTTAAGGACAACCATCAAGGTACAAGGCCTCATAACCTGTTACAAATCCACTTCAGGGAATACAGGACATCTTCTTCCTTTCTCAGAACGTAAACACTTATACCCTAGGTACATAGGTCCCAGAAACCTCATCCTTCCTCTAGGTTTGGTCCCTCTAAGACAACCAAGGTATCATCAACTTTCAGGGATCGATCATGAGGCATCCACTATCATCCATTGTTCAGGGTTTTAGGCTTCCAACCTTCTTGTTGGGTTTCCTGTTCTCTCTAGAGCTAACCCTAAGTCCAACCTCACCATGAGAGGTCCTTTCTTCATGAAGGATCATCCTCAAAAACATGCTCTACATGGGTGAAACCTAAGTTCAAACTTATGTTTGTTCAAGATCATCCATAACCCTTTGTGCTCCCTCATGATTCCTTATCCAGGGTTTCATCCTACTGTCAGCCCCATGACGTGCCCTAGGTGCCAGCTATGCCCTACTTGCACAAGCCCATAGGGTTTCTATGGTCCTTCACTATCATCATCATCTAAGGAGCTATCCTTTACCCTAGCATGCACGACCCTTCCCAGGGTTGGGTTTCCAAAGGTGCTAGGTCACCCATGGATCCCAAAGGCATGTCCTTTTAAACACATGGTCCAACTCATCTCTCTCTAACCTTCACTTAGGGTTAGGGTTATCATCATCCTCAGAGGATGTGCCAGGTCTCTACTTGCAATGGAGATCTCTATCTCCAAGACTAACTCATCCTCCTGACAAGAAGGTCTAGCCTCAGGTCTCTTATGAGAACATGACAACTTATGTCATACGACCTAAGCATGTATCTATTCTTTAATTTGTGCTTAATCTATTAAGCTTATGTCCATGACATCTTATTTACATGCTTTTCATTAATTTGGTGGAGGATTCCTTAAACCTTATTAACCTTACCCATACCTCAAGAGGGTGAGGAGAAGAAAGAAAACCCTAATCCTTTAGGTCCTTAACATAATTTTGTGATGAGAAGGGATGAATAAGATGAGAGGTCCTAAAGGTATCTTATTTCGATTCATACCCTAAGACTTTGGCCAGGCAGTCACACGGATCCGGGAGTCCTCGTATTCTGACTAGCGGTGCGGAGGAAAATATTGCCAGCCCCCGGTCGTGATCCTTTTCTAGACACCTCCATCTTTTGGATAATCCTCTAATAACTCCCTTGGGTTCTATGGAGTTTGTAAAATTTAATAATTACTAATGGTTACATGAAGAACCTAGGCTCTGATACCAAATGTTACGACCTCATCTTTCAGTAACTCCCAATTAAGGGAGACCAAGAGGTTGAAGCTGCACCCATAAATTCCGGATCAAAGGTTCGACATATAACCATAAACAATTATTAAATTCTAACAGACTATACTGAAAATGGTAATAAAATTTTTGCATACCTTTTTGAAAACTTGGATCTCTAAACTTTTATCCACACCAATACTAATCTATCTAATCCTCCTTTGCACTTTAATTCTCGTTTAGTACCACATGTGCCACTTTACTGTTTGTTCTTTTCATTGTACCTAAAACGCCGACAAACAAAACGTCGGTCAGCCAAAGCTGGTATGTGGGGGAAACAATAAACATGCAACTACGATAACAATGTAATCATTCAATTAATTATTTAACAATCATGATTACGTTTTAGATATAACTCCGCTATCCAAGGGTACCCTATCCTCTGTGTTGTCCCCTTTAAACCCCTCATGATCCACCTATAAGTGAACCAGTTTCTAGGGTTGAGTCACATGGCACTACTCGTAAGTAGACCACTCCTTAACTCAGGATATGCTAAAGAGTCTCATGACACTACACGTAGGTAGCCCAGTTTCTAACTCACGGTAACCTAGACCTTGCTCTAGGATTACCCCTTGTTTAGCCTTTTCAAAGTAACGGAGGTGGACCCAGATCTAGCCAGTTATATATGCACATTTAAAGTGATAATCATAGTCACTTTATAGTTGCATGAAATAAATAAACATCCAACAGTTTAGTTGCATTCAATGCGATTAAACATTCGGGAATCCACCGGGAAACTAAAGCGGTTATTCATAATCATAACCACATACCTGATTTGATGAGTCATGCAGTTTATTCAACACATACTTCATGTATATATCACCAAATCAATCAACAGATCCAAGCAAGTAATTCAATCATCACATAGATCCTGAAATAAATATGTACTCTATTTATTACACGCTTTATCAAGAATCTACTTTATTAACTTGGATTCACTTTCTATGGTTTCTAATCCGCATTAAGGTTTCATTACTATTCATTAGGGTTTCTTAGATCAATTTCTCAAACTTTATCCTTTTTAAGTTAACAAACCCTAAAATATCCTTTTCATTTTTATGAACCTTAATTGCTCAACTATTCATTTTAATAGTCTTTTATACCCAAAATGACTTAGGATCATCACATCCCTATTTATCCATGGATTTGAACCATTAAAACAAATAAAAGACATATTCATCTAAATTAGGTTTTTTCAAGCTCATTAGTGCATAATCATGCACAAAACCCTAAATTAAGCCAAATATATAAAAAGATCATCTTTTTAGATCCTAATTTTCACTTTTATTAACAACATGTTAATATCAACTTGAATTATCCAAATAAATTTATTAAGTCCATCTATCATTAAATCTAAGGGTTTTTCTTTAATTAAATCATTAAAGATGATAACTTTATATACTTTTCCAATTTCAAGCATATAAACTCTAATTTAGATAAATCATGTGCAAAGTTCTTCCTTTTTTAACATAATGTACCTTTTTACATTTAACAGGTTAATATCAATTCTAATGATCCATTAAACCCTATTAAACACTTTATTCATTTCAAAATAGGGTTTCTTAACCTTTAATTCATTAAAGATAATAATTTGCACTACACTTCGAACTATGATCAGATTCAGGCTATAAAAACTATTTTTATTGGATTCCTTGTGTTTTTCTGATCAAAATCCATATATAAACTTTTGTCAACCGAGCTACGAATTAGGAGTTATGATTTTTGGTAGAATCAACTTACTTTGGCCAATTGAAGGGTGCCACGTGTCCTTCTCCATGCAATTGCTCACTAGCTGCGTGACCGGGCTGTTTTAAAAAACATAACCAAATGTCGTTTCTGCCCTCCACTTAACAGGATCGGCGCTTCATACCCCGGGGGTATAATTGTCCAATCGACGAATTAGTTATCTTAAACCTCTGGCTCCTGCGTTGGCCGCCGACGGCCGCCGACCTACACACAACGAGAGTGCGCCCTCTCTCCCTCAAGGCTCGGGAGTTGTAGCCATGGGCCGCCCCATCTCCAACGCACCAGGGTGCATCTGGAGCTCCCCCAAAACACGGCTAACATGGCCGGTTTTCCACTCATCAACCGTGAGTTTGCTGCTGTCACTGCAGCCTTACGTCTTGCCATTGCGCACATCATACGGCACGGCCTCGATGGTTGTGCTCCTCCTCGGCACCGGAGCACTTCAGGTTTCATCCAAACCTAGCTTTGGCGCCATCTAAACTCGAGCTCCTGCCGCTCCTTCTAGCTAGGGTTTTGGATTGTAAGGAGAAAGAAGAAGATGGGGAAGAGGGTGGAAAACGTGGGATTTCTTCTGGAACTTGACCCAGAGAGTCTACCCCTTAAATAGGGGAGGTCATACATGCCCTAGTGTGCCCCTCTAAGAGGGAACAAGTTCCACTCCCATCAGGACCCCTATTCCTTCAATGAGAAGGAATATTCTCTCTCCTCCTTACCTCTTAATTTTCTTTATTGCATAGATAATTAGAAATACGAAAATATCCTCTCTTATTCTCTTCATACTTGGCTTTTAACTTATTAGCCATGAAATCATATTTCCTTTTTGTAGAAAATACCCTTTCTTCATTAATACCACATAATTCATTAATAAAGCAACACATTATCCTCTTATTTTGCCTTTTTAGTATTTTCTCTTCCTTTCCTCTTTATTGGGACTCCTTGGTTCCCAAGAAACTTTATGATTTCGAAATTCTTTTCCAAGGATATTTATTATCCTTCTAGATGCATCTAAATGCATTATCATGTTTATTTCTCATTAAAATATCTCTTTTTGAGGATTTCTCTTTATTTCCCTTTTATTTTCCTCATGGGTATTCCTTTTATCATTATAAATCCTTGGAACACGAAATTCCACAAAGGATCTCCTAATTACACCTTCTCCCACTTATTTCTAACATTTTAACATTATTTTCAATCTCTTTCTTATTAAAGAAATACTTAATTAAACTTTTCTTTTCTTATTGCCTTCTTTTTGCAACTTTGGACTCCTTGGAACCCAAGGAACCCAAAAGGCACGAAATCCATCCTTGGATTACATCTCTTTGCCTTCTAGAGGTTTCTACCTCTTTCTATTCTTCAAATATTCAATTTTCAGTTACTATTTTATTAATTGAATTTTCCTTTCTTCATTTTCCTGTTATTGGGCCCAATAGCCAATAAAGCCCACAACACAATCATTAAGGCTATTGTAAATGAAATCCACTTATAAAAAAAATCATATCTTTATTTTTTCAAATATCTTTAATATGAGAAATTACATTTCTCACCAATTGAACCCAAAAATTGGGGTTATAACAATTAATCTTATGCCACTTGCCACTTTTCAAAAGTTGGGATTGAAGAAGCTAACACAAACTTCTATGACAATTGAGTTGGTGGATGGATTCATTGTGAAGACACAAGGTATATGCGAGGATGTGCTAGTCAAGGTCGACAAATTCATCTTCCCTGTTGACTTTGTGGTCATGGACATGCATGAGTTTGAAGGAGGTGAGATGTTATTGGGAAGGCTGTTCCAAGCTACGGCTGATGTAATCGCTGCCATTGGGCAAGGTTACTTGACACTTGGGATTGGTGATGATAGAGTTAAATTCAAATTGCCAAATGAATCGTTGGAGACATCCATTGACAACCCAGGTTAAAGGCATCCTTATGTCAAGCCTAGGACATTAAACAAGGGTGCTTGTTGGGAGGCAACCCAACTTTAGGTTCATTTTTATGTTGGGTTATGTTCTTTTATGTTTATGTACTTAGTTTTTGCTTAGGTTTTGATAATTTTTGTGAAAATGGTACCCTAACTCAATTTTTGAAGTGTGTAGAATGTTAAGGCCGATACTATCGACACCCGTGTCGATAGTATCGAGTTTGGATCAGTAAACGTTGAAGAAAAGTCGATACCATCGACTGTAGTGTCGATAGTATCGAGATTCCTGAAGATTTTCAGAAAAATTGGTGACAGTAAAATCAATACCATCGACCCTAGGGTCGATAGTATCGACACTTTTGAGTTCCCAGGCTTTCAGATGCATCAATTTAGCAAAACTGCTGAGTCTGGGTCGATACCATCGACCTTGGTGCGACACCTGCAGGACAACTACATAAAACAGGCCGTAAAAGGTATCGAAATGAGATTTTTTTGCACCGTTTTTTGCAGAGCGAAGAAGGATGAAGCAAGTCATGTATTAGAAACAATAATACACAAAAGTGGTCCACAAAAAGGAGGGAGATAGAAAGCATCCATTGGTCCACTTGAGCATCTAACCATCCTTCTTCACCACACTTCAAAGCGAATGGTATCGTTGTTCCACCTCTTAAGTGAGAATGTTGACTATGAGGCCATAATCATATTTAAGCTTAGGGGGGTGTTGGAACAACCCTCTATCTTAGTTTTTACTTACTTATTCATGTTGCTTTTATTTTTGAAATAGTAGTTGTTTTTATTTCTAGGTTTACCACTTTTGTAGGATCCACGTCTATCTAGTGTAATCTGTGGAGCAATAAATGCATGGTTTCAATTGCAAGTTTTACTCTTGGGTTGTGTGCACATAAAAAATGAGCACATTGAAAACTTTTGTTCTTATTCTTGTGAGTAATTGAGTTGCATAACTAAGGAAGTGCTTGGGTGAGTCAGCTTCAGGACATGGCGACACGAATGACTATCTTTATTGTCCAAGGAAAAGTGATTGACAAGGATGTTTGAGCCCAAACCGACCAAATGCTAACGTGACCTTAGACTAAAGTTTAAGAGATAAATCCTTCAGTTACCCTGTACAGAGGTCTTTAGAGAGGTACATATGATATTTTCGGAAGGTTCTATCAATTAGTCTTGTGATCTGATCCACCGCAATTTCATTCACACTCCACCATAAGAAATGGGAGTACATTACTGTCTTTCACTCTTTGATTGCATCTCATGTAGATAGGTCTTGCATTATATCTATTTTCACATATTTTTTGCATGAAAATGAAAAAAAAGGATAGAGTAGTTATACATGCACATTATTCTTAGGTGTGTGTCATTTAATTGCATAACTGTCATTTTGTAGTTGCATTTATAATTTTTTTAGCATATACTACATCATGCATCTTATGTCTTCTGAAACATTAAAGGTGGTGAGCGTGATCCATACCCTCCAAATAGAATGCTTCAAATGTATAAGTTATGTAACAAGAAGTGAGCCCGAAAAATAATTCATTGTCATCTATGAAAATAAGGGCTTGAAAAAAAATTGAAAAAAAGAGAAGAAAAAAAAAGAGAAAAAAAAGAATTGAGAAGTAGGAATGAGAGGGAGAAAGGAACATGTTCTCACTTACATACTAAGAAGAATAAGCACATGGTGTAGTTTTCTTAGATATTCCATCTCACCTTGAGATGGAATGAAAGTGCGTGCATCATTCCACCAAAAATATAGCATTAGGACATTTTTACTTGCATTTTGCATCATGATAGGTAATTAATTTTTGTATTGCAAGATCGACTGTTATGTGCTTCCATCTCTTCCACAGCCACCTATCCCATCCACCCGTTGCTCTAATCGGTAGGCCACCCATGATTTTCTCCTCAATCATTAATATCAGGAGATCTGCTTCCATTTAGATGATAGTTAGGAAATGAGAAACGTAGATAGGAGATCACAAGATGCATCAAGTATGGACCAAATGAGTTTATCATATTAACTTCTTTAATTGATAGTGTTTCACTGATTGGGGGACGAACATCTTTTACATAGGTCTTTGGTCGCCTGGATGGCAGTTAGTGTTCAGTGGTCAATGAGGGCTGGTTTGCAGAAAGAAAGTGGGGATGATGTAGATTTATTTCATGTATTTATGTCCTATTGCTGACTTATCTCAATCAGATCCAAAGTTTTGTTGCTCGAGGATGATCAAGGTTTAAGCTTAGGGGAGTTTGATGCATGGGTTTTGAGTCACTTTTATAGGCTTATTTTATATCTATTTTATGCATGTATTTATCATTTTCTTGATTATATTTGAATAATTCACTATAGTTGGCCTTTAAACTCTATTTGCATCAAATTATACTTCTTTTATCACATTTATATGATTTTACATAATCCCCGAACTTATATACATGTTTCGGCACTTTTTCAGGCACTTTTGCACTGTCCAGAGTCGATACTATCGACCATGGTGTCGATAGTATCGACATTTCATCAGAAAGCAACCCCAAAACGTGATTTTGGAAGGAAATACCTGTATCATGGTCGATACCATCGACCTGGGGGTTGATACTATCAACAACGTTGGGATCTGGCAATTTTCTGCACTAAAACAGAGTGTTTTAATCCGACGGTTGAGCTTTTTTGGAGCCGTAAAGTGGTCCTATGACCTAAGAAGAGCACGGCCGGGCCTAGGGGATCTCATATTGTATTGCACAACATCCAAGAAGGAGAGAGAGAGAGAGAGGAGACAAGATATGAAGGCCGTCAACCAAGCGATCCGGGCATCTCCGACGGGCGATTTTACTGCCGGAAGACTGCAAAACGCACGTTTCTCGAGGAGGATCTCCAGGAACACCTTTGTATCAGGGGTTACGTGAGTTTTCTCCATGTTTCCCATGTTTTTCTTCTCTACTCCTATGTATTTTCCATTGTCAACCATGTGGGGCTAATCCCCTTTGTCTTTAGGACTGGGAGTAGCCCGGGTAATCGTTGTATGACGTTTTTATCATAGTAATTCATATTTTGTCTCTTAAATCTGTGGTATGATTTCGTTTTCTCCATTATATCATTAATCTTGACCACCTTAATGATAATCTAATGACTTTAATTGCTTTGAAAGAAGAATTAACAGTTGAAAAGAGACGAAATTCACATTAACTCATAAATTCCTTGAACAAGGTGATGTACGGTTAATGGTGGACACCCAGAGGTCGATTCTAATGCACCTAGTTTAGGGTATAGGTTACTACAACTGTGGAACCGACCTACATTTAGGTAGTGAATTGTATCACGACAGTGAAAAATTCTGACTACAGGCCACTACCCGGAATGAGAGACGAATTTGATTAACTATATAGAAATAAATATAACGAGAACCCGCGGTGAAACCGCAATCCTAAAGACTCTCGTTTAAATTGATTAAACTAAACATTTAATCAATTGCTTTGTTTTTTTTCAATAAACTCTCAAACTCTTTTAATCGGTTTAGCTGATCGCAACCAGTTAGTAGTAGTCTACTAAAATTCACGTTTCCCTGAGTTCGACTCGGGCCTTACAAGGCCTATATTACATTGATACGTATACTTGCATTTGAACGCATGGTTTACGCGTGTCAATTAACAACAATAAGGGTTCTATTGAGAGTAGGGTAAAATTCACAATCGATTGATCATTTAAAACAAGCCATCCATTGCCAACAAATAAGCTCCTTAAATTGATCATACAATGGAAACCATTTAAATCACATCATTAGGACCAACATATTACATTAGCCATCATTCCACTTTATTGGAGGAATAAACATTAGATCTTGACCATTGGGTCAAGTTCATATGTTAAAATCATCAATTACAGTATAGGTCCGACCATTGCATCAAGTGGCCCAAGAAACCATTGGTATAAGGCTTAATTGATGCTACAACTACATGATTAACTCACCATAGGCTATGGAGACATGATCCACCATCATTAGTGACCATTAAATCACCATTGGTTGTTTGATCAACACTATATTCATTAATCACCCTCAAATATCAAACGAATATCACCATTGATTGATAGCATCATTAGGGTACTTAGTGGTTAATCACTAAGTTTCTAATTAGGCCAACAACTGACCTTAAGGGTGAATGTCAGTTGATACCCTTGGTCACCACCATCAGTTGTCATGAATAAAACACCCTCGGTTTTTACAATGGTACCACCATTGAGTCATTTGTTTGTAGAAGAAATCAACTTTAAACCCTAAAATTGACCATTGGTTGATAGGTGTTTAGCACCATTGTGTTGGGTTTTAGGGGAGACAGAGAAGGCAGCAGAAACAAAAAATTTCTTCTCCCCGAACCCAGTATAAAGGAATCGCGTCAACGTCTATACAATAGGAAGGATGGTTTGTAGAGGCATACATTGTCCTGAGGCTTGCTCGGTGACATTACCTTGCTGCTAGTGGGGTCTTCACCTCCAGTCTTGGACGGTGTCTGTGCAGCTCTTGGTCTTACCGGGACTATCGGGATTGACAATTGTACTCCGAACGGCAGAAGTCTCCCGCCTCTGAAGTAGACCACACGGACCACCTGGAACTCTGATTTCCTTGTTGCACAAGGAACTGGAAGGATTTGTACCCTCCTATCAGCATACTAGTCACCGACACACTCTCCTACCGCCAGTCGCCTTTCTGCAGTTGTCTTTCCCTTGTTGTGCCTCCCTTGTCGAGTAGCACTTTCTCGGGCTCTCCTAGTAACCACAACTAGAGAGAATGATAACTTTACAGAGCAATTGGTGTTCTAAGTTGTACTTGAGAAGCCCCCAATACCCCTCTATATATAGGAGGGGTCAGGGTCAGGGTTCTCTGCCCCGGGCAATGCGGGACTAAAGCAGGAGTAGAAGGGTCCAGAATTTCTACAAAACAACCAATTGCGCCAGCTGAATCGATCGTTTCAAGCATGAACCGGTCGGTTGTGGACATGATCTGATCAGTTCACACCTGAACTGATCGGTGGGGGCACCTGAACCAATCAGTTCACACCTGAACCGGTTGGTTGGGGCACCTGAACTGGTCAGTTCACTTCTGAACTGGTCGGTTCACTTCCATGGTTAGTTCCCGATTGCTTTTCCTCTCTTTTTTCGAATTGATCCAAATATCAATCCTTTTTCCAATCAAATTGGACAAGTGAAACGAAGAGAAATTTCTTGCCAACCTAACTTTCCCAACTTGCTCGGTTGGACTAGTTGAGCCGATCAGTTCAACCCTTGAACCGGTTGGTTCAGCCTGTCCTGAGTCGATCGACTCACCAACTTGAGCCGATCGACTCACCAACCTGAGCCGATCGACTCTCCAACCTGAGTCGATTGGTTCACCAAGCTGAGTCGATCGGTTCATCATATGAACCGATCGGTTGGGAGTGCAGACTGTGCAAAATCAGTCAATTGTAGTTTCAATCAATCAGATACTCTAATCAATCGGTCCAACACTTTGAACACTATGATACTGAGCTATCAATTGATTGAGTGTTTAGTTGAACTACTAAACTCCTTTAGCAATCAATATAAACATTGTTTGTGTATAACCTCCTTATCCAGGTTAAATCCTATGTGTGTGACCCTGCATGCCCATTTCACGTTGACAGTGAAAGTCCATAACACTTATGACTTCACAAGCAAAGAGTCGTGCCTAGTCGCACATCAGTGCTACCCAAGTGAAAAGGAAAGTTGGAGAACAACTTTCAATACTACAATCCATGAATGATGTTACAACAAATGTATAATTCCTTTATCACTGATATCTCGAATGAACTCAAGGCATGGAACAATCATCCTATCAATGTTCATTCAATTTCTTGATCTCAGAGTAGACTGGAGTAGATATGTATGACATCAATATCACATACGGATTCACACATGCATGCGCACGCCTATCTCAATCCTACTCATCAAGTGGCCATGGATATCAAACTCCCTCAGGAGGGACAAATCCCATATCTATCACTCACCCCTTAAAAGCCCCATGTGTCAAAGCCACCCAATCATCACCTTTATAACAACCCATGTTTCAGGACTCTGTTTGATGATGTCAAAGTGTACCCAATGACATGTGTTGAGTGTAGCGATTTCAGGTCAAAGAATCACACTCACCACCATCATTGTGAAAACTGACTGTGACTACCATGTCATGATTCCATGTGTCAAACTCACGGTGGGTCTGTCTGGTATACCTATTCTCTAACAAGTACCTATGTGTTTGGTTTGATATCTCCATATCATGACTAATGAAATTCTATCATCAACCAACACCACAATCTAGTCTTGTGTGTCATTGTTGTCTATCTACTTTCTATAATGACATCTGACTAGGGACATAATAAGAATGTACAAACTCTTAGCATTCGTATGATCTCATCGTTCAAGTCCTTAACTTGAAAGCATACGTCATTGAGTATTTTCATTCTCTAGACATTCAATCTGTTCTATCATTATCTCATATGACTGAACCAGAAAGAATTGGAAGCTTGCCTTTGATGTTTATCAAATCAATCTTAATGTATCCCACCAATCATCCCATGATTGGCTCTCAGGGCATACATACCAACACATTAGTTGTCAAACCATCTTGATCCAAGTCATATTATACCTTAGGAATAAAGTACACATGAATACAGGTTCATCTAGAATTGAAATTAGAATAGGGAACATTATAAAACTCGAAATCCAAGTCAAGCATAGCTTTTTAGTACATGGATCATCATTTTCAAGCAAGAACATGATCTAGAAAGCTTATAGTAAGAAATACACGTGGAGCAAGTTATAAAACTTGCCTCTAATGAGAAGATAAAATCGCAAACAGAAGAAAACTTGAGCAGGTAGGGTAAAAATTCAAGTATAAGTTTTGAACTCATCCATCTAACACCTTTCTTCATCAAATGAGCAAACCCTAAGCATCAAGGAGCAAGAAAGATAGGGTTTTAGAGATTTAGAGCAATTTCTACCATGGAACAACAAGGTTCCAACCTTAAGAAAGGTATGAGGAAGGATAAAAAAGAAATAAACGGAGGAAAGAAGGGTATTCTTACTCTTTTAGGTCAAGATCACTAGAAGGAAGATTTTCAAACCCTAAAAGGAAGTCAATTGCAACCCTAGATTCTTTTTCCAAGAAGATCCCCTCTTTCTTCTTTCTTTGGACAGGAAATTTACAATAGCACAGAGGGAGAACAAGGTTCATAGAATGAGGAAAGTGGTGTAGAGAAAATGACTCGTTTGGGTGCTTAGGGATAAGTACATGAAACTTTAAGATAAAGAAAAAGAAAAAGAAAAAGTTGAAGGTCTAGTATCTTTCCAAGTGTCCATGGCCTTAAACTATTAATAATATACAATCACACACACAAGAATCTCCCCCACCATCCATAGAGACATAATTATCCCTCGTTTCTTGAATTTCCAAGAAAAACAAATAATTCATTAGTTGATAGCTAGTAAAGGTAGCATATCCATGAAGGGGCAAACCCTAAAATACCCTTGAGAAAAACACCTTCAAACTAAGGTTTAAATAGGTTCCCCATGGCTCAACAAAGTCAATAATGATGAAATAATATCCAAGGAACATAATGCAAGTGATAAATTGCAAGGAAAACCTCTCAATTGGGTAAATTACAAAAAAGTTCAAAATGTGTATAAAATTGCATAACTTGCTCAAACAGTGTCCAAATTGAACCAAATTTGAAGCTTAAGCTTGCCTTATGATTTCAAAGCATATCACAAGGTTATATTAGGGTTCTAAGAATTCAATTATTATAATTAATCTTATTCAACTCATTAAGCAAGTTTAGGGGCCTTACAACATGGGACACTAGTGTCTAAGGGTCCTAGGAGGAGGGTATGCTCACCTCTTTGGTGGGTATGGTGACCACAACACACATGCATGCACACACACACTATGCCACATCTCACCTGGCCTGGCCAGACTGGGCACATGCTCAGGCTTGTGGCTTGTGGCTTGTGGCTTGTGGATTGTGGAGAATGTCTTCCGTCTTCCGTCTTCTTTTTTACTAGGATACAACTACATAATTAATTATTGATTTAATTAATTATTTCTTATATGCCTCTGGTCAAACATATATATTTTTCAAACACACACCCATTAGTCATTCAAGTGTGTGTTTGTAAACCCTAAAGCTGGAGTATGTCGTCGTCGTTCCTTGGTGCTATGTGGAGGCCCTTGTCCTAGATGTAGCACGTTCGTTCATGCTCTTCATTCTAGGTACAACATGTCAGACGGTGGTTCCTGTGGTTGCTGAGTTGCACTGGTAGTGCAACTAACCATCTGCATTGTTTGTCGTTAACATGAGTGAAACATGTCATCTTCAGGTTGCAGACCGGTTCGAATAGAAGAACGGCGCCAATCTTTCTAGATTGCGGGCCACTGATTTCTTTAAGTAACACGTTCATTTTTCAACGAATGATCTGGTGAGGTTCCTAACTCAGTTTTTACTTTCTCCTGCACGATTTATTCTTCTACTTCTTATCTAGATCTGGCCTAAACTTATTAATATATTGCACCTGTCGTTGTTGCATGTAACGATGTAAATCTAAAATATACAACATAAGAATAGTATATACGCTTATCATATCCAGATTTTTTATTTTCTTTTTAGAGATTAGTTTGTTAGATGAAGTATGGATTGTAAATCAAAACCTATGAAAACTGCTCTAGCAAACGAGAGAATACAAGACAAAAATTATAGGGAAACAAAAAGTTGAATGGATGATATTTTTAAATTGACCAAGTATACAAGGCAACAAGCAACAACCAATTAAGATGGGAATGTACTCCTTTAAACTTTCCAAACTAGTTTTATATAAAAATAGTGAGGGTGAATACATGTTGAACTTATAAAATAACTCAAATTCTTGGTACAATTTAGTATAAAAGTCTAATTTGATTACGTTGTGTAATGTATGGTAAAATTTATCTCAGATTTGAATCCCTCAATAACACATATATGGTGTAGCAACGGTCTCTAGGCGTGTGTGGGTATTTACCCAGTTGCATTACTTTCTTTTTATTTTCCAATGAATGAGGACTTCTTCCTTTCTAGGAATTCTAGTTTGTGACCAACTTCGCTATCAAAATACAGTCCAGACTCCAAACTTCCAAAGGTAGTCGGACAGCTAGCATGTGGGCTAACATGTCAATTCAGATTGGGAATTCCCACCCACCCACCCCGCTCACAAGAGCTTCCTATCAAGCTATAAAATCTGAATCAGATCTCAATTTTTTTACAAAAACTAGGCACTGACGGCAGCAATCATCTATCGATCGAGTAAGATGTTCTTTTCTGGAAGCTCCTTGTCATCTTAGCAAAACTCCCATGTGCTATCTCGACTGTCATGTCAGTTGATGGACACTACCCCGGTGGCCACCAGGGTCCCCCTTCTCCCGAGCACACGCCGGTTCAGCCAGAAGCAACACTTCATGCTGTCGTGGTGTAGGATGGTGGCAGTGTCATGCTCAGAGATACTTAGCATCCATGTTGACTGGACGTTCGACGGCATCAAAGCATTGCACGGGCACATGAAGGTCCATCCCAAAGATAGGGTTGGAAAACACCAGGGAGAGAGCAGTAGCAGTAGAAAGAAGAGAAAGACGGTGCCTCTTTCGGAGGACGATGATGAACCTGACCCCAATTTCTCTTCTATTTCTGAGCCAGAAACCCCTAGTTATCAGGCGCTTCCACCGCTTGTCGTCGCCCCACCTGTGAACGAATGGCCTCATGATCCCAGCAGTAGCAAGGGCGTCGGTGTTATAGAGTTGTCGCCAAAAAACTACCAGGATAAATATTATTCTCAGATGTCAGCAGACAAGATGTCGGCCTCACTATGGTATCAAGCATACGAGTTGCGCATCATCGGAGAGTTGATGATGTTGTGCTATGGTGAAATGATATGGACATGTGCAACATAGACTGACAAACACACATGCCTAAAACAATGATATTCAATCTATAAGACCAAATCTTGTATGCTTGATCTTTATATTTAATCACACAACTATCTTGTCATAGATTAAGTAAAAGATGATGTTGGTCACATGGACAAATCAGGATGGTTAAAATAGAGATGTGTACAAGAAAAATAGTATGTGATTGAGAAATTTTTCATATTGAAAAGTAAGTTTAGTAGGACATCTATTCATCTAGCCATATATTATGGGAGTGAATGTTGGATGGTGCAAAATAAATGACTCAACAAGATGGTGCGTGTGAAATACATGTATTTATGTGGATGTATCAAAAGAAAAGAAAAGATCACATCAGAAATGCCTATATCAGGATTACAATAATGGTGGTGAATATCGAGGACAAGTTGCATGAAGGTCGTGTGAAATGATATATATATATATATATATTCAATCTATGGGACCAAATTCTATGTGCCCGGTCTCTATCTCTATCTATATGTCTGACACATCTTGATAATTGGTTTTGCAACCAATTGACAAGAGTCGTGGAACTGTAGCATAATGTAAGGCTGGGATTTATTGGGACCCAATCCTTAACACAAAAGATTGTTCCCTCAATAAAATGCAACTATAAGAAAAAAACAACATGTCCAAATTAACTCAGAAAGAGCTCATAGGAAGAGATTTTGTATCATTACATCTTTGATCAAAATATGATGCATAACAGAAGTAATTATAAAAGAAGACTCATATACCTTACCTAACAGAGTTGGGATGGAGATTTAAGTTATGATGATGATAAACTGTTTTGTCATAACAAACAACTTTTATCTGAAATCACACACAGTATTGTCTCTTAGCAATAACAAAGAATTTTTTTTTATTTACTTTTGTTTTCTTTCTCTCACAATTGTAAAGTGTGCTCAATGCATACAACCACGTACATGAGGTTTAGCCGTGTATACATTAGGGTTTTTGTCCACATTTTATATTCCAAAAAGTGCCAAACCAAATTGAGGTAGAAATGTTTACTGTATAGGCACATGTAGAATAAATCTGCCGTCGGCGTTGAAGTGGCAGTTTCTAGTTTCTATATTTTTCTATTCCAGCCTATAAATTACGAGCACGTGCAGTATTTAGTACTCCTAATCAATTAAATTGAGCCGGAAGATTATTTTTTATAAAAAGGGTTTTGCTTCTTATATTTGTAATATCCGTTCTGTTAGTTATTGGGGCCATTTGCCGCATAGCCAAGTCAGCCAACCGACCTACAAAATGTTGTTTCATCAGCGCCACCTGACTAAGAACACACCCCACCATACTGACGAGCAAGAAAGGAGTTATTTTCAGGAGGCGGGAGCCCAGTGTCGTCATTATCTACTGTACAACAGACAGGGTCACTGAGCTGTAGAGCAATGACGATGTAGAAGAAGTTGGGTCCATGGAGGAGGTAGAGAGAGCCGAGGAAGGCAACAACATGCAAGAGACAGAACGGGATCTTGGTACATCATCTTCTTCGTTGATCCCTCTAGCTTTCCTGCCGACCATCGATGGTGAATTACATGTGGAGAAACTTAGCGGAGCAGAAAGGCACCATGTGGACGACGCCGATGGCTACATCGAAGTAACGGGAGGTGAGCAATGTCTCAGTGCCGGCAGTTTGCAAGTAGCAGCATCGGTATGCCAAAAACATAGAACGTCGTTGCCCGTTGCTGGGGTTGGGATCATTGTCGAAGACATGCGGTGGCGCATCAAGCACGGGATCGTCGCTAGGTAAATTGAGAGGCATAATGACCAGGAACAATCGAAATCTCTATCACTTTCACCCTTGTCTTTGCCACCTCCACCTGAGCAGAAGGGAAGACTCTCAGTCGTCGATACACTACTGCCTCCGATGTATGCGCATAGTATGGGCAGCATTGGTGGCAAGATTTTCTCGAGTAAGGAGTGTTCGAAGGACTTCCGTGTTGCCCGGGATGGTAGAATTATCCAGAATACCATCACCCAAACCAAACCATACGTATCTGAACCATTTTTCTGGGTGTCCACCTAAAATGGTGGGATCTGGAGCAGAAATGTATAACAACCATTCAGCAGTATGGATATCCACAAGAACCCGAACCAAATTATTATATGCCTAATAAAAACTAAGCTGTATTTCTCTTGTGATCTCTTCGGCTGGAAAATTGCATGCTCACTCTGGACAAAGTGGTCCCTCGTCGACGACCAGTGATAGAATCACTAACGAGCACACACCGTTGCACCATCTCGTCACTAAAGATCATCCCTGCTTTGACGGTCACGTACATGACCTCAAAAATAGGTCCTCGAAAACATCTTGTTGTTTTCTCTGAAGATCTTAAGATGCGGCGACATGGACGCCGCCATGCCAACTTATTTGGGAAGCTGAATAGGATAAGACCACACCCAGTCACCTTCGCTGACCGCCAGCCACTGTCACTACGGCCACGAGATAAGACCGCACCCAACCTCCTCCGCTGGTCACACTGCAAGAAAACAACTAGTATATGAGAATGATGACCCTCGTGCAAACAACCGTTGCGACGGTCAAACCCCTCTCTAATCTAGGGCCCATCATTTAACTGGTATCGTTTAAAACCTCATCGTGTTTGTAAAATAAGAGGGTTATACCCCTCTCATAATGGTGGGCCACGTGCACATTATAATATTTAACTCATTGTCAGATAAGAGAGTCATACCTCTCACAAAATTAGTCTGCATGCACATAATGATACTTGATTCCAAAGAACGTACTGAATAATAACTAGTCATTTAACACAGTATATATATCAAGTGTCTTATCACAACCGTCCAGCAGCTGTAAAGTCTCCAATAAACAAAGATTTGAGCCAAAAAAAGAAATTTTTTATTGATCACAAATATGTGTACAAAGAGGGAGGAGATTGTTCTTTTGTCCATTTACAAATTTAGCAATACCAACACTATTTATAAGGTAGAACATCAATTATATAATGTCAGCTGGGATTATGTTTAGCTTCGGAAATTTTTGTAAGAAACAACAACTAGCCCTCTGAAGCTTGAGGATACGAGCAGTTTGGTTTTTTTCTCCAACTGCATGGTTGTTGGGTGTTTTTCTCCAACTGTCTCACCAACAGTGTGCGACCCCAACCTCTTCTCATAGCTGCTGGTTAGTGGAGGTAGACTTCACATCACTTGATGATGAGATATAGATTTAACTCAGGCACCATGAGCCTCTTTTTGTGTTAGGGAGTTGCTGGAGAACTCCTAATAAAGGCACCTTAGAGCTAAATAGTAGTGCTGCACGTTTGAACTACTATCATGTCAAATTCCACAGGACTATTCATTGATGATTCTGTTGTGTCAATAATAGCTCATATTGTTGATGGTGAATGTTGAGCATTCTTAGCAAAAGTGTATGTCATTATGTTGTGCATCATAGCTGCTACAACCATGACAATAAAGACTAGTGGTTAGTAAGATGCTATCAATGCTCTTATTAAAAATCACAGAAAGGGGGAAACACTTTTAGGTATAAAGGACGTCATCATTGTGTTGGCATTCGTGGAATTCATGTTATAAAAGAGATGTCACAAATTGAAAATCATTGCAAGCCATAGTCAAATATGCTTACTTGGCATTCCAACTATTTTGGATTTCATCTTCCGAAAATTGGACAATGATTTGATCTTGGCACACAATCTAGCAATTACTTCATCCATGAGAGCAGCATGCATTGGGTCTGTCGGGATAGTACTATAGATGACTTACATCAGATGTATCTTGTATAGAAGATAGTTGTATTCTTTAGTTGTCTGGTTCCTTTATGTACTAAAGAAAATAAATTCAATGATGTGTTGCAAGTTATATGAATTGATAATGGGATTCGACAAAATAAAACAAAAACATGTTAAATCATTATGATGGAATAAGCTACTTGTACATGTTCAGTTTCATACTATTGGGAGTAAACACGGAATTATGTCGCTTACGCATACTAAAAAATGCCATTTGATATACAAAACAAGTGAATTTGAATAAAATGTTGACCGATTTTATGAATTTAAGTGAAGCCCAACACATAGAAGGTTAAGTTTAAGTGATTTGATTTAATTTTGTAAAAAAGAGAAAGGAAGGCAAAACACAAAAAGAACTCCATCATATTGCCTGAAATATTGCTAAAACTTGCAACACGAAATAATAAATCAATCGTATGAGCAGAAACAATTATTTATGTCGGTCTCAATGGCATGAAATTGGTGAAGGGTAAGTTCTCTAAAACACACTATAATTATGTAGATGCCACCATTACATTAGAGATAATATTACATACATAAAGATTCCAATATCTATAACTTACCAAACCAACATATGATTCTCCTATGAAATGTATATCTAATGGATTTTGTTATCTATATATGATAAAAACAATTCCAACAACTTTTGAACATAACCAATATACAAGTGAGAAAAGTAACAAGTTGTACCCTGGAGGGAAGAATTTATAACCTAAGCAAGAATTGTGAAAGTGAAAAAATAATAATATTGAATGATTGAATGCAATGATACATGTGAACATTGACAAACTTACTATTTCTAGTGTTGAAGAACTTTCTAGATAGCGTCAGAATTATACCTCTCTTACTTCTCTTATAAAGATTAGAACTCTTTATGTTTTTCATATATATGAAAGATAGTCTATAGTTATCATGAGAGAAAAAAGCATAAAGATGAAACTACAAAGATTTAAGTTGACTTGATGTTGATGCAAGTATGCATTTCTCTTGAAACGTCAGAAGTGCAGAGAAAAGGTGACAAGTTGAAATCAACAATATATTTACTACCAAGGAAATGCCCAAGCTTAAAAGAAAGAATAGCACTAGATATTGGAGAATTCTATCTTAATCGTACATCAATAGTATATAGAATACTAAGGAAACATACTAACTACAATAATGTAGTTGTATAGGAAGTATCAACCCAGACGAGAAGGTATGCAAGATAATGATCTTTGGATTGGAAAATGAGAGGAAGCAGTCGTTCTATGTTGCCATCATTGATCTGATGTTGTCCATCACATTAGAAAAGTGTTTATCCTTCAATCGCTTCAAGGGCACAAGGATCCCCAAGTATTCGAAATGGTCAACCAATACCAACCTAGGAAGCATGGACACTTCCCCGGGGCAGCCGTGGCCGTCCTCGACACGTGTCGGACCCAGACACGGCTGGACACATGGTGGACATGACTCAGAAGTGTCCACTTTTTTTTTGAAGTATGGATACAACAAGGACATGACTTGGACACGCCGTGGCCAGTTTGGACACGCCGTGGACACGGTAGGCCCAAATCAAGTCCCTATATAAAAGAAATATGAATTATGTACTCCTCTCACACTCCTCTTATTACACCACCTTAGAATTATGACTCCTCCCCATCCTTATGTTAATTGTAATTATATTTTTATCTATTATACATCATACTTAAGATATAATTATAATTCATCATTCTTGTCAAGAATGTTCTAGGACTTTGACATACAAGTTCATTGTAATTGATCATTCTTCATTCATACTTGATTTCATATTGCAAATGTACTCTTATATTAGTCATTCTTCATCGATCATTTATAATCTCATAATGGAAACATATGAGTGGTTTCTTATAAGACTACATTCATAGTGTAAGAAAATTATGGGTTTGATTTTATATCTCTTATAATTTTATTTCTTGAAATCTGATGTTATCAGTTACTTTACATATTTGGATGCATGGAAATTATATGTATTAACTCCATGTTATGTGTATGTATATGTATATGTATATATGTTTGTATATATGTATACTTATACACATTTATTTATGTATATGTATATGTATATGTATATGTATATGTATATGTATATGTATATGTATATGTATATGTATATGTATATGTATATGTATATGTATATGTATATGTATATGTATATGTATATGTATATGTATATATGTGGGTATGACATGTCCAATGCTGTTTTTGTGTCCTATATTTTTTAAAATCATCGTGTCCCATGTCCGTGTCCATGTCGTGTCTCGTGTACCTGTCCGTGCTTCCTAGATACCAAAAATGCCTTGGGTCCTTTGCATCATGTATTTACCTATTTGACCACCTGATCAATGAGGTATAACCTGATTTGGTTATGTTTACCCTCTGTCCAGACACCACAGACATAATAAGAGTCAAATATGTTCTATGTGTGCTGCAAGGAATATGGTGTGCATAGCGTGAACATGATTATATAATCTACATAGAGGAATATTCCTATGTATACAAAATGGTGAATCTATACAAGCAATGCCTAAGGTATTTGGTATCCATGTACCTCATTGTCCCCTAATTAATGAAATACCTTAATTTGTTACCTTCTGCCCAAATGCCACGAGATACTAATAGCCAATCATATTTTATATGTGTTGCAAGGAGAATGGTATGCATCGTGTGAACACTATTTCACTCCATTGGGAGTGTTCCTGTATTAGAATACCTAACTATGATACCTTGACCCAACACTTGATCAAATAATTGACAAAATATCTCCAAGAATGAATAAGGAAGGAGACACTTCATAATTTCAAAGTAACAACTCATTGTTCCATTCAAGAAGACTAAGATCCATAAACCTTTAAAAAAAGCATACATATATCAATTGTATTATCCATCATCCCAAAGCAACCAAGGACTTGTATGAGGAAACCCATTCTTATGATGTTGGTGGAAACCATCAATGAGGACAAGCCTATTATTTTGAAAACTTCTTTGAAGAACATAGGTTGGATACCATGCTCACAAGTCATGAATGTATCCAAGGTTTTAATGGTGAAACACCCCTTATCTTAGCAAAGTTGAAAGAAGTTGTTTGATCCCTACTATGGCCCCAAAAGATGAAAGGTAGCATGTCATCCCATCAGAACCCCCTCAAGAACCTAAGAAGACAACACCCGGTGATAAACAAAGCTTGGCCCATGACCTTGATAAGTGTGATCATAGACAAGTTGTTGGGAACAGAAGGTTTGACTGAGACAAAGATGGTAGAACAACAGTTCGAGTAGACCCAAGCCTATAGAATTTCATCATTTCATCTTTCACAAACTAGGAGAGGAGAAATCCTAATCGCATGACACAAAATGATACTAGAACAAAATCATGGGAGAAAATGGGACCTAGATGGATGACAATTTCTATGAGAGGAGATTAGAGAGAGAGAGAGGGATTTCTTTATGGATAAGTTTGGAAGATATTCACTAGTGAGAAGATCAAAGAGGGAGAGAGATTTCAATGTAGTTTTAAAATTCATCTATAGATGGGTGTTTGTAGGAAGAACCTAGATTCTTCATGGAACCAAGTCTTTACTAAAATTGTAGTGCCACTACAAATGGAAAGGCTAGAATAACTCTAGACCAACTTTGCAGCTTATTGGTGATTGCTCAAACCATGATTCCTATGGGCATTACCAAAGAGATAAAAAGGATAGTATCCATTTTTTGTGGATGAATAGGGTTGCTATTGCTAAGAGTCATTGGATCCACTAGTAGAGGATTATCAATTTTTGTGGATAAATAGGGTTGGTAATGCTAAGTTCCACTGCATCAATTGAAAGAGGATTAACATGTCAAATATAGTGGATGGTCTAGAGATCACGTGGTTGAGACAATAGTAAGGCCCTTCATGAAATCTAGCTAGGAGATGTACCAGACCCTCCTCACACAAGAGGACATTGTGACATACCTTCCCTGTGATAATGCCACACTACAGTTGGTTGATTGGAAGGGGTGATTATCTTTTTGGTCAGTAACATGGTGTGATTATCCACTACTCTAGTTTCTAAGGGGTTGGTAGCAACCTTCACATCCTCCATATAATTGGAGAAAGCCAGTTAGACTAATGAGTGAAGACATCAAAAAATGGATGTGTTGAATATTAATAAGTAGCTTTAGACAGATCAAAATAGACTGGACTAATACATATAGTTTCTCTAATACTCTTTCTCCCCATACTCCCTCTTCATACATTCTTCCACATACTCTCTCCTCTCCTCTATATCCCCTCACACACCAAATACAAAGAGAGTGAGTAGTTGGTGTGGAATAGAGGAAAAACCCCTACATGTGAAAATGCATGCATGAGTAAGGGTTGGTATGTGAAAGCCATTAGAGATACCTTCTCCACTACATTAGTTTGTGAGGGGTTGGTATCAGCCTTCACATCCTCTATATAATTGGAGAAAGTCAGTTAGACTAATTAGTGAAGACATCCAAAAATGGATGTGTTGAATAATAAACATCTGTAGATAGATCAAAATAATTTGGAGTGATGCATATAGTTTCTTTGACACTCTTTCTCCCCATACTCCATCTTCCTACATTCTTCCACATCTCCTCTCCTCTATATCCCCTTGCAAACCAAATACAAAGAGAGTGCATAGTTGGTGTGGAACAAAGTATCAACCTTCACATCCTCTATATAATTGGAGAAAGTCAGTTAGACTAATGAGTGAAGAAATCCAAAAATGGATGTGTTGAATAATAAACATCTGTAGATAGATCAACATAATTTGGAGTGATGCATATAGTTTCTTTGATACTCTTTCTCCCCATACTCCATCTTCCTACATTCTTCCGCATACTCTCTCCTCTCCTCTATATCCCCTTGCAAACTAAATACAAAGAGAGTGCATAGTTGGTGTGGAACAAAGACATGTGAAAATGGCTGCATACATGAGGGGTGGAATGGGAAAGACATTAAAGATACCTTCAACCCTCTAGAGTTTTGTAGAGAAAGCTTGTTTACTCAATACCACCAAAGCACATCTACCAACACCTTAGTAACACAATAGTGGAACTTGGACATGATCTATTAAACTTATTTCAAGGTCACCTTTCGAATGTGTTTTTACATGTTAATGCAAATGATTAAGGATCTCAACACATATACATGAGTCTCTCATAAAGTTGGTAAGGGTTCACTAGATCAGTTTTGATCAACTACCTCAAAAAACTATTAGGCTAACCATCTAGGATTTGAACACATAGAAAGTTCATTATTTTGGCATTGAACCTCTTTAATGACAAAAGATAGAGGGTGATAAACATTTTATTCATCCCAAAGAGTACATTGGGTGTAATAATCCTCCATAGAGCCATCAAGACAACAGAGTGTTCTTTTTTGGCTAGGTTCTCAAAGATCTCGAACACCTTAAAATTTTGTTAATGAGAGTATACATGTGAGAGTTCATCCCACATGTTTTTTTGATACATGGGAACCACCCCCAAGAAGGATCCACATCATTGGCCTAACCCCGACAATGTAAGCCCCCTCAACTACCCACACATCAGAGGAGTGGATAAACTCACACAGAGGCCACCATGTGTGACGGAATCAAGGATTGCTCAGGTTGCGCAACTGGAGATTCAAATTTGGGTCTCTACTCAGTCGAGCTCGTGCCTTCGCCATGGCTCTAATGAAAATCCCACATGTTTTTAGCAGTCTGGAGGCAGAGGAGAGATTCACTATCTTTGTTTTTGTATTGTAAAGTTCAAGAGGCAAACCATAAATGGTAGTTGGAGCCATGTAGTTTCACAATAGTAACACAAGGACTTGGGAAACAAGTAGATGCCACTAGGTAAAGAGATGTGGCATAGTATACAACAACTGAAGAACAAATAGTGTGATCAACAACCTATATATCTATGAGATACTTAAGTAGCCATAGGACATAGCTAGGAATAAGAGGGGCCAAGCGCATTAAGACCGCAAAGAGGATAATAGATGGAATTTATAAGAACATAAAAATGGACTTAATCTATGGTTTGGAAGAGGAAGATGTTGGGTAGAGGCAATATAAAGAGAGAGTTGGAGGAGAGGGATTTTATAGTGGCTAGAGGCTATGAAGGTGGTAAGGCCAATAGAGAGGCAGAGCAATAGCAAGGTTATCAAAACCAAACCATACCAAACTGACCTATTAAACCATTGGAAATGGGCATCGGTGGCTGGAACTGTCTGGGTCAATGATATACCCACAAATAAGGCTTACCCATGTAATTAACAACAGACTGGACAGTGCAACCAAAAAACCTATGAACTAGTCCAGTTTTACACAACCGGTCGATCAACTTCCTTTTCCTTTCAATCGGTCTCAAGTCTTAAATCCCCTTACAAAAACCATATTTAGCATGGCCTTGTCCCAATACCCCAATGCATCCTGACCTTTGGCGCTAAGGAAACACAAAGAGAAGGTGCCACTGTGTATCCTTCTCTAGCCATTGCTTCTCTTGGGAGCTTCTATGGATACTAATACTGCTAGGAGATCCACATGTCACCGTTGATAAAGCAATCGATGTCGGTTCCAATTGATCATGCAACAATCAAAGGCCGCTACTCAACCTAAAGACTCTAGCTAATTCCCTTCTCTCTAGTTATGATGGAGTAGACTTTTGGAATCCTTAAATGTCCAATGACATATTAGAATTCATATGTTGACTTATCTTAAGAACTCCAAGTACTTTGATAAAATACAGATGATTAGTTGTGTTGACACCAAGATTCAGATCCCTAAATTGATTCCCTTTTGGATTAAGTTGTTTATTGGTCAAGTAGTAGAAACTTGGGATTGAGATTATATGGGACATAGCTTGGATGATAATAAAGCCTTGGTCAAAGTTTATTAATCGTACCGATTTTTCTAGATGGAGCTATTTAGGTATGAATATGATGAAATCATGTGCTTTGTGGTGCACATGCAATAAGGTTAATATTATTATGGCTTTTTGTTTTGATGAAGATGATGTCACACCCTTTGAGATGAGGGGAGATCCATGGATTGAATCATTGAGTGGGGCATTTCAAGCCCTTGTATGCCATCAAACAACCAAGGAGATTCTGCTTACAGTTACAATCAGGAGGATAGTTGTGACCCTAAGCGTTGTGGTCCTTTAGTCATGGATCGAGAGGGTGAGGAAAGTGTGCATTTGGAACCATCTCCTCAGTAACTTACACAGACTTCAGGGTTAATAGTATGATAAAGAGGGAGTTTCACTCCCCCACTCTCTCTCCCCTCGCCTTTGTACTCTCTCTACACCATGGTGAGCGAGAGCCACATGAGAATGTGTTATGTGGTGGAGTCACTGGCAACGAGACCGAGAGGCCAGTGGCAAGCTCGTGGAAGACGAGAGTCACAGATGCCCATGGAAAAGCCCATTGATGCAGGCACAATCCTATGGAGCATAGGAGGCAAATGAGAAACATCTACCACGACAGCGTCAAAGAATCATCAAGCGGCCCCAAGCCTGATCCAAGCAGCCAGCGACACTCAAGGAGTAAGGCCGAATCCGTTGGCCCTACTGTCGGTCGCACGCCGGAGGAGATCCCCGGTAGCGGTGGCTGACTTACAGAAGAACAGAGAGGAACCTAGCCAGCAGTGCAGAGGGATGGTGGATGGAGTCGAAGGCAACCTTAATGGTTGATGGGGGGTTGGGTCATGCAGGATCTCTCGCCGAAGGAGTACAACCGACGATGGCACATGAGTCCAGCCTCACAGTAGTACTCTATTTCACAGAGGAAACAGAGGCAGCAGGCTAGATTGTGAGAAAGGGGGAAGCTCTGACCCGGGCTAATAGATCTAGGAATCAGGGGATCTATCTTCAAATCCGGCCTGCCCAACAGTGCAGCGCCACCCTGGATGTCCATGTGGCAGCGCATGATTGGCCACAGAAAGGTAAATATTTAGCAAATTCGCAGATCTTTAATAAATCATTGAAAATAGCACGATTATCAGAAAAATACAAATATGGTACCGAAATTCTCAAAAAAATGAGTAGAACACAGTAGAATGATAATATCAGGCTTTTGATGTATTAATAATAGTGATATCATGTAAGATGTGTAATGCTTGTTTGATGGATAATAAATATCAAATGATGTTCTAAAATTATGATAACATGTCAGTAAGTCTATAATCATGTTTATAATGCATATGATGTCATATATGGTCATGTTAATGCACGAAAGCATATAATTTGATTAATATGGCTACTTAGGGCTAATAACACTAAAGATAATGCAATTAATGCATACATGTTCAATAAATGATGAAATTTACATAACACTCTTATATTAGTAACTGTAAGCTAATCTGGAACTTTCATATCAGTTAGATGCATAGAATTCATGTTACATGAGGATGACCCTTAATACATATGATGTAACCCTAATATGGTTAATGAATGTGACATAATGTTAAGTATATTCACATAATAATGTGACACATGAGTATATCCAATTGATGAACCATAATCTGAAAAATGAAAATAGTAAGATAATTATAAGACAAGAATGCAAGTAATGATGCACACATCCTAATGAACTAAGCTAAACCCTAATGAATCGACTAGGGTTAATGATGATGTGAACCTGATGGTGACATGTAATCTTATCTTAACCAGGGTTTGACTAAGATTATAGTTGACATGAGGGATATCTGATGATTAGGTTTATCTGTGATCAAGGTACGCCATTACCTCTTACTTGGCTTATTATACAATATGCTTGTGTTATATGTGTAGTAAAATGCTTGGCATATGATATTGGATGAAATGATTGTTCTTGCATGATATGTTTCTTGATTTTCCATACTTATGACTATGAAAACATCAAACATAATATATCTATTCTATTATTTGAAAGCACTAAACTCTTTGTTAGTACAGTGCTTGGAAGTGACCTAACTCTTTGGTAGTCGGTCACATTGTTCATATGATCTAACTCTTTGGTAGTCGATCATAAAGGCCTTAATCTTGAGCACCTTGAGAGTCAAGAGAATTCATCAAAACCTTCGGCGGTCAATGCATGGATATATAATTGAAAATGTGCTTAAAATATGTGTTCTCTTTTATTAATGAACATCCTTGTGCAAGTATATGATTTTCTTATATTTCTTTATAACTGCCAAGTATTAGTTTTATCTTATTTCCAAGATATGATGAGAGGTATATAAAAGACATGTAGGCGTACTCAGTACAATATACTTGAATATTGTGTTGACGTGTACCACATGTAATCTTTTGTTTAGGTTGTGGATGTGTGATCTTGAAGAACTAGGATAGTTGAGAGTTGTGTGGTGAGCTGATGTATAGGTGGACATGTTGTCTTAAGATCTTGTAGTTTAGTTGTAGTACATGTATATGTATAAGTTTGATGTTCGATATGTAATATCAAATGTTGTAACAATTCATTATGTAATTATATGTTGAATGGTGAACATGTGTTGTATGGTTTTATTATTGTTCATGTACATGTGCTACTGTGTTTCCTTCTGACTTCCTCTGGTTTTCTCTTTCTTAGCCTAGTGTGTGATGTTTAAATTGGGATTCTCACTGAGGTGAGGTTTTCAATTTGGATGTCACACATCAGATTAAGTATTTAGATGTAATCTTTTGTTTAAGTTGTGGATGTGTGATCTTGAAGAACCAGGATAGTTGAGAGTTGTGTAGTGAGCTCATGTATAGGTGGACCTGTTGTCTTAAGATCCTATAGTTTAGTGGTAGTACATGTATATGTATAAGTTTGCTGGCGATATGTAATATCAAATGTTGTAACCATTCATTATGTAAAAATATGTTGAATGGTGAACATGTGTTGTATGGTTTTATTACTGTTCATGTGCATGTGCTACTGTGTTTTCTTCTGACTTCCTCTCATTTTCTCTTTCTTAGCCTAGTGTGTGATGTTTAAATTGGGATTCTCGCTGAGGTGAGGGTTTCAATTTGGATGTAACACATCATATTAAGTATTTAGAAAATCTGGGGACATCACACTAGTGCCATCACCAAGGTATGTATTTTCTCCTCATCTATTTTACTCCTTCCCTCTACTACTCCCTACCCCTATTCCTCCCCTTCTTTCTTCTATTTTTCTATTCCTATTTTTCCAATATTCCACTTTATGCTATTCCTACTTTTCCTATATTCCCCTTTGTATGCTTTCTATAAACTCCCCCTTCATAATGCTTGTTGTACACTTCCCCTTCTTCCTTATCTTGCTCTCTTAGTTCACTTCATGTACTCCACTTCTTCCACTTCATTATCTTCTTCCTATCTTTTTTCCCTATATTACCACTCTTGGGCTCTTCCTGTTCATGTATTCTTCTTCTTTGCTCTATTGTTTTTCTTATTACTTAATCATGTTAATTACTTATATGTTATCCTCTTATATTATATTATCACCCCCTTGATGGAACAATTATTTTAGAAGGCTAGCTTTGTGTAGGTGCTCCAATTTGTGTTGGTGTATTGTTAATGCTTGTTGTTTGGTTGTAACAAAAAATTTGATTTCAATTGGCTACCTAGGTCTTGGTACTAATTTACTCTCCCCGATAGTTTAGTACTTCGATAATTTGATGTATGCATTATTGTGATCAATCATTATGTTATTTGTGGTTTATTTGTATATTTATATATATATATATATATATAAGTTATTTAAATGATTTGTGATACCATGATGATGTCATTGGTTGAACCGGTACCATTACTAGTTGAAACAGTGAACCGAGAACCGAAGGCCTCACTAGTTTTGTTATGAAAACTATGGATAAAAGGAGAGGCAAGGTAGCGAGAGTTGGGGTAAGGCGAGCGGGTCAAGGTGGTGGAAAGGTAGGGTTGTAAACGGTGCGGGTATGATGCGAGTATGACCATACTGACATTTGTATCCTTTATAATTTAGGGAGTATGGGTATGGGTCCAGATCCGCATTACTTAAAATCAGACATGCACTATACCCAGACCCATATGTAATGCAGGTACATGGTGCGAGTCTATGGATATACAGTCCTACATAAAATTTTCATGTTTAACATTACATAATAATATTTAACTTGCTTTAAGACCAATTGTTGCTTTATTTAGATGTTGGACACAAGTACAGTCGTTCAAACTTTCAATTATAGAGTCCACAACAATAGGGATTACAAAACAACCATCAAACAAAATTTATATCAGTGAAAACCAACACGTCAACAACGGATACAGAGGTAACATAAACCAAATCAATGGCATCCTATAGGAAAACAAAAGAAAAGGCATAAAAGCCTAAAGTACGAGGTGAAGGGTCTAAAGAAATACCTATCTGATAGGTTTGTAATTGCAATATGGTGATCAAGTAGAAAAGGAACACAAGCGCCAATAGATCAAACATGTTGCTCGGTTGGGAAGGATGGCAAGAAATGTCAGCTGAAGTTGTATGGTGAAGGGAATCACCTGGGCGCACCGTCACCCAGATCTGAGTTCATAGATCAGGAAGAGACGTGATTTGGGTTGGATGCCACCGTCGTCGAGATCTAAGTTCATAGAACATGAAACAAGTAGTATTAATACACTTAGATGCCACCGTTATAGGGAATTTGGTAGAAAATTGACTCCTTGACAAGGTTTGGATCAGGGCATGTGGTAGGTGTTGCCTTAGTGGGAAGTTCGTGGAGTCCTTTGTGCCTGGAGTTTGAGGTTGGTAAAGTCGGAGACAACAGGGGTGCGGCTGGTGATGTATGGTGGCTGGAGGTGGTCTATGGACACCTAGAGGTGTGGATGATCATAGGATAAGGGGGACTTATTGCCCTCAGATCTAAAATGATGTTTATTTATGATATTTCTTTATCTATTAATTTGGTAATGCAAATATACGGGTCTAAAAAGTATGGGTATAGATGTAACCGTTAGTAGACACACTTAAATACAGATCCACGGGTCTGCAGGTCTGTGTATACAAAAATCTGGACCCATGATGGGTTTTATAGGGTAAGGGATTGCGAGTAATCGGGTATACCCAGACCCATTTACAATCTTATGAAAAGGTAGGGAGAAGGGGGTTTAGGGCGACAAAAAGGTAGGCAGGGAGCAGGATGGCTAAAAGTAGGGTGGGAGGGGCATACGGTGGGGAGGGAAAAGGGAATGAGAAAGAGGCATTGCAGCTAGGGGTGGCAGTTTTGAGGGTAGGGGAGGAGTGGAGAGGTGGGGAAGGGAAGGGTGTGTATGCTAGGGGAATTCATATATGTCAAAAACCATGTAAATAAATAGAAGAGAGGAGCTAATAAATAGAAGCATGAGATATAGGATAGTAGGAGAAGCAAAAAGCAAATACAAGACTAAAGCATGAAGCGGATAAAGCACATATATTAATAGATATAATAGATCATCACTAAGATTCTTCCCCATGTTTAGATGGATGGATTTGTACTTGTTGTCTCACTCCATTTTCTCTATTAATCCAAAAGTTAATCTAGTTGCAACTACCATGTTGATTGCCTTCTTTATGAGAAAAAAAATATTTTGCAATATTAAATGAAATTGGCTAAAAAGAAAACTAGATAAATTGGATACATGAACAAACAAAAGACAATTTGGTGACACTATTCACCAGTGTTTTAAAAAGCATTTGAGGCGCCCGCCTGAGCGGATCACATGCTCAGCCGCCTGGTTAAGGCTTTGAGTGGGTTGGCAGGCGGCAGGCCATTAAGCGCCCACCTAAGACCCGCTTGGCCCGCCTATGTGTCCGCCTGAAACCCTGCTTCAGGTGCCCTCTTATGACCACCTATATTTTGGGCGCTATATTTAGCCTATCTGTTGTGACATAATACAAAAATATAAGTCTATAGTAGTATAATAAGTTAGTATGAATATGTAACATTACTGTATAATACATTCTACACTATAATATATTAATATATACACTATGTACCCAGTTATCAGTTGCATAATATATTTATGTAACTTTCTACCTTATATATAATAATACATTAATACACATTATATTCTATTGTTTATATTAATACATTCTATATATTCTATAGTTTACTACATAATGTAAACTAATACATTATATATTTTGTAATGTTTGCTGCCTTTTAAATAATAATACATTAGTACATTATATAGACATGGTGTATTCTATTGTTTACTGAATATTAATATGCTCTATATATTCTATTATTTACTGCATAATATAAATTAGTACATTAAATATATTCTACTGTTTGCTGCATATTAGTATATCATGTTGTAATTCTATAAATTTACTACAGTAAGAGTAAGAGGAGACTAAAAAGTCTATTTCTTATGTCTTAAACTTGTGTAATTGAACTATATTTTCTTATTCATTGTTTTTTAGTTGTGGTATCAACTATATAGGTGTTTTATTTTTATGTGTAGGGTGTTTAAATAAGTATAATATTTTTTTTGAAAATGTGTTTATTACATACTAATATGTATAGTTTCTACAAAATTACCTAAAATTTTCTGGGCCCGCTTTTTCAAAAAGCGTTCAAGCGGCCACAAGGTGCTCTCTTCACACCTCCCGCTTCTCGCTTTATAAAACATTGGTATTCACCATTGTAGTCTACTAGTCTTGACTAGGTGTTGTCCTGGGGAGCATGGGTAGCTAGGAAACCGCTTGCCACACCAAATAGGATGACAGGGACATGGGTGCCTACAAATTAGATTGTTTGGGAGAGTCAAGTTGGACATCAAGGACCAATTACTTTGTTTTACTTTTTATTGCCTTCCACATCCTTCACAACATCATTCGCGACCAAAAAGAACATCCCCTCTTTACCTTGGGCAGAGAGGACCAACATTGCTCGTCTCCACCTCTAGCTTATCACACATCAACATCTAACCTCCCCATTAAAGGGTCATGTGGAGTGGGATGCTTCTCCTTTTCTTCCTCACTTCCTCATTCCTTATCATAGTACTCCTTCCATGTTCTCACAAACTCACTATATGTTTATAAACATGCATATGTTATATATTATATATAATATTTTATGAATCTATTTTATATTAGCTTAAATTTAAGCGACTGGCTAGGAGCCATTAGCACCAAAGCAAGTGAGGTCACTGACTGGTCATCGTGATGACTATGGCCATAAGAACCATCTTGTAGACAATCATTATGTCATTTTCATTGTGTGTCTAACATAAATTCGACATAAATAAAACTTGCCAAAGTCATATAAAAATTAAATTACATCATGTTTCACCCGTTCTCACTAAATAGGATAACGATGTTTTGAGAAAAAATAAATCTTCACAAAAAAACATTATGAATTCAATAAAAGTGGGACATAACCTAAAACATGAAATATAGCACCTATAAAAATCAAAATGTGAACAAAATATGTCTATATCTAACAACCAAAGAAGGATGAAAGGGAGTTACCACATCCAACAAAGTGATGTCTAGTTATCTTACTTGATCATACATGAGAGAGTCCCCCATAAAAGTGATATGCAACTTATGTATTACTACCAACCTGAAAATACATGGAAATACAATGAGAAACATAAAACATCAATTGGCCAAAGGGGCATACCATTGAAATTATGGAATAGAAAATAGTAATTAAGAGTCACTTTTGATGATGGCTAAAATTTAGCAAAATACACATCACAATGTAAACAAAAGAGAGAGGACAGACCTAGCACCCTAGTCACAATAATCCCAACATTTTGAAAAAGTCACATTTGACGGTCATCCATACTTTGACGGTCACGTATAGGTCCTCGAAAACATCTCGTTGTTATCTCCGAAGATCTCAAGATGCGGCGACATGGACCCCGCCATGCCAACTTATTTGGGAAGCTGAACAGGAGATAAGACCACGTCCTGGAGTGGCCGTCGTGGCTCTCCGCTGTGGCCACAGAGGCTCTCGACGACACAGATTGGAACAGGAACATACAGCAACAGCAACTTATACAAGGCCCGAGACCTCTGTACAGGTGAGCTGGTTGCTCTGAAGAAGGTCCGGTTCGACAACATGAACCCAGAGAGTGTTCAGTTCATGGTCCGAGAGATCACCCTCTTACGCCGCCAAGGGTGTCACCCGAACGTCGACGTAGGCCTCCGCGGCATCGCCGGGACCCGTGTCGCCGCCTGCGGCGGTCTCTACATCGTCTTCGACTACATGGAACACGACCTCGCCGGACTCGCCGAGTCGCCGGACGTCCAGCGCTCGCTGCCTCAGGTGAAAAGTTAATTACTTTTTAGGTTAGACTCATTAATTACCATGGTCAATGCCCATCGTTTTCTAGAAGAAGATGACAGAATCAAAATCGACCGAGCTCATGTTCTAACTAACTCCTTGCATCGTTCGCATTGACGGGATGGGTGGTGGTGGAAACACGAGTCTGTGTCTTCTCACGCTATTCTTCATGTCATTTTCGCAGGACGCGGGACTCGAAAACATCTCGTTGTTGTCACCTCCGCCGACCGTCGGCCACTGTCACTACGGCCACGAGATAAGACCGCACCCAGCCACCCCCGCTGGCCACCATCGCTACGGTCACAAGGACACCTTCATATTGGCTTTCGTTGAGGAGGAACAAACCACACCCCCGGCCTCCTCCACCGGTCACCGTGCGCCCTCGGACATCAGCTCCGAGCATGAATTCTGCATCACCGCTCATCGACTCTTCGTCCTTTCTCTGGCACCGGAGGCTGGCCCCAATCCCCACCCAATCATGTTGACCCAGTAACAACCGCAGGACCAAGTCCAAGAGGCCGCCGGCTTGCTTCTGTTTCTGGAAGATGTAGGGAATACATCCACCGGCGGCGAACGCGTTGGAGTGGCGGCAGGGCTTGGGCAGCGAGGCCTGTACCGGCGGGACAACTTATCCTCTCCTCCGTTAGTTATAGGTTCCCCGCCTGTGCAGCCATCTCGTGTGTGCCTCCTTCGGTGGCGCAGTTGTCAAGGTGTAGACAGAGAGAGAAAAGGAGGAAGGAACTTGCCCAAGCGACGAGCGGAGGCACCAACAGCTGCAAGAGCCGCTCTCGGCAAATTGCTTTTGAGCGGTTGTTCCCCCTCAGAAGCTAGTTAGTTTTTGAGAGTGGGCTTTCCACTAAGTCTTATTCGGGTAGGCCTATCAAATGGTATTAGAGCTTAGGCATAAGCCCAACCTCTCACTTAAAAGGACTTTGTACCAACCTCTGGGAAAAGGTTCCGTATCACAGCTAGGCATAAGCCCAACCTCTAGCTCCACCGCCGGAGCATCTCAGTCTCGCTAGACCACTAGAGGACAAGCCCCAATTAGTAGTTAGACCATTAGAGGACTGACCGCAATTAGTAGCGGGTGAAAGCACTACACACACCATCAACAAAAGACTTTACTTCAATCCACATTATCGGTTTCTTCTATCTCTTTCAAAATATCCAAATCATTTCCAAAGAAATAAAACTTACCATCTTCCATCTCTTTCAAGATATTCAAATCATTTCCAAAGAAATAAAACTTACCAGACACGATTATTGATACGTTAGGTCTATAACCCTTACAATGGTGCTAATAAAATAACAATTGTAGAAAGAAAAATGGCATAAATAATTCATCAGAAATAAGTGGGCTTTCCACTAAGCCTTATTCGGATAGGCCTATCAAATGGTATTAGAGCTTAGACATAAGCCCAACCTCTCACAGCTAGGCATAAGCACTACACACACCATCAACAAAAGACGTAAAACACATTTTGAGGTACTATATGATTCACTACTACAAAACCACTAATACGTTAGGTCTATAACCCTTACTAGAATGTCATGTGTGAGTGTTGACACCCTCACACATTAGGAGTTTTACACACCATCTGTCTTATCTAAAGTGCCTTCATCTAAATGAATGTGTGAGGCTGGCAACTCTAACACAAAATTGCAGCTAAGATATAATATCAAGTTTGGTATTAATAGAATATGTATGATCACATGGGACACTAGTGTCCAAGGGTCCTAGGAGGTGGGTATGGTGACCACAACACACACATGCACGCGTATGTGTGTCATACCATGCCTCGCCTCCTCTGGCTGGGTCGGGCTCGGGCTCGAGCTCGAGCTTGTAGATTGTGGATTGTGGAGAATGTCTTCTGTCTTCTTTTTGAACTAGGATACAACTACGTAATTAGTTATTGATTTAATTAATTATTTCTTTCCTAATCATATTTATTAATCCTAACTGGAAAGTGTATCTTTTGTGGAATTTTCCGCAATGTGTACAAGAGACCAAGTGGTTGTGTCTTAATAGGAATAGGATTATTGGGGCGTGTAAGGCTATAAATATGCCTCTGGTCATTAGGGTTAAATACAACTTTCGGACACACAATAGTCAGCCGTTCAAGTGTGTGTTTGTGAACCCTATGTTGACTAAATTGGACATTATGATAATCCCTTTATTTTGATGATGACAAACATTTCATTCTTGTGGTTTTAACGTGCTATTTGAGTATTTCAGGAATAAGCATATAAGGTGGTGGATAACAAAGACTTGGAAGAACAATTTGATAAAATCGCTTTATTTTCATGATTGTAATCAAATGTAAATGCTTGTACAAGTATATATTTGTACAAGTAATTAGATATCATGTAAATCAAGCGTTTAGATCTTCCCTGTCCACTCACAACACTTAGATAGGTCATTCCTCAAGATAGTATCACAATTGCACATTGATACACACACTTAGTAAATGAATACATTGAGTCAGTAATATTCTCGGTCGACAAATCGTCGATCGAGAAAATATCGGTCGACAAAAACTTCGACCGAGAAACTCTCGGTCGACAAAATCTTCGATCGAGAATAGACCCTACTAGCTGTTAGACCCAGCAGACAAGGTGGTTGGGAGTTGGAAATGAACGTTGTAAACACTTGCTCCAGGAAGTCCCTCGGTCGACAAATCTTCGACCGAGAAGGACTCTCGGTCGACAAATCTTCGACCGAGAAGAGTTCTGTCTGCACTTTTCAGGGTCAATTAACTAGTCGTTGCAAATGCAATTAGTGGACACATAACGGCTAGTTGAGCACTAAGAACCCCCTAGAAAGTGTCTAGAACGTCCTTAAGCACTTGTAGGTCATTCCTATAAATAGGACATGCCTTAGGACACCTAAAGTCACCAATCTACACTTGAGATACATTTGAGCTTACACTTGCAATTGTCAATCTGTTTTGAGAAATTGAGCAACACTTGCATTGGCTATTCTTCTCCTTGCTCCAATTTCGTGTCCTATAGGCTAGCATCTCCTATCCACAGCAATTACACTTCTATATACATTGGTTAGGAGATCAAAACACTTGATATAGGAAATCAAGCCTTGAGCTGCAAAGTGGTATTGTAATTTCTATTTTTCCTTCTTGTTCCTTTTATCCTTTGTATTCTCCTTGCTACTCCTAGGGTTGGAGGTTGCGGTTTGGAGAAGGTTCTTCTCGGTGGAGAAGGTGGACTTCGGACTACTTCAAGAAGGCTATTGCAACGGGAAGCTACTTCAAGAGGAAGGCTACTTCAAGGGGGAGCTTGAAGTTACTTCAAGAAGGCTGCTTCAAAGTTGGTGCAATTACTTCTAGGTGAAGGCTGTTCGAAGGGTTTGGTGAAAGAATTGTAATTTTATGTAAAGTCATTGCGAGGTAATTAAATTTAATTCTTTCAAAATCCCGGTTGGGTAAGCAACCGGGTAGTGGACTGACTTCCTTAGTATTTGCTAAGGTTGGAACCACTCTAAATCCTTGTCCCCTTGTCCAATATTTTTGTGGTTGGTTGTTTGAGTTAAATAATTGTTAAATTAACTTTAAAAACCCTATTCACCCCCCTCTAGTGGTTTTTCAATTGGTATCAGAGCAGGCTTCAAGGAGCTCTAATCGAGTCTTGAAGTATGAAGGGTGGTGGTGTCTACAACCGCAAACAAAGGAAAAGTATGGAGCAATCTTCAACAAGTTGCAGTTGGTGCTTAGGAACAAGCCACACAACACTTGGTTGCCCGTGGAGGTCAAAGAAGGAAGATACGCATAAAGAATGTCTTATTGCTGCAATAAGTGAAGAAGAAGAGGTAAGCCTTTTTTATTTATCTAAAGAAGAGCTAGTTGCTAGTCTTGAAGAGACACACAATAAATATATTGAGTGCAAGAAGAAATTAAAGAAATCTAATAAAGCAAATGATGAGTTACATGCTAAGCTTCTTGCTCTTACATCTGAAAATGAAGATCTCAAAAAGTTTATTGAAGGTCATGATATTAAGCTAAAATCTGTAGAAGCAAATTGTAATCTTCTTTCTCTAGAAAAGTTAAATTTGCAAACTCAAGTAAATGATCTTCAAAAACAACCTATTATGTGTACACATCTAGATTATTATACTATTGTGAAAGAAAGAGATCCCTTGTTATCTAATCTAGATCAAGCAACGTTAGACATAAATAAAAGAATGGATGAGATTGTTAAGTTGCAACAAAAAGTTAGTAGGTTGAATAACAATGATACGGTTGATAAAATTTTAAATAATTCTTACCATCAAATTGGAAGGAGAGGACTAGGTTACAAGCCTAAAGGAAAATCTTATCAAAAACCTAGTTGGGGAAGAACACAAGTGCCAAAGAGTCAATCTATGTATGTACCTAAAGGCACAAATACATATGTACCCAAGAACAACCTAGAACAAAATCATAGAAAGAGATATGAGATTGATTCTATATGTTGTCATTACTGTTTGCACCTTGGACACTATTCTTTTTCATGTCCTTACAAGAAAAAGGATGTCGAGTTAGTATGGGTTCCAAACCCCCAAACTAAATGAACAAAATTAAGTTGAGATATGACCAAGGACTCTAGTTGCATATTTCTATGTCTATCTCAACTTAACATAATGAGATAACAAATTAATTCAAGTATCTAAAACTTCTAACTTGAAAATATACAATTCTTTTAAATCTGCAAAGACAAAATTTTGCCTTAATTAAAGTTCTCAAAGCATAAAGACTTAAAATATAATTAGTTGAGATTTGATCTAAATATTACTTTGATATTCATATGCTCTATCTCAACCAAGCTAAATTTTCAAATTGCATGATTGAATTGAAAATGAACTTTGTTTTTTACTTGGAAACAATTACTGAAAACAATTCTGAAACAGTACAAAACTTTTCTCGGTCGAGACACTGTCGACCGAGAAGAACTGTCGGTTGAGAAATGGTCGACCGAGCAGGTTTCTGTTGTCAAGTCTGAAATAAATCTGCTGAACTTGTTTTCAATTAACCTAGCTTGCTATTAATTTGTTATTAATGACTGATTTTACATGCAAAACAAGAATAAATTTTGAAGACCATCTTTGAAAACTTATAAACCTAAATGAGATTATTTTGGTTTATCCTTTAAATGGTTTAAAACTGAAAATCATGATTAGTTTAATCAAAAGAAATTACTGTTTTATCATTGTTCACATGGTCTTTCCTAAAGTATTTCTTGGTGTATCTATATAGGAACCATGTGTATTGATAATTAGTCTAAATGATCATAATCATTGTATTTCATAAAATTATCATTATAATGAATGCTTCTATTGTTCTATCAAAATCATCGTGCCATACTCATTATGTTTCATTGGCTTGTTTAAAATAATCTTTAATCCCTATATACAAACCATGGATGGATAATATTCTTGATCATCGTCATTTAGCTTATATGAAGATTCTATTTTGCATAAATAGTAAAATTTCATGGAAAAAATGCATCTTGACATAATAGATAATGATTGTTGTGTGAATGGCTTGAAATAAATGAATAATGATGCTATGACAAGCCAAACAATGTCTCTTAGAACAAAATTATTAATGTTTTATCTATTTGTTTGTTCTAAGAAATCACAAAATCTTGACTTTAAGATATTAATCTTGCTTCCTAGGATATATGTTTCTAAAGAATCCTATGATTCATATGAAAATGAGGGTACAAGAAGAAATGGAATTAATATATATGTACCTATAGCAAAGCTTAGGAGACATCATTCAAAATGAATACAGTCTGGGAAAATCAAGGATAAAGACTTCATTGAGATGTCTATATTCAGTTTTTAATTGATAGAACTTCTTCATAATAGGTATAACTCAAAGTGCTTCAAATTGATATTTATTTAATAAAGTTACCTGCAGATATTATACTTCACATATGAGTGTTCAAATTGGAAATCTGCAGAAATTGCCTCTTGGTTGAAATCAAGTTTGACCAAGGGGCGCTATGGTCGTAGTCAAGGTCGACCTAAAATAAGCTTGACAAAATGCTTATTTGTACATCTTTTTACTGCACTTAATCTTAGTATCTTAATCCAAAATGTGTAATTTTAGCACATAAACTCTCATAAAAGGTCAACTTATTATAATATAATATTTATTGTGACCTTAGAATCCTTAAATCATTTTGACTATAAGATTAAGGGGGAGCTCACACAAATTATCTTGATTATAAGATTAAGAAGCTTACAAAACTTTGAAGCTTGTTATGACCTTAGTATTTTTAATCTTGGTTATGAAAATAAAGGAGTCTACAAATTTCATGAATGTGATATAATTCTCTAAACAAATCAGGGCTTAACATCCCATGCATTTGGTTAGAGACACTTTTCATGTACTCTAAGCTGAAAGGATTCCCACATCATTTTTAGGGCCTAACATCCCTTGTAAAATGGGTGAGAAATCAATACAAATATGCCATAAACTTAAAAGAAACTCATATCATTTCAAGGCTTAACATCCTTTGCAAATGATTGAGAAACAAATTGTGGCTAAATTTGACAAAAATGGTCTACAATTATATTAATCCCTTAGTTTTTCAAACTGAATATCTTATTAAGGGGGAGCATCAAAATTATGAAATTAAGGGGGAGAAATAAAAGTCATACTTAATATTTATCTTGGTTATTTTTTTGAAATGACAAAGGGGGAGAAATAATATAAAATCAAAAACATAAAAGAAACTGAGTTTCATAATATCTCAGCCAGCACCCACTTGCAAAATAAGAAACGCTATAAAAGGTAAACTTCAGGTATGAAACTCATATGATTTATATTTCCTTATTTTATATTTAGGAAATGTTTGTCATCTTCAAAAAGGGGGAGATTGTTGACTAAATTGGACATTATGATAATCCCTTTATTTTGATGATGACAAACATTTCATTCTTGTGGTTTTAATGTGCTATTTGAGTATTTCAGGAACAAGCATATAAGGTGGTGGATAACAAAGACTTGGAAGAACAATTTGATAAAATCGCTTTATTTTCATGATTGTAATCAAATGTAAATGCTTGTACAAGTATATATTTGTACAAGTAATTAGATATCATGTAAATCAAGCGTTTAGATCTTCCCTATCCACTCACAACACTTAGATAGGTCATTCCTCAAGATAGTATCACAATTGCACATTGATACACACACTTGGTAAATGAATACATTGAGTCAGTAATATTCTCGGTCGACAAATCGTCGATCGAGAAAATATCGGTCAACAAAAACTTCGACCGAGAAACTCTCGGTCGACAAAATCTTCGATCGAGAATAGACCCTACTAGCCGTTAGACCCAGCAGACAAGGTGGTTGGGAGTTGGAAATGAACGTTGTAAACACTTGCTCCAGGAAGTCCCTCAGTCGACAAATCTTCGACCGAGAAGGATTCTCGGTCGACAAATCTTTGACCGAGAAGAGTTCTGTCTGCACTTTTCAGGGTCAATTAACTAGCCGTTGCAAATGCAATTAGTGGACACATAACGGCTAGTTGAGCACTAAGAACCCCCTAGAAAGTGTCTAGAACGTCCTTAAGCACTTGTAGGTCATTCCTATAAATAGGACATGCCTTAGGACACCTAAAGTCACCAATCTATACTTGAGATACATTTGAGCTTACACTTGCAATTGTCAATCTGTTTTGAGAAATTGAGCAACACTTGCATTGGCTATTCTTCTCCTTGCTCCAATTTCGTGTCCTATAGGCTAGCATCTCCTATCCACAGCAATTACACTTCTATATACATTGGTTAGGAGATCAAAACGCTTGATATGGGAAATCAAGCCTTGAGCTGCAAAGTGGTATTGTAATTTCTATTTTCCTACTTGTTCCTTTTATCCTTTGTATTCTCCTTGCTACTCCTAGGGTTGGAGGTTGCGGTTTGGAGAAGGTTCTTCTCGGTGGAGAAGGTGGACTTCGGACTACTTCAAGAAGGCTATTGCAATGGGAAGCTACTTCAACAGGAAGGCTACTTCAAGGGGGAGCTTGAAGTTACTTCAAGAAGGCTGCTTCAAAGTTGGTGCAATTACTTCTAGGTGAAGGTTGTTCGAAGGGTTTGGTGAAAGAATTGTAATTTTATGTAAAGTCATTGTGAGGTAATAAAATTTAATTCTTTCAAAATCCCAGTTGGGTAAGCAACCGGGTAGTGGACTGACTTCCTTAGTATTTGCTAAGGTTGGAACCACTCTAAATCCTTGTCCCCTTGTCCAATATTTTTGTGGTTGGTTGTTTGAGTTAAATAATTGTTAAATTAACTTTAAAAACCCTATTCACCCCCCTCTAGTGGTTTTTCACCCTAAAGCCAGAGTCTACCGCCATCGTTCCTTGGAGCTACGAGGAGGCCCTTCTCCTAGACATAGCATGTTTGTTCATCCTCTTCCTTCCATGGTGCAACCTATCAGACGGTGGTTCCTGTAGTTGTTGAGCTGCACTAGTGCAGTTGATCCTATGCATCGTTCATCGTCAACACAAGTGAGACATGTCTTCTTCAGGTTCTTGACCGGGTCAACTAGAAGAACGGCGCCTATCTTTCCAGATTGTGGGCCGCTGATTTCTTTAAGTAACACGTTCGTTTTTCAATGAATGATCTGGTCTGGTTCCTAACTCAGTTTTTAGTTTCTCATGCACTGTTTATTCTTCTGCTTCTTATCTGGACCTGGCCTGAACATGTTAATATATTGCACCTGTCGTTGTTCCATGTAACAACGTAAATCTAAATTTACATCAATCTTAAAGAAATCATCTTTCTGTCGTTAGTTAACAATGGTTGGTCATGCTGGTTCTGGGAATAAAATTGATACAAGTAATATGCCTGAGAAATTTACTGGTATCAACTTTACCCGTTGGCAGAGTCGGATGCAAATTTAGCTTAATATTATGGGTTATGATTAGTACTTAGAAGAGATTAGACCTAAACCTGATGACACTATCCATGATAGTGCAAATATAATTGCTAACTGGAAGAAGGGTGATAAGACGTGCCGAGGTTTGATTTTGTTTGGTTGAAATAACAAACTGTATGATTCTTATTTGAAGCTGCCTGTTACTACTTCCAAAGTTCTATGGGAAGCGTTAGTTAAAAAATTTAGTATTGAAAACCAATGTGTTGAAAAGTATTGTGTCTATTTTCTAACATTTCAGATGGTTGAGGGTAAGTATGTCTTAGATGAAACACACAACCTTCAACTCCTCTGTCATCAACTCGTAGATGCAAAGATGTAATCGCATGAGAAGTTCGTTCTTATGTCTATCATAGAAAAGTTTCCTAAGTCATGGGAATCATTTGACATGTCTCTTAAGCATCACAAAGGAGACATGACAATGGATAGAACACTTAAAAGAGAAGACGGTCAAGGTGCCTACTGATGAAAACCATAGTGTCAATTTTACTACTGCTAAAAACAAAGATAAGAAAATAAATAATGCACATAAACCTAAGGCCAAAATTCAAAATAAACTAAAGAATAAACCTTGTTAGACTTGTGTATAGGTTGGCCACTGGAACAAGGATTCTCCTTTAAAAAAGGAAAAGAAAGTTGTCGCATCTGCAACCGAGGAGGTTGCGGTCAACATGATAACTGCATCCTTGCACCTCAATGATAGGTATGTTTCTATAAAACCTGAAATCCTTTCTATTTTTGAACCACTTTATTGGATAATCGACATTGGGGCTAATGTACATGTTTGTACTGACAAGTCCCAATTTGTGTCTTACCAGGCCTCAAGAGGTCGCTCTGTGACTTTGGGCGATTCCAGTTGTACAGAAGTCAAAGATGAAGGATGGGTGGACTTGAAGTTCCCTTTGGGGAAGGTTCTGATGCTTCATAGAGTCAGACATGTTCCAACCATTTGACGCAATATCCTTAGTGGTGTAATTTTAGTTAGGGAAGGTTTTAGAGTAGATTGCAAATATAATAAGGCTATTATTACATGCCTTCGTGATTCTTTATTTTTTGTCAAGGGGTATTTATGTGATGTTGAGAGTTTATTTAAAATTCTTATTGAACATGTTTCAAATTCTATGTTAAATTAGAATGATAATAGTTCTGTATGCATCAATATTGTATCATCTAATATTTGGCATCCACGTTCGGGACATGCTAATGTTACCTCAATGAAGTGTATGATGAATCTTAATTTAATCCCTAAATATAATTTTAGCAATAAAAATGTGAAATCTGTGTGCAAGCTAAATTATCTAGGAAACATCTTCATTCTATGAATAGAAATTCGGAAATATTGGATTTAGTGCATACTGATATCTATGAATTTAATAGTATTGCTACAAGGGATCAAAAGTGTTATTTCATAACTTTTATTGATGATTCTAATAGATATTGTTATGTCTTTTTACTTAGCCGTAAAATGAGGCATTGGATAAATTTAAAATTTATAAGAAAGAAGCTAAAACTCAAACTGGAAAAATACTTAAATGATTCAGGTCTGATAGGGGAGGAGAATGCACCTCGAACTTGTTTTTGGAATTTTTGCCAATTACATGGTATAGTTCATGAGGTTACCGCTCCTTATTCACCATAGTCTAATGGGATAGCTGAATGTAAAAATTGAATCCTTATAGATATGGCAAATTCTTTACTCCAAACCTCAGGTCTACCCAACTTCATGTGGGAGGAAACTTTGAATACATATTGCCATATTCAGAATAGAGTTTTGCACAAACATGTAGAAAGTAGTCTGTTTGAGTTATGGCGAGGAAGAAAATCAAGCCTCAAATATCTTTGAGTGTGGGGGTTCCTTGCTAAGGTACTTGCCCCTGAACACAAGAGGAAGAAATTGGGACCAAAAACGGTTGATGCCATTTTCTTGGGGTATGTAGAGACAAGTTATGCCTATAGATTCCTGATTGTAAAATCAGATATCTCAGGCATTGAGGTCAATACAATTGTAGAATTACATGATGCCACATTCTTTAAGGATGTGTTTTCCATGAAATATGATGTGCCCAATGAAGTATCTCAAAAAGATTCATTCACCACAGGTTCCATTCCCGAGCACGTGGAAAGGATGACAAATGTGGGGGGCGACTCAGAACAAGCTATTTCTGAATCTGATGATTCTGAAGAAATATTTGAACCAAGGAGAAGTAAACGGCCTAGGACATACAAGGACTATGGAAGTGAGTTTCTCACTTACAATGTTGAGGATGCTCCTATAACTTTCAAACAAGCTATGGAATCTCTAGAAGCTAAGTTTTAGAAAGAAGTCGTTAATGATGAAATTCAATCAATTCTCTCGAATAGAACTTGGGAATTGGTGGATTTGCCTCTTGGTTGTTCTACATTTGGATGCAAATGGATCTTTAAGAAGAAACTTAATGTAGATAGGACAATCAATAAGTATAAGGCAAGGTTAGTTGCTAAGGGTTACACATAGAAGGAAGGAATAGATTATTTTGATACATATTCCCCTATTTCCCGTATGACCACAATCTGAGTGCTTATAGCATTGGCTTCCATTTATAATCTATGTATCCATCAGATGGGTGTGAAGACCACATTCTTACATGGTGATCTTCAGGAAGAGATATATATAGAACAACATGGGTTGTGGGAATGAGTCCAAAGTGTGTAAACTTGTTAAGTCATTATATGGCTTGAAACAAGCCCATAAGTAATGGCATGAGAAGTTTGATTCTGTGATATCATCATTTGGCTTTGTTTTTTATGAATTTGATAAGCGTCTCTATTACAAATTCATTATTGATGGATTCATTTTGTTATTCTTATATGTCGATGATATCCTACTTTTTGTTTTCGATATGAAAGTAGTAAATTGGACAAAGTCATTATTGTGTAGCAAGTTTGAGATGAATGATATGGGTGTCGTTGATGTGATTTTAGGGCTTAAAATCATAAGGTCTACTGATGGTATAACTCTCTCTCAGTCTCACTATGTTGAGAAGATATAGGAGATGTTTGAGTACGCATCACGTAAACATGTTAAGACTCCATATTATTCATCCAAGGCCTTGTTCAACAATGAGACTGGAGTTTCAGTGTCTCAATTACGATACTCACAGATTATCAGAATTTTGATGTATCTTATGAACTACACATATCCAGACATTGTGTTTGCTGTGAGCAAGTTAAGTAGATGCACCAGTTGTCCCGATAAGACCCATTGGAAAGCTCTTGATAGAGTTTTGAGGTATATCAAGGGAACTTGTTCCCTTGGGCTGCATTATGATAAACATCCTTCTGTAGTCGAAGGATATAGTGATGCAAGCTGGATTGCCATGAACTCTGGGAGCAATGTTGTCTCAGGATATGTATTCATGTTGGGAGGAGGAGCTGTTTCCCGGAGGTCTAAGAAACAAACCATATTTTCTCGGTCTACTTTTGAGGTAGAGTTGTGTACTTTAGATGAAGATGGATTGGAAGAAGAACTACATGGACTTATGTCTAGTTTACCTATGGTAAAGAAGCCGCTTCCTACAATTTCAGTTCACTGTGATAGCACCACAATAATTGCTAAGATAAAAAGTTCCAAGTACAATGAAAAATAGTGTATACACATCCAAGTTAAACTCAAGTCTGTACGGGAGTTAGTTTCTAATGGGTTCATGGATGTGGACTATGTCGGTACCAAAGATAATACAGTTGATCCTTTCAGTAAAGGTCTTACCTTGGCTTTAGTGAAAAAATATAGGTTGGGGATGGGACTAAAACCACTTTAGATTTGTAGGCAGTAGCAACCCAACACAATAGAGTGGAGATCCCATAAATTAGGTTCAATGTGGTAATAAAAAACTATCGGGTGAATTAGATGACACTATATAATTACTTTGATGCTTCATGCATATGTGTGTCTATCCCCTGGGAAACTTTTTACTGACATGACTGCCAATTAGTGAGAGATTAGTCTCTGAATGGTGTCAAGTCTTAGGACAGCATGTTAGCAGTACATCCTTGGAGTCTCTAACTAAATGATTGATGTTGTGTAGGCCGCAATAGGAGAATTGGGTTGTTCTTTGTTATCAATCATTAAATAAAATTTTGTATGCATGGCCTTAATGTATTGTTTTCTTTTCTACCATGTCTTTATTGCGTTGTTACAAGCTTATACTCTTGCACCCAAGGTTCAGGTTCAAGACTTTTGTTCACCTAGTTCCTACGGGGGTTACAGTTGGATAACTCAGGTAGATTCAAATAGAAAGGTATTGTAACATACTGAGTTCTGGGTATTTTGCCTTTTGGTCCTCTTTTCCATATTTTCCTCTCATTTCTATCCTCTTTGTCTGTTCTGTTTATTTTTTGGAGAATATGATGGTTTAATGAACATTTGTTCACCCTTTATTCCAATATTTGGGTTTATGCACAAATACCTCAGTGGAAGCTTAATAATGGGTTTAATATGTAAAATATCCACTTAAGTGATAAAAAGAATAAATAAATTCGTCCTAGAACTTTCTAGTTCTCTTTAGAATATGAAAAAGAAAGGAAATCCCAAAATATACATAAAGGAGATGATAAATATAATAATTGGGGATACTATGGAATATTTTGGATAAAAGAAGATAATGAGAAATATATTGTTCCAAAAATCCTAAATAGAAACCCATGAAGATAATTTGGATAATAAATATATCAATTTCGTTTTCTTGACTTAAAAGTTGCTTAATGGCCAAGTATCATCTAATTTGGATAATAAATAAATATATATAAGCCTTTATTACAAGATAATGGGAAATAAGCCAATAAGGTGAAATAAAATATCTAATATCCTCAAATTGGAAACATAACTCCAAATTCGTAATATATATATCAAAATTAGTCTATGTGTGAATTGTATTTAATTTGGTCAATGTTTAATATTTTATTTTATTCAGGAGAGAGAAAATGAATTAAAGACCAAAAATATTAAATATATATGTTGGTAAAAATTAATTAATCTAAAAAATGTGTTCCTAATGTTTATTATTACTTGTATACCAAGTTTTATAATTTTAGAACGTTTCTAGACTAATAAATTAAAAGGTTAAATAAGTGATAAAATTTAAATGAATTAAATAAAATAATAAAAGTCTTCAAAAAAATATTAATGTCAAATTAGTGTTCTACATGTTAAAATAGACCTTTGGATGAATTTTGAATCAATTTGGAAAATATTTGTTGAGAAGATAAATTAAGGAGAGAGAAAGTGTACAAAACTTTCAAATCATTATTTAAAATAACAAACAACTTCAACAAATGGAAATAATGCCAAATTCGTATCTAAAATACTTAATATGATTTATGGGTGAACTTTTATTATTTTTAGAGAATCTAATAGTCATTAATGAGAGAGGAAAGAGAAAATAATAATTGGCTTAATTAAATAATCTAACTTTCTCAAAAGTCAAATCTAATTTTATATTCAGATTCCTCACCCAAAAATAAATAAACTTACCAAATTTGAGTTTATTTGGACTTTATTAGCACCTTTAAATAATTAGAGAAAGGTTTATGCATAAAATGCACATAAAGACCAAAATTTAGATGTTGTATTAAACGATCTCATTTCATCTCCTACCTTGGTCGCACATGAACAGTGATTTCGAGTTTTTGTGATTTTTTCGGATGTCATATCTCTCTCATCTCTTAACCAAATCGCGAGATTTTTGGATTACTCTTTCAATTCCGCACCGGATTATCCCAACTTTTTCAAGTTTTGATGAATATCCAGAGAATCCCCCTTTTGGCCGAAACTCTCCTCTTACTTCGCCTACGTAAACCCTAACCTAGACCTCCTTACCTATAAATACTTGCACCCCTAGCATAGCCGTCGCATTAGCAACTCAACGCAACTTTCAATTTCAATATTCGTCGCTATTTGATACCCCGAGGAACCAACGAAGGTGTTGAGCTTGCGGCGCCCCTTTCTTCTTCGTCTCTCCATCATCGACGAAATCAAAGGTACCATCAAGTTCGTATTGCTCTAAGATTTCTTTCGCATATCTAAACGTCAAGTTTGGCTGTGTATTTTGGTTTCATCCAAAATCCTAGCTTGCTCGGTTCTCGTGGAGCGAGAGTACGAGGAAGAAGAAGACACTTTGTGGTTCTACAGTTTTGCCCTCATCTCTTCTCTTTGTTTGTTTTCTCGGCCGAGGATAATCCCGTCCTTCTGCTCTTGTTTTTCCTTATTGGGTGTGTGGGTGTGTTGGCAAGCACCGCTGACTTGGCACCCCGTGGTTGGGCCAAGTCACTGGTCCGCCTCCTCTCCCTCTCACACTCTCTCTGGTTCGAATATGGTTGCCTACTTGGTGATTTCTAATTGGTCTATTTTAGAAAAATCATTTCTTTTTATTGGTTGGTCGAAAAATAAAAATAAAATATGTTCTGGAATTAGAAAAAATGTAAGCTTTCTAATAAAAATATCTCTAAGTATTGGTTTTGAGTTTTGTCGATGTGATTTTCTAGAAAATGATTTAATTAACTAAAAATCACCAAAAATAACCCGAAAAATCCATTCTTCAAAATATACAAACATATATGTTATTTTGATCAGAAGAATGTAACTAAGATAGTAGTAAGGTTTTTAGAGTCTAAATCGATCGTTTTTGGAAAAATTTGATGGTTTTGAGGTTTTAATCCTTTAATGAATATGCATATATCTAATACATAAATATGATGATCATATTAGGGAAAGTGGATCTGATCTCGTGTAAAAGTTATAAAAAGTGATTCTAAGATTCTAAAGAATAAGGTATGTGCATCTACACCCTTCAGTAGGGAAATTTATTATACCGTTACCCATGTTCCCTAATGAGGCTTAATTTGACCTAATTCATGATTCTTGAAACTTAATTTGTTTATGCCTCAAAATCAGTTATAGAACTATCTTGTTTGGGTTTTTATACCCCACTGCCATGTTGTATAAATATTTTGATTAATTTTGTCATAACTCTTTTTCTAGCATGTTGATCTTATTAGACTAATTAACTAGTGTAGTGGTACTTGTATGTACAACCACCCATAGTTGGAGAACGTGTTATTTCTCCCCTGGGGAATGTGATACTCTCCCCCACACATGAAATATGTGTAGGTGACTGGGAATGTGTTATTCTCCCCTCACCCTTTGGTTGAAGGTCCAGTAGGTGCCTCAACCCTACATAGTTAAGATAGTCAATATTAATCATACATGCAAATCCTTTTGTGATATGTTGTTTATGGCAAGCATCTATTGAAATATTCTTTTATATAAATGGCCTCATTCTCTTGATGTCTCATCTTTTGATGAATCCCTAGTCTAATTTACTTGTTATATTTATCTTGTCACCTTTAGTATAGTTTAGTGACACATACTTTTATTTTTCCTTCCCTCTTGCTGGGTGTTTTCCCAACCACCCAGATATGGAGCAAGGTGATGGATATGGCATGAAGATCGTAGCTTTGGCATGGACTTGGATGATGGATATGTTTCTTGGAGACAAAAGTGGAGTAGTCTATTTCCCTCTACTTAGGTCTTCTTTTTGTATAAAGCATGTACACCCATATTGGGAGAATTTTTATGTACACTTTATTTAAATTGAATATAGTCAAAATTTTATCTTCTGCTGCTATCCAAATTGGATTTTGTTTACCATTGTTATGAGTAGAGAGGTGGATTGATTTCACTTCTTTACAGGTATTTGCTAAAAGCACAGTGTGGAGGACTGAATGGTAGAGCACACTACACATTGGACTTTGTGGGGGATTGTTAGATATATGGCTGCAAATGTCATGTATATAGCATGGGTTAAGCCCAATGTAGTGCAGCTAGTACATGTGAGAAAAGTAGTTTTGTCTCTAGTACAAATTTCAAAGAAGTTTTATCCCATATTGCTCACTCCTTGAACTTTTGTGGTCCTTATATGTAGGATCACATGGGATACTAGTGTACAAGGGTCCTAGGAGGAGGGTATTCTCACCTCCTTTGTGTGTATGGTGACCACAACATGCACGCACGCACCGCGCGCGCTACGCCATGCCTTGTCTGGCCTAGCCAGGCCAGGCACAGACTCGGGATTGTGGCTTGTGGCTTGTGGATTGTGGAGAATGTATTCCATCTCCTATCTTCTTTTTGTACTAGGATACAACTACATAATAAATTATTGATTGAATTAATTGTTTCTTATATGTCTCTGGTCATTAGGGTTAAACACATCTTTTGAACACACAATCGTCAGTCATTCGAGTGTGTGTTTTCGAACCTTAAAGCTAGAGGTTGCCACTGTTGTTCCTTGGTGCTACGTGGAGGCCCCTCTCCTGGATGTAGCACGTTCATTCATCCTCTTCCTTCCAAGGCGTAACCTGTCAGGCTATGGTACCTACAGTTGCTGAGTTGCACTGGTAGTGCAACTGATCATCTGCATCATTCGTCGTCAACACGAGCGAGATGTATCTTCTTCAGGTTCGTGACCGGTTCGACTAGAATAACGACGCCTATCTTTCCAGATTGTTGGCCGCTGATTTCTTTAAGTAACACATCATTTTTCAATGAATGATCTGGTCATGTTCCTAACTCAATTTTTATTTTCTCCTACACTATTTATTCTTCTACTTCTTATCTGGTTCTAGCCTGAACCTGTTAATATATTACACCTGTCATTGTTGCATGTAATGACATAAATTTAAAATTTACAACATAAGAATAGTATATCAGCTTGTCATATCCATATTTTTTATTTTCTTTTTAGAGATTAGTTTGTTAGATGAAGTGTGGACTCTAAACCAAAACCTACAAAAATACTCAAGCATATGAGAGAATACAAGACAAAAATTATAGGGAAATAAAAAGTTGAATGGACGATATCTGAATCAACCAAGCATGCAGGGAAACAAGCAACAACCAATTAAGATGGGAAAGGACTCCTTTAAACTTTCCAAACTAGTTTTTTATAAAAGTAGTGAGGGTGAATACAAGTTGAACTTATAAAATATCTTGGTACAATTTAGTATAAAAGTCCAATTCGATTACGGTGTGTAATGTATGGTAAAATTTATCTCAGATTTGAATCCCTTAAGGGCATGTTTGGTTCGGGGGAGAGAATTCAAACGGGATTGAAAGAAGGATAGCATGAGCTAGTATTGGTGGGGGATGGGATACTAGGTATCCTATCTTAAGTTTGGATGCAACTTGGGATAGAATTAGGTAACATGGACTTTATCAGTGAGCATTGTGATCAATCTCCCACTGGAGGCATTAGCGTCAATCTGCACACGATCGATCAAAGGGGCGGGGGAGGTGTGGAGACAAAGATATACATATGCCATGTATCCAGAGCGATCTTAATGAAAAACAACCATGATCATCACAAGCCCTTGATTTGGCTTTCTTATCTTGTGCCCACGCTTGATGAACTTCATGGCGACAAGCTCCTTGCTGATCTTATTCCACATCTGCTTGGCCACAACGAAGTTACCACTCTCAATCTCCCACACAAGCCCTTACTTCTCCATCAAGCCCCGGTCGAATGAGTCAACAATGGGCACTAGATCCCCTTCCCGGCAAACAGTCACGGAGTGGTCAGAGGGTCCCGACCCTCTTCATTACATAGAAGCATAGTAGGTGATAGTTGGAGGTTGAGGAAGCAATAGAGGAGGGGCTTGTGGGAGAGGAGGTGTGTAGTGGAGCCGTCGATGGAGTTTGAGGCTGATGGAAGAGGTTGCTTGTTGTTCGTGAGCAGAAGAGGGTGAACGCAAAAAAAATATCGGGAGAGTTTTGTTTTGGGGTCGGGCGGGAGTTGGGATATATCCCGGCTGAATACTTGGGGGTGTCCGGAACTGCAAATCCTAATTAGTTAGGAATCCACTATCGTTGGTTACCCATTCTTATATGGATCTTTACATAACCAAACGCATGATTCAAACTTCAATGGGATTTGGACTCCTATCCTTCTTATTATCCTGCAAACCAAACGTGTCGTAATAACACATATATGGTGTACCAACGGTCACTAGGCGTGTGTGGGTATTTACTAAGCTGCATTACTTTCCTTTTATTTTCTAATGAATGAGGACTTCTTCCTTTTTAAGAATTCTAGTTCGTAAACAACTTTGTTATCTAAGGGCATGTTTGTTTTAGTGGATGTAGCTGGATTGGAATGTATTTTGTGATCCAACTGTGTAAATACTAGGTTTGTTTTGTGGGATTGTAAAAAATGGGCGACTCCTGCATTTCCAGGTATACGAAAGTTGTTGGATATAAGATTCCATGACAAGCTACTACCTCTCAAACGCTATATGCCATTTTGGTCTCAAAGTAGCAGGAACGGGCCCATATTTCTGGGACTGATATATATAATTGTAGGTACGGGTGTGTTTTCTGTGTGAGCATGTGATTTGCGGATGTGGTCCCCGTCTGAAATACCAAACATAATCTATTATTTTGCTGCACTTATGAAACAAAAAACTAATTATAGGACTGATCCTATAGTTCTTTATAGGACCACCAATCACAATGCAACATTTCCTCCTCTCCCCTCTTCAAAACCCCAACCCCTAAGAAAATAAGGAGAGAGAAACATACACTATGCAGTTTGTATAATGAAATTCTATTGGATCCTACCAAGTTATTATAGTATTGTACTTGGATTAAGCAACTGCAGGATTCTCACTAATCCAATTGACTCCTATAAACCAAACATCCCCTAAGTACAGTCCAGACTCTAGACATCCAAAGGCAGCCGAACAACCAGCGTGTGGGCTAACATGTCAATTCAGATTGGGAATTGCCCCCCCCACTCGCAAGAGCTTCTTATCAAGCTATAAAGTTTGAATCAGATCTTAGTTTTTTCCATAAACTAGGCACCCACAGCAGCGATAATCGATTGATCGAGTAAGACGTTCTTTTTTGGAAGCTCCTTGTCATTTGGCGAAACTCCCACGTGCTATCTCGATTGTCATGTCAGCTGATGGACACTACCCCAGTGGCCACCAGGGTCCCCCTTCTCCTGAGCACGCGTCGGTTCAGCTAGAAGAAACACTACATGTTGGTGTGGTGCAGGATGGTGGTGGTGCCATGCTCAGAGATACTCAGCATCCATGTTACTACTGTGACCGTATGTTCAATGGGATCAAAGCATTGCACGGGCACATGAAGACCCATCCCAAAGCTAGGGTTGGCAAACACCAGGGAGAGAGCAGTAGTAGAAGAAAGAAGAGAAAGATGGTTCCTCTCTTGGAGGACGATGATGAACCTGGCCCTAATTTCTCTCCCATTTCTGAGCCAGAAACCCCATGTTATCGGGAGCTTCTACCGCTCGTTGTCGCCCCACCTGTGAACGAACGGCCTCATGATCCCAATAGCAGCAGCGTTAGAGAGTTGTCACCGGAAAACTACCAGGATAAAGATTATTCTCAGATGTCAACAGACGAGATGTTGGCCTCACTAGGGTATCATGCATACGGGTTGCGTACCACCAGAGAGTTGATGATGCTGTGCTATGGTGTAACATTAAGTGCTAACATTAGTCCAGCAAGGTGGCTGGAGGAGTTGGTGATGGTTCCCGTCGATGTTCTCCACAACAAGATAAACTAAGTTAGAGTTAATTATGGTTTTCTCTCTCTCTTAGTGGTATATTTTGTTAGCAGTGTAGTACAAATTATGTCAATGAAAAAATAATTTTGGATTTAGAGGAAGCTTAAGAATTAAGATACATGTTTGCATGTGTTCATTGGTCTAACCTATCAATTCAAACATCACACAAACCAACTAGCCATCTTGTACTTCCTACAATATGTTCTAAATAATTTGTTGATATATCCCACATACATTCACTTTAGATCTATAGTCCATGAGAATGTTCACATCCACCTTTCTTCAAAAAAAATTATATATCTATTATTTTCATATACTAATTCATGTGTTGCACGTGCTTAACACGTGCCCCCTGCTAGTTATAGAAGAAGAGCAAGCAAGAAGATAACCATGGAGGATAGAAATGTCTGTCAGTCGGCCATGCCAATCAAAGAGGATGAAAGTTGCCCGCAAGAGGAAGCATTTTTTTCTTCCTTAGGTTCAGGATCTATATTCTAATACCATGTCATAAAGTAAAAAATATGTGTGATATATTCTTATTCATAAATAACAATTCCCTCCTTTATATAAATGAGGAGTCAAAAATAGTAAACAAATTTGATCCTAATAGACCAAAACAATTAGGCTCATGTACATAACCATCAAGTTATAGCATACTAGGGTTTCAAAAAAAGTAATAGAGTAATCCATGATTGTATTAGTCATTCAAGGACTATTCATACCCAATTACCATCATTTAGTTATATTAAAACTAGGTATAACAAGCTATACCTCATAAGGGTTACCCATTAATTCATTATGGTGATTATAAATCATAATCATACGAGGGCAATTGTAAGACTACTAGTTTAATGCATTGAACCATCAAATTCTCACCATTAGAATCATAACATTATACAACAAGCTTCACGCAAAACAATGGGAATATTGAGGCATCAACTTCTAACCAAGAAATGTTGAAAAGGTAAATCCATTGGTTGTTTACATAAGTAAACATCTTGAATGAATCATCTATAATGTTATTGAGTTGTGATATACAAAATTCACCATTTAACCCTAGACATCATTTGATTAACAATAATAAGGGTTCTATTGAGAGTAGGGTAAAACGCACAATTGACTGATCATTTAAAACAAGCCATCCATTGCCAACAAATAAGCTCATTAAGTTGATCATACAAAGGAAACCATTTAAATCACATTATTAGGACCAACATATTACATTAGCCATCATTCTACTTTATTGGAGGAATAAACATTAGAACTTGACCATTGGGTCAAGTTCATATGTTAAAATCATCAATTACAGTATAGGTCCGACCATTGCATCAAGTGGCCCAAGAGACCATTGGTCTAAGGCTTAATTGATGCTACAACTACATGATTAACTCACCATAGGGTGTGGACACCTGATCCACCATCATTAGTGACCACTAAATCACCATAGGTTGTTAGATAAGCACTATATTCATTAATCACCCTCAAATATCAAACGAATATCACCATTGATTGGTAGCATCATTAGGGTACTTAGTGGTTAATCACTAAGCTTCTAATTAGGCCAACAACTGACTTTAAGGGTGAACGTCAGTTGATACCCTTGGTCACCACCATCAATTTTCCTGAATAAAACACCATCAGTTGTTGCAATGGTACCACCATTGAGTCATGTGTTTGTAGAAGAAATCAACTTTATACCCTAAAATTGACCATTGGTTGATAGGTGTTTAGCATCATTGTGTTGGGTTTTAGGGGAGACAGAGAAGGCAGTGGAAACAAAAATTTTCTTCTCCCCCCTCTAGTATAAAGGAATGGCGTCAATGTCTATACAATAGAAAGGATGGTTTGTAGAGGTGTACCTTATCCCGAGGCTTGCTCAGCGACATTACCTCGTAGCTGGTGCGGTCTTCACCTCCAGTCTTGGATGGTGTCTATGCAGCTCCTGGTCTTATCAGGACTGTCAGGATTGACAACTATCCTCCAAGAGGCAGAAGTCTCCCGCCTCTGAAGTAGTCCACACGGGCCACCTGGAACTCCGATCGCCTTTTTGCACAAGGAACCGGAAGGAGTCGTACCCTCATGTCGGCGTACTAGTCACCGACACACTCTCCTACCACCAGTCGCTTTTCTAGAGTTATCTTTCCCTTGTTGTGCCTCCCTTGTCGAGTAGCACTTACTCGGGCTCTCCTGGTTACTACAACCAGAGAGAATGACAACTTTACAGAGCAACTGGTGTTCTGAGTTGTACTTGAGAAGCCCCCAATACCCCTCTATATATAGGAGGGGTCTGGGTCAAAGTTCTCTGCCCCGGGCAATGTGGGACTAAAGCAGAAGTAGAAGGGTCTGGAATTTCTACAAAACAACCAACTGCTCTAGCTGAATTGATCGTTTCAAGCATGAACCGGCCGGTTGGGGACCTGAGACGGTCGGTTCACTCCTAAACCGATCAGTTGGGGCACCTGAACCGATCGGTTCACACTTGAACCGATCGGTTCACACCTGAACCGGTAGGTTCACTTCTGAACCAATCGGTTCACTGACCTGGTTAGTCACGATTGACTTTTCCTCTTTTGTTTCGAATTGATCCAAATACCAATCCTTGTTCCAATCAAATTGGACAAGTGAAACGAAGAGAAATTTCTTGCCAACCTAACTTTCCCAACTCACTCGGTTGGACCTGTTGAGCCGATCGGTTCAACCCTTGAACCGGTCGGTTCAGCCTGTCTTGAGATGATCGACTCACCAACCTGAGCCGATCAGTTCACCAAGTTGAGCCGGTCGGTTCATCATATGAGCTGATCAGTTGGGAGTGCAGATTGCGCAAAATCAGTCAATTGTAGTTTCAATCAATCTGATACTCTAATCAATCGGTCCAACACCTTGAACACTATGATAATGAGCTATCAATTGATTGAGTGTTTAATTGAACTACTAAACTCCTTTAGCAATCAATCTAAGCATTTTTTGTGGATAACCTCCTTATCCAGGTTAAATCCTATGTGTGTGACCCTACAGACCCATTTCACATTGGCAGTGAAAGTCCATAACACTTATGACTTCACAAGCAAAGAGCGGTGCCTAGTCACACATCAGTGCTACCCAAGTGAAAAGAAAAGTTGGAGAACAACTTTCAATACTACAATCCGTGAATGGTGTTACAGCAAATGTATAATTCCTTTGTCACTGATATCCCGAATGAACTCAAGGCATGGAACAGTCAGCCTATCAACGTTCATTCACTTTCTTGATCTCAGAGTAGACTAGAGGAGATATGTATGACATCAATATCACATATTGATTCATACATGCGTGCGCATGCCTATCTCAATCCTACTCATCAAGTGGACATGGATATCAAACTCCCTCAGGAGGGACAAATCCCATATTTATCACTCACCCCTCAAAAGCCCCATGTGTCAAAGCCACCCAATCATCACCTTTATAACAACCCATGTTTCAAGACTGTGTTTGATGATGTCAAAGTGTATCCAACAACATGTGTTGAGTGTAGTTATTTCAGGTCAAAGAATCACACTCACCACCATCACTGTGAGAACTGACTGTGACTACCATGTCATGGTTCCATGTGTCAAACTCACGGTGGGTCTGTCTGGTATACTTGTTCTCTAACAAGTACCTATGTGTTTGGTTTGATATCTCCATATCATGACTAACGAGATTCTGTCATCAACCAACACCACAATCTAGTCTTGTGTGTCATTGTTGTCTATCTACCTTCTATAATGACATCCGACTAGGGACATAATAAGAATGTACAAACTCATAGCATTCGTATGATCTCATCGTTCATGACCTTAACCTGAAAGCATACATCATTGAGTATTGTCATTCTCTAGACATTCAATATGTTCTATCATTATCTCATATGACTGAACCAGAAAGAATTGGAAGCTTGCCTTTGATGTTTATCAAATCAATCTTAATGTATCCCACCAATCATCCCATGATTGTCTCTCAGGGCATACATACCAACACATTGGTTGTCAAACCATCCTGATCCAAGTCATATTATACCTTAGAAATAATGTACACATGAATACATGTTCATCTAGAACTGAAATTAGAATAGGAAACATTATAAAAATCGAAATCCAAGTCAAGCATAGCTTTTTAGTGCATGGATCATCATTTTCAAGCAAGAACATGATCTAGAAAGCTTATGGCAAGCAATAAACGTGGAGCAAGTTATAAAACTTCCCTCTAATGAGAAGATAAAATCCCAAATAGAAGAAAACTTGAGCAGGTAGGGTAAAAATTCAAGTATAAGCAGTGAACTCATCCATCTAACACCTTTCTTCATCAAATGAACAAACCCTAAGCATAAGGAGCAAGAAAGATAGGGTTTTAGAGATTTAGAGCAATTTCTACCATGGAACAACAAGGTTCCAACCTTAAGAAAGGTAGGAGGAAGGATAAAAAAGAAATAAACGGAGGAAAGAAGGGCATTCTTAATCTTTTAGGTCAAGATCACTAGAAGGAAGCTTTTCAAACCCTAAAAGGAAGTCAATTGCAACCCTAGATTCTTTTTCCAAGAAGATCCCCTCTTTCTTCTTTCTTTGGACAGGAAATTCAAAATAGTACAGAGGGAGAAGAAGGTTCATAGAAGGAGGGAATTGGTGGAGAGAAAATGAATCATTCAGGTGCTTAGGGATAAGTATATGAAACTTTAAGATAAAGAAAAAGCAAAAGAAAAAGTTGAAGGTCTAGTATCTTTCCAAGTGTCCATAGCCTTAAACTATTAATAATATACAAGAACACACACAAGAATCTCCCCCACCATCCATAGAGACATATTTATCCCTCGTTTCTTGAATTTCCAAGCAAAACAAATAATTCATTAGTTGATAGCTACTAAAGGTAGCTCATCCATGAAGGGGTAAACCCTAAAATACCCTTGAGAAAAACACCTTCACACTAAGGCTTAAATAGGTACCCCATGGCTCAAAAATCTCAAGAATGATGAAAGAATATCCAAGGAACATAATGCAAGTGATAAATTACAAGGAAAACCTCTCAATTGGGTAAATTACAGAAAAGTTCAAAATGTGTATAAAATTGCATAACTTGCTCAAACAGTGTCCAAATTGGACCAAATTTGAAGCTTAAGCTTGTCTTATGATTTAAAAGCATATAACAAGGTTATATTAGGGTTATAAGAATTAAATTATTATAAATAATCTTATTCAACTCATTAAGCAAGTTTAGGGGCCTTACAACATGGGACACTAGTGTCCAAGGGTCCTAGGAGGAGTGTATGCTCACCTCCTTGGTGGGTATGGTGACCACATCACACATGCATGCACGTGCACACTATGCCACATCTCACATGTCCTGGCCAGACTAGGCACAGGCTCAGGCTTATGGCTTGTGGATTGTGGAGAATGTCGTCTGTCTTCCGTCTTCTTTTTTACTAGGATACAACTACATAATTAATTATTGATTTAATTAATTGTTTCTTATATGCCTCTAGTCAAATATATTTTTTGAACACACAGCCGTCAGTCGTTCGAGTGTGTGTTTGTAAACCCTAAAGCTATAGTATGTCGTCGTCATTCTTTGGTGCTACGTGGAGGCCCTTCTCCTAGATGTAGCATGTTCGTTCATGCTCTTCATTCTAAGGTACAATCTATCAGGCGGTGGTTCCCGTGGTTGCTGAGTTGCACTGGTAGTATAACTGACCATTTGCATCATTCGTTGTTAACACAAGTGAAATGTGTCTTCTTCAGGTTGCAGACCGATTCGAATAGAAGAATGGTGCCTATCTTTCTAGATTGCGGCCCGCTGATTTCTTTAAGTAACATGTTCATTTTTCAACGAATGATCTGGTGAGGTTCCTAACTCAATTTTTATTTTCTCCTACATGGTTTATTCTTATGCTTCTTATATGGATCTGGCATGAACCTGTTAATATATTGCACCTGTCGTTGTTGCATGTAACGACGTAAATCTAAAATATACAACATAAGAATAGTATATAAGCTTATCATATCCATATTTTTTATTTTCTTTTTAGAGATTAGTTTGTTAGATGAAGTATGGATTGTAAATCAAAACCTATGAAAACTGCTCTAGCATATGAGAGAATATAAGACAAAAATTATAGGGAAACAAAAAGTTGAATGGACGATATCCAAATCGACCAAGTATACAAGGCAACAAGCAACAACCAATTAAGATGGGAAAGTACTCCTTTAAACTTTCCAAACTAGTTTTATATAAAAATAGTGAGGGTGAATACATGTTGAACTTATAAAATAACTCAAATTCTTGGTACAATTTAGTATAAAAATCCAATTTGATTATGTTGTGTAATGTATGGTAAAATTTATCTCAGATTTGAATCCCTCAATAACACATATATGGTGTAGCAACGGTCACTAGGCGTGTGTGGGTATTTACCCAGCTGCATTACTTTCCTTTTATTTTCCAATGAATGAGGACTTCTTCCTTTCTAGGAATTCTAGTTTTTGACCAACTTCGCTATCAAAATATAGTCCAGACTCCAGACTTCCAAAGGCAGCTGGACAACTAGCGTGTGGGCTAACATGTCGATTCGGATTGGGAATTCCCACCCCCCCCCCCCCGCGCTCGTAAGAGATTCCTATCAAGCTATAAAGTCTGAATCAAGTCTCAGTTTTTTACAAAAACTAGGCACCGACGGCAGCAATCATCTATCGATCAAGTAAGATGTTCTTTTCTAGAAGCTCCTTGTCATCTTAGCGAAACTCCCACATGCTATCTTGACTGTCATGTCAGCTGATGGACACTACCCCGGTGGCAACCGGGGTCCCCCTTCTCCCGAGCATGCGTCGGTTCAGCCAGAAGCAACACTGCATGTTGTCGTGGTGTAGGATGGTGGTGGTGCCGTGCTCAGAGATACTCAGCATCCATGTTGACCGGACGTTTGACGGCATAAATGCATTACACGAGCACATGAAGGTCCATCCTGAAGCTAGGGTTGGAAAACACCAGGGAGAGAGCAGTAGCACCAGAAAGAAGAGAAAGATGATGCCTCTTTCAGAGGACGATGATGAACCCGGCCCCAATTTCTCTCCCATTTCTAAGCCAGAAACCCCTAGTTATCGGGAGCTTCCACCGCTTGTCGTCGCCCCACCTGTAAACGAACGACCTTCTGATCCCAGTAGTAGCAAGGGTGTCAGCGTTAGAGAGTTGTCGCCGAAAAACTACTAGGATAAAGTTTATTCATTGATGTCATCAGACGAGATGTCGGCCTCACTTGGGTATCAAGCATACGAGTTGCACGCCGTTGGAGAGTTGATGATGTTGCGCTATGGTGAAATGATATGGACATGTGCCACATAGACTAACAAACACACATGCCTAAAACAATGATATTCAATCTATTAGACCAAATCTTGTGTGCTTGATCTTTATATTTAATCACACAACTATCTTGTCATAGATAAAGTAAAAGATAATGTTGGTCGCATGGACAAATCAGGATGGTTAAAATAGAGATGTGTACAAGAAAAATAGTATGTGATTGAGAAATTTTTCATATTGAAAAGTAAGTTTAGTAGGACATCTATTCATCTAGCCATATATTATGGGAGTGAATGTTGGACGGTGCAAAATAAATGACTCAACAAGATGGTGCGTGTGAAATACATGTATTTATATGGATGTATCAAAAGAAAAGAAAAGATCGCATCAGAAATGCCTGTATCAAGATTACAATAATGGTGGTGAATATCGAGGACAAGTTGCATGAAGGTCGTGTGAAATGATATATATATATATATATATATATATATATATATATATATATATGTGTGTGTGTGTGTGTGTGTGTGTGTGTGTGTGTGTGTATTCAATCTGTGGGACCAAATTCTATGTGCCCGGTCTCTATCTCTGTCTCTATGCCTGACACATCTTGATAATTGGTTTTGCAACCAATTGACATGAGTTGTGAAACTGTAGCATAATGTAAGCCTGTGATTTATTGGGACCCAATCCTTAACATAGAAGATTGTTCCCTCAATAAAATGCAACTATAAGAAAAAAACAACATGTCCAAATTAACTCAGAAAGAGCTCATAGGAAGAGATTTTGTATCATTACATCTTTGATCAAAATATGATGCATAACAGAAGTAATTATAAGAGAAGACTTGTATACCTTAACTAACAGAGTTGGGATGGAGATTTAAGTTGTGATGATGATAAACTATTTTTTCATAACAAACAACTTTTATCTGAACTCACACACAGTATTGTCTCTTAGCAATAACAAAGAACTTTTTTTATTTACTTTTGTTTTCTTTCTCTCACAATTGTAAAGTGCGCTCAATGCATACAACCACGTACATGAGGTTTAGCCGTGTATACATCAGGGTTTTTGTCCACATTTTCGGTTCCAAAAAGTGCCAAACCAAATTGAGGTAGAAATTTTTACTTTATAGGCACATGGAGAATAAGTCTGCCGCCGTCGTTGAAGTGGCAGTTTCTAGTTTCTATATTTGTCTATTCCAACCTTTAAATTACGAGCATGTGCAGTATTTTGTACTCCTAATTAATTAAATTGAGCCGGAAGATTATTTTTGATAAAAAGGGTTTTGCTTCTTATATTTGTGATATCAATTCGGTTACTTATTGGGGCCTTTTACCACATAGCCAAGTCAGCCAACCGACCTAGTAAATGCTATTTCATCAACGCCACCTGACCAAGAACACACCCCACCGTACAGACGAGCAAGAAAGGAGTTATTTCTGGGAGGCGGGAGCTCAGTGTCGTCGTTATCTACTATACAACGGACAGGGTCACTGAGCTGTAGAGCAATGACGATGTAGAAGAAGCTGGGTCCATGGAGGAGGTAGAGAGAGCCGAGGAAGGCAACAGCGTGCAAGAGACAGAACGGGATCTTGGTACATCATCTTCTATGCTATCCCTCTGGCCTTCCTACCGACCAGTGATGGCAAATTACATGTGGAGAAACTTAGCAGAGCAGAAAGGCACCATGGGGATGATGCCAACGACTACATCAAAGTAATGGGAGGTGAGCAATGTCTCAGTGCTGGCGGTTTGCAAGCAACTGCATCGGTATGCAAAAAACATAGAACGTCGTTGCCCGTTGCTGGGGTCGAGATCATTGTTGGAGACATGTGGTGGTGTGTCAAGCACGGGATCGTCGCTAGGTGAATTTGAGAGGCATCATGACCAGGAACAATTGAAATCTCCGTAACTTTCGCCCTCGTCTTCGCCACCTCCACCTGAGCAGAAGGGAAGACTCTCAGTCATTGACACACTACCGCCGCCGATGTACGCACAGAGTATGGGCAGCTTTGGTGGCAAGATTTTCTCAGGTAAGGAGTGTTTGAAGGCCTTCTGCATTGCTCGGGACGGCAGAATTATCCAGAATACCATCACCCGAACCAAACCATACGTATCTGAACCGTTTTTTTGGATGTCCACCTAAAACGATGGGATCTAGAGCGGATAATGTATAACAACCATTCAGCAGTATGGATATCCACAAGAACTCAAACCAAATTATTATATGCCTAATAGAAACTATGTTGTGTTTCTCTTATGATCTCTTCGGCTGGAAAATTACACGCTCACTCTGGACAAAGTGGTCCCTTGTCAACGACCAGTGATAGAACCGATGACGAGCACACACCGATGCACCATCTCATCACCGAAGATCATCCATGCTTTGACAGTCACGTACAGGTCCTCAAAAACATCTCGTTGTTGTCTCCGAAGATCTCAAGATGCGGCGAATGGATGTCGCCATGCCAACTTATTTGGGAAGCTAAACAGGATAAGACCGCACCCAGTCACCTCTGCCGACCGCCGGCCACTGTCACTATGGCCACTAGATAAGACCACACCCAGCCACCTCCGCTGGCCACACTGTAAGAAAACAACTAATATATGAGAATGATGACCCTCGTGCAAACAACCGTTGCGACGGTCAAACCCCTCTCTAATCTGGGTCCCGTCATTTAACTGTTATCGTTTAAAACCTCGTCACGTTTGTAAAATAATAGGGTTATACCCCTCTCACAATGGTGGGCCACGTGCACATTATAATATTTAACTTGCTGTCAGATAAGAGAGTCGTACCTCTCACAAAACTGGTCCGCATGCACAGAATGATACTTGATTCCAAAGAACGTACTGAATAATAACTAGTTCGTTAACACAGTATACATATCAAGTGTCTTATCACAACCGTCCAGCAGAAGTAAAGTCTCCAATAAACAAAGATTTGATCCAAAAAAAGAAAATTTTTATTGATCACAAATATGTGTACAAAGAGGGAGGAGATTGTTCTTTTTTCCATTTACAAATTTAGCAATACCAACACTATTTATAAGGTAGAACATCGATTATATAATGTCAGCTGGGATTGTGTTTAGCTCCAGAAATTTTTGTAAGAAACAACAACTAGCCCTCTGAAGCTTGAGGATATGAGCAGTTTGGTTTTTTTTTCCAACTGCATGGTTGTTGAGAGTTTTTCTCCAACTGTCTCACCAACAGTGTGTGACCTCAACCTCTTCTCATAGCTACTAGTTAGTGGAGGTAGACTTCACATCACTTGATGATGAGATACAGATTTAACTTAGGCACCATGAGCCTCTTTTTGTGTTAGGGAGATGCTGTAGAACACCTAATAAAGGCACCTTTGAGCTAAATAGTGGTGTTGCATGTTTGAACTATTATCATGTCAAATTCCACAGGACTATTCACATCATGATGATTCTGTTGTGGCAATAATAGCTTGTATTGTTGATGGTGAATGCTGAGCAATCTTAACAAAAGTGTATGTCATCATGTTGTGCATCATAGCTACTACAACCATGACAATAAAGACTAGTGGTTAGTAAGATTCTATCAATGCTCTTAGTAAAATTCACAGAAAGGAGGAAACACTTTTAGGTATAAAGGACGTCATCATTGTGTTGGCATTCCTAGAATTCAAGTTATAAAAGAGATGTCACAAACTGAAAATCATTGCAAGCCAGAGTCAAATATGCTTACTTGGCATTCCAACTGTTTTGGATTTTAACTTCTGAAAATTGGACAATGATTTGATCTTGGCACACAATCTATCAATTACTTCATCCATGAGAGCAGCATGCATTGGGTCTGTCGGGATAGTACTACACGTGACTTACATCAGATGTATCTTGTGTAGAAGATAGTTGTATTCTTTAGTTGTCTGGTTCCTTTCTGTACTAAAGAAAATAAATTCAATGATGTGTTGCAAGTTATATGAATTGATAATGGGATTCGACAAAATAAAACAAAAACATTTTAAATAATTATGATGGCATAATCTACTTGTACATGCTCAATTTCATACTATTGGGAGTAAACACAGAATTATGTCGCTTACGCATACTAACAAATGTGATTTGATATACAAAACAAGTGAATTTGAATAAAATGTTGACCGATTTTATGAATTTAAGTGAAGCCCAACACATAGAAGGTTAAGTTTAAGTGATTTTATTTAATTTTGTAAAAAAGAGAAAGGAAGGCAACACATAAAAATAACTTCATCAGATTGCCTAAAATATTTCTAAAACTTGTAACAGGAAATAATAAATCAATCGTATGAGCAGAAACAATTATTTATGTCGGTCTCAATGGCATGAAATTGGTGAAGGGTAAGTTCTCTAAAACACACTATAATTATGTAGATGCCACCATTACATTAGAGATAATATTTCATGCATAAAGATTCCAATATCTGTAACTTACCAAACCAACATATTATTCTCCTATGAAATATATATATCTAATGGATTTTGTTATCTATATATGATAAAAACAATTCCAACAACTTTTGAACATAACCAATATACAAGTGAGAAAAGTAACAAGTTGTACCCTGGAGGGAAGAATTGATAACCTAAAAAAAATCGTGAAAGTGAAAAAATAATAATATTGAATGATTAAATGCAATGATACATGTGAACATTGACAAACTTACTATCTCTAGTGTTGAAGAACTTTCTAGATAGCATCAGAATTATACCTCTCTCACTTCTCTTATAAAGATTAGAACTCTTTATATTTTTCATATATATTAAAGATAGTCTATAGTTATCATGAGAGAAAAAAACATAAAGATGAAACTATGTAGATTTAAGTTGACTTGAAGTTGATGCAAGTATGCATTTCTCTTGAAACGTTAGAAGTGTAGAGAAAAGGTGAGAAGTTGAAATCAACAATATATTTACTACCAAGGAAATACCCAAGCTTAAAAGAATGAATAGCACTAGATATTGGAGAATTCTATCTTAACCGTACATCAATAGTATATAGAATACTAAGGAAACATATTAACTACAATAATGTAGTTGTATAGGAAGTATCAACCCAGATGAAAAGGTATGCAAGATAATGATCTTTGGATTGGAAAATGAGAGGAAGCGGTCGTTCTATGTTGCCATCATTGATCTGATGTGGTCCATCACATTAGAAAAGTGTTGATCCTTCAATCGCTTCAAGGGCACAAGGATCCCCAAGTACTAGAAATGGTCGACCAATACCAACCTAGGAAGCACAAACACTTCCCCGGGGCAGCTGTGGCCATCCTCGACATGTGTCGGACACGGACACGGCTGGACACGCGGTGGACACGGCTCAGAAGTGTCGACTTTTTTTTGAAGTATGGACACAACAAGGACACGGCTTGGACACGCCGTGGACAGTTTAGACACGGCTTGGACAAGCCGTAGACACGGCAGGCCCAAATCAAGTCCATATATAAAAGAAATATGAATTATGTACTCCTCTCACACTCCTCTTATTCCAGCACCATAGCATTATGTATCCTCCCCATCCTTATGTTAATTGTAATTATATTTTTATCTATTATACATCATACTTAAGATATAAATATAATTCATCATTCTTGCTAAGAATGTTCTAGGACTTTGACATACAAGTTCATTGTAATTCATCATTCTTCATTCATACTTGATTTCATATTGCAAATGTACTCTTATATTAGTCATTCTTCATCGATCATTTATAATCTCATAATGGAAACATGAGTGGTTTCTTATAAGACTACATTCATACTGTAAGAAAATTCTGGGTTTGATTTTATATTTCTTATAATTTTATTTCTTGAAATCTGATGTTATCAGTTACTTTACAGATTCAGATGCATGGAATATATATGTATTAACTCCATGTTATGTGTATGTATATGTGTGTATATATGTATACTTATACACATTTATTTATATATATGTATATGTATATGTATATATGTGGGTATGACGTGTCCAACGTCGTGCCTGTATCCTGTATTTTTTAAAATCATTGTGTCCCATGTCCGTGTCCATGTCGTGTCCCGTGTCCCGTGTCCCTGTCCGTGCTTCCTAGATACCAAAAATTCTTAGGGTCCTTTGCATACTTTATTTACCTATTTGACCACCGGATCAATGAGGTATAACCTGATTTGGTTATGTTTACCCTATGTCCAGACACCACAGGCATAATAAGAGTCAAATATGTTCAATGTGTGCTGCAAGGAATATGGTGTGCATAGCGTGAACATGAATATATAATCTACATAGAGGAATATTCCCATGTATACAAAATGGTGAATATATACAAGAAATGCCTAGGGTCTTTGGTATCCATGTACCTCATTGTCCCCTAATTAATGAAATGCCTTAATTTGTTACCTTCTGCCCAAATGAAACGGGGTACTAATAGCCAATGATATTTTATATGTGTTGCAAGGAGAATGGTATGCATCATGTGAACACTATTTCACTCCATTGGGAGCGTTCTTGTATTAGAATACCTAACTATGATACCTTGACCCAACGCTTGATCAAATATTTGACAAAAGATCTCCAAGAATGAATAAGGAAGGAGACCCTTCATCATTTGAAAGTAACAACTCATTGTGCCATTCAAGGAGACTAAGATCCATAAACCTTTAAAAAAAGCATATGTATATCTATTGTATTATCCATCATCCCAAAGCAACCAAGGACATGTATGAGGAAACCCAATCTTATGATGTTGGTGGAAACCATCAATGAGGACAAGCCTATTATTTTGGAAACTTCTTTGAAGAACATAGGTTGGATACCATGCTCACAAGTCATGAATGTATCCAAGGTTTTAATGGTGAAACACCCCTTCTCTTAGCAAAGTTGAAATAAGTTGTTTGATCCCTACTATGGCCCTGAAAGATGAAAGGTATCATGCCATCCCATCAGAACCCCCTCAAGAAACTAAGAAGACAACACCCAGTGATAAACAAAGCTTGGTCCATGACCTTGATAAGTCTGATCATAGACAAGTTGTTGGGAACAAAAGGTTTGACTGAGACAAAGATGGTAGAGCAAAAGTTCGAGTAGACCCAAGCCTATAGAATTTCATCATTTCATCTTTCACAAACTAGGAGAGGAGAAATCCTAATCGCATGACACAAAATGATACTAGAACAAAATCATGGGAGAAAATGGGACCTAGATGGATGACAATTTCTATGAGAGGATATTATAGAGAGAGGGAGAGAGGGATTTCTTTATGGATAAGTTTGGAAGATATTCACTAGCAAGAAGATCAAAGAGGGAGAGGGATTTCAATGTAGTTTTTAAATTCATCAATAGATGGGTGTTTGTAGGAAGAACCTAGATTCTTCATGGAACCAAGACTTTACTAAAACCTTAGTGCCACTACAAATGGAAAGGCTAGAATAACTCTAGACCAAATTTACATCTTATTGTGATTGCTCAAACCATGATTCCTATGGGCATTACCAAAGAGATAAAAAGGATAGTATCCATTTTTTGTGGATGAATAGGGTTGTTATTGCTAAGAGTCATTGGATCTACTAGTAGAGTATTATCAATTTTTGTGGATAAATAGGGTTGGTAATGCTAAGTTCCATTGCATCAATTGAAAGAGGATTAACATGTCAAATATAGAGGACGGTCTAGATATCACGTGGCTAAGACAATAGTAAGGTCCTTCATGAAATCTATCTAGGAGATGTACCAGACCCTCCTCGCACAAGAGGACATTGTGACATACCTTCCCTGTGATAATGCCACACTACAATTGGTTAATTGGAAGGGGTGATTATCTTTTTGGTCGATAACATGGTGTGATTCTCCACTACTCTAGTTTCTAAGGGGTTTGTATCAACCTTCACATCCTCTATATAATTGGAGAAAGCCAGTTAGACTAATGAGTGAAGACATCAAAAAATGGATGTGTTGAATAATAATAAGTAGCTTTAGACATATCAAAATAGACTGGACTAATACATATAGTTTCTCTAATACTCTTTTTCCCCATACTCCCTCTTCATACATTCTTCTGCATACTCTCTCCTCTCCTCTATATCCCCTCACACACCAAATACAAAGAGAGTGAGTAGTTGGTGTGGAACAAAGGCAAAACCCCTACATGTGAAAATGCATGCATGCACAAGGGTTGGTATGTGAAAGCCATTAGAGATACCTTCTCCACTACATTAGTTTGTGAGGGGTTGGTATCAACCTTCACATCCTCTATATAATTGGAGAAAGTCAGTTAGACTAATGAGTGAAGACATCCAAAAATGGGTGTGTTGAATAATAAACATATGTAGATAGATCAAAATAATTTGGAGTGATGCATATAGTTTCTTTGATACTCTTTCTCCCCATACTCCATCTTCTTACATTCTTACGCATACTCTCTCCTCTCCTCTATATCCCCTTGCAAACCAAAAACAAAGAGAGTGCATAGTTGGTGTGGTGACAAAGTATCAGCCTTCACATCCTCTATATAATTGGAGAAAGTCAGTTAGACTAATGAGTGAAGACATCCAAAAATGGATGTGTTGAATAATAAACACCTATAGATAGATCAAAATAATTTGGAGTGATGCATATAGTTTCTTTGATACTCTTTCTCCCCATACTCCATCTTCCTACATTCTTCCGCATACTCTCTCCTCTCCTCTATATCCCCTTGCAAACCAAATACAAAGAGAGTGCATAGTTGGTGTGGAACAAAGACATGTGAAAATGGATGCATACATGAGGGGTGGAATGGGAAAGCCATTAAAGATACCTTCAACCCTCTAAAGTTTTGTAGAGAAAGCGTGTTTACTCAATACCACCAAAGCACGTCTACCAACACCTTATTAGTAACACAATAGTGGAATTTGTACATGATCTTTTAAACTTATTTCAAGGTCACCTTTCGAACGTGTTTTGACATCTTAATGCAAATGATTAAGGATCTCAACACATATACATGAGTCTCTCATAAAGTTGGCAAGGGTTCACTAGATCAGTTTTGATCAACTACCTCAAAAAACTATTAGGCTAACCAGCTAGGATTTGAACTCATAGAAAGTTCATTGTTTCTGCATTGAACCTCTTTAATGAAAAAAGATAGAGGGTGATAAACATTGTATTCATCCCAAATAGAACACTGGGTGTAATAAGCCTCCATACAACCATTAACACAATAGAGTGTTCTTTTTTGGCTAGGTTCTCAAAGATCTCAAACACCTCAAAATTTTATTAATGAGAGTATACATGTGAGAGTTCATCCCACATGTTTTTTTGATACATGGGAACCACCCCCAAGAAGGATCCACATCATTGGCCTAACCCCGACAATGTAAGCCCCCTCAACTACCCACACATCAGAGGAGTGGATAAACTCACACAGAGGCCACCATGTGTGACGAAATAAAGGATTGCTCAGGTTGCACAACTGGAGATTCAAACTTGGGTCTCTACTCACTAGAGCTCGTGCCTTCGCCATGGATCTAATGCAAATCCCACATGTTTTTAGCAGTCTGGAGGAAGAGGGGAGATTCACTATCTTGGTTTTTGTATTGTAAAGTTCAAGAGGCAAACCATAAATGGTAGTTGGAGCCATGTAGTTTCACAATAGTAACACAACGACTTGGGGAACAAGTAGATGCCACTAGGTAAAGAGATGTGGCATAGTATACAACAATTGAAGAATAAATGGTGATATCAGCAACCTATATCTCTATGAGATACTCAAGTAGCCATAGGACATAGCTAGGAATAAGAGAGGCCAAGCGCATTAAGACCTCAAAGAGGATAATAGATGGAATTTGTAACAACATAAAAATGGACTTAATCTATGGTTTGGAAGAGGAACATGTTGGGTAGAGGCAATATAAAGAGAGAGTTGGAGGAGAGGGATTTTATAGTGGCTAGAGGCTATGAAGGTGGTAAGGCCAATAGAGAGGTAGAACAATAGTAGGGTTATCAAAACCAAACCATACCAAACTGACTTGTTAAACCATTGGAACTGGGCATCGGTGACTGGAACTGTCTGGGTCAATGATATACCCACAAACAAGGCTTACCCATGTAATTAACAACATACTGGATAGTGCAACCAACAAACCTATGAACTAGTCCAATTTTACACAACCGGTCGATCATCTTCCTTTTCCTTTCAATCGGTCTCAAGTCTTAAATCCCCTTACAAAAACCATATTTAGCATGGCCTTGTCCCAATACCCCAATGCATCCTAACCTTTGGCGCTAAGGAAAAGCAAAGAGAAGTTTCCACTGTGTATCCTTCTCTAGCCATTGCTTCTCTTGGGAGCTTCTCTGGATACTAATACTACTAGGAGATCCACATGTCGTCATTGATAAAGCAATCGATGTCGGTTCCAATTGATCATGCAACAATCAAAGGCCGCTACTCAACCTAAAGCCTCTACCTACTTCCCTTCTCACTAGTTGTGATGGAGTAGACTTTTGGAATCCTTAAATGTCCAATGACATATTGGAATTCATATGTTGACTTATCTTAAGAACTCTAAGTACTTTGATAAAATATGGATGATTAGTTGTGTTGACACCAAGATTCAGATCCCTAAGTTGATTCCCTTTTTGATTAAGTTGTTTATTGGTCAAGTAGTGGAAACATGGGATTGAGATTTTATGGGACATAGCTTGGATGATAATAAAGCCTTGGTCAAAGTTTATTTATCGTACCGATTTTTCTAGATGGAGCTATTTAGATATGAATATGATGAAATCATTTGCTTTGTGGTGCACATGCTATAAGGTTAATATTCTTATGGCTTTTTGTTTTGATGAAGATGATGTCACACCCTTTGAGACGAGGGGAGATCAATGGATTGAATCATCGAGTGGGGCATTTCAAGCCTTTGTATGCCATCAAACAACCAAGGAGATTCTGCTTACGATTACAATCAGGAGGATAGCTGTGACCCTGAGCGGCGTAGTTCTTTAGTCGTGGATTGAGAGGGTGAGGAAAGTGTGCAGTTGGAACCATCTCCTCGGTAACTTCCGCTGACTTTAGGGTTAATAGTACGAGAAAGAGGGAGTTCGACTCCCCCGCTCCCTCTCCCCGCCTTTGTACTCTCTTTACACCATGGTGAGCCAGAGCCACATGAGAATGTGGTCTGTGGTGGTCACTGGTGACAAGCCCGAGAGGCCAGTGGCAAGCTCATGGAAGACGAGAGTCACATATGCCCATGGAAAAGCCCATCAATGCAGGCGCAACCCTATGGAGCACAGGAGGCGAACGAGCAACATTGACCGCGACAGTGTCAAAGAACCATCAAGCAGCCCCAAGCCTGAGCCAAGCAGCCAGCAGCACTGAGGGAGTAGGGCCGAATCCATTGGCCCTGCTGTCGGTCGCACGCCAGAGGAGATCCCTGGCAACGGTGGCTGACTTATGGAAGAACATAGAGGAACCAGGTCGGTAGTGCAGAGGGATGGTGGACAGAGCCGAAGGCAACCTTAATGGTTGATGGGGGGTTGGGTCATTTAGGATCTCTCACCGAAGGAGCAGAATTGATGATGATGTTGGAGTCCAGCCTCGCGGTAGTACTCTATTTCACAGAGGAAATAGAGGTAGCGGACTAGATCGTGAGAAAGGGGGAAGCCCTGACCCGGGCTAACAAATCTAGGAATCTTTGGATCTATCTTCAGATTTGGCCTACCCTACAGTGCAACACCACCCTGGATGTCCACGTGGCGGTGCATGATTGGCCACAGAAAGGTAAATATTTAGCAAATTCCCAAATCTTCAACAAATCATTGAAAATAGCACGATTATTAGAAAAATACAAATATGGTACCGAAATTCTCAGAAAAATGAGTAGAACACAGTAGAATGATAATATCAGGCTTTTGACACATTAATAATAGTGATATCATGTAAGATGTGTAAGTCTTGTTTGATGGATAATAAATATCAAATGATGTTCTAAAATTATGATAACATGTCAGTAAGTCTATAATCATGTTTATAATGCATATGATGTTAGATATGGTCATGTTGATGCACGAAAGAATATAATTTGATTAATATGGCTAATTAGGGATAATAACACTAAAGATAATGCAATTAATGCATACATGCTCAATAAATGATGAAATTTACATAACACTCTTATATTAGTAACTGGAAGCTAATCTGGAACTTTCATATCAGTTAGATGCATAGAATTCATGTTACATGAGGATGACCCTTAATACATATGATGTAACCCTAATATGGTTAATGAATGTGACATAATGATAAGTATATTCACATAATAATGTGACACATGAGTATATCCAGTTGATGAATCATAATCTGAAAAATGAAAATAGTAAGATAATTATAAGACAAGAATGCAAGTAATGATGCACACATCCTAATGAACTAAGCTAAACCCTAATGAATCGACTGGGGTTAATGATGATGTAAACCTGATGGTGACATGTAATCTTATCTTAACTAGGGTTTGATCAAGATTATAGTTTACATGAGGGATATCTTATGATTAGGTTTATCTGTGATCAAGGTACACCATTACCTCTTACTTGGTTTATTATACAATATGCTTGTGTTATATGTGTAGTAAAATGCTTGGCATATGATATTGGATGAAATGATTGTTCTTGCATGATATGTTTCTTGATTTTCCATACTTATGACTATGAACACATCAAACATAATATATCTATTCCATTATTTGAAAGCACTAAACTCTTTGGTAGTATCGTGCTTGGAAGTGACCTAACTCTTTGGTGAGCTGATGTATAGGTGGACCTGTTGTCTTAAGATCTTGTAGTTTAGTGGTAGTACATGTATATGTATAAGTTTGCTATTCGATATGTAATATCAAATGTTGTAACAATTCATTATGTAATTATATGTTGAATGGTGAACATGTGTTGTATGGTTTTATTATTGTTCATGTGCATGTCCTGTTGTGTTTCCTTCTGACTTCCTTTGATTTTCTCTTTCTTAGCCTAGTGTGTGATGTTTAAATTGGGATTCTCGCTGAGGTGAGGGTTTCAATTTGGATGTCACACATCAGATTAAGTATTTAGATGTAATCTTTTGTTTAGGTTGTGGATGTGTGATCTTGAAGAACCAGGATAGTTGAGAGTTGTGTGGTGAGTTGTTGTACATGTGGACCTATTGTCTTAAGATCATGTTGTTTAGTGGTAGTACAGGTATATGTATAAGTTTGTTGGCGATATGTAATATCAAATGTTGTTACAATTCATTATGTAATAATATGTTGAATGGTGAACATGTGTTGTATGGTTTTATTATTGTTCATGTGCATGTGCTACTGTGTTTCCTTTTGAATTCCTCTAATTTTCTCTTTCTTAGCCTAGTGTGTGATGTTTAAATTGGGATTCTCGCTAAGGTGAGGGTTTCAATTTGAATGTCACACATCAGATTAAGTATTTAGAAAATCCGGGGACGTCACACTAGTGCCATCACCAAGGTATGTATTTTCTCCTCATCTATTTTACTCCTTCCTTCTACTACTCCCTGCCCCTATTCCTCCCCTTCTTCTATTTTGCTATTCCTATTTTTTCAATATTCCACTTTATGATATTCCTGCTTTTCCTATATTCCCTTTGTATGCTTGCTATAAACTTCCCCTTCATAATGCTTGTTGTACACTTCCCCTTCTTCCTTATCTTGCTCTCTTAGTGCACTTCATGTACTCCACTTCTTCCACTTCATTATCTTCTTCCTATCTTTTTACCCTATATTACCACTCTTGGGCTCTTCCTGTTCATGTATTCTTCTTCTTTGCTCTATTGTTTTTCTTATTACTTAATCATGTTAATTACTTATATGTTATCCTCTTATATTATCTTATCACCCCCTTAATGGCACAATTATCTTAGAAGGATAGCTTTGTGTAGGTGCTCCAATTTATGTTGGTGTATTGTTAATGCTTGTTGTTTGTTTGTAACTGAAATTTTGATTTCTTTTGGCTACCTAGATCTTCGTACTAATTTACTCTCCCTGATAGTTCAGTACTTCGATAATTTGATGTATGCATTATTGTGATCAATCATTATGTTATTTGTGGTTTATTTGTATATTTTTTTATATTTAATATGTACAAGTTATTTAAATGATTTGTGATACCATGATGATGTCACTAGTTGAACCGGTCCCACCACTAGTTGAAACAATGAACCGAGAACTGAAGGCCTCACTAGTTTTGTTATGAAAACTCTGGAAAAAATGAAAGGCAAGGTAGCGAGAGTGGGGGTAAGGTGAGCGGGTCAAGGTGGTGGAAAGGTAGGGTTGCAAACGGTGCGGGTATGATGCGAGTATGACCATACCAACATTTGTATCCTTTATAATTTAGCGAGTACGGGTACGGGTTCAGACCTGCATTACTTAAAATCAGACATGTACTATACCTAGACCCATATGTAATGCAGGTACATGGTGTGGGTCTATGGATATATAGTCCTACATAAAAATTTCATGTTTAACATTACATAATACTATTTAACTTGCTTTAAGACCAATTGTTGCTTTATTTAGATGTTGGACACAAGTACAGTCATTCAAACTTTCAATTATAGTGTCCAAAACAATAGGGATTACAAAAGAACCATCAAACAAAATTTATATCAGTGAAAACCAACATGTAAACAACGGATACAGAGGTAACAAAAACCAAATCAATGGCAACCTACAGGAAAACAAAAGAAAAGGCATAAAAGCCTAAAGTACGAGGTGAAGGATCTAAAGCAATACCTATCTGATAGGTTTGTAATTGCAATATGGTGATCAGGAATGCAAGCACCAATAGATCAAACATGTTTCTTGGTTGGGAAGGATGGCAAAAAATGTTAGCTGAAGTTGTATGGCGAAGGGAATCACCTGGGCGTGCCGTCACCCAGATCTAAGTTCATAGACCAGGAAGAGATGTGATTTGGGTTGGATGCCACCGTCGTCGAGATCTAAGTTCATAGAACACGAAACAAGTAGGATTAATACAGGTATGGGTATAGATGTAACCGTTAGTGGACACACTTAAATATAGATCCACGGGTCTGCAGGTCTGTGTATAAAAAAATCTGGACCCATGATGGGTTTTATAGGGTAAGGGATTGCGAGTAAGTGGGTATACCCAGACCCATTTACAACCCTATGAAAAGGCAGGGAGAAGGGGGTTTAGGGTGACAGAAAGGTAGGAATGTATAGGGGAGCAGGATGGCTAAAAGTAGGGCGGGAGGGGTAGACGGTGGGGAGGGAAAATGGAATGAGAAAGAGGCATTGCAACTAGGGGTGGTAGTTGTGAGGGTAGGGGAGGAGTGGAGAGGTGAGGAAGGGAAGGTTGTGTATGCTAGCGGAATTCATAGATGTCAAAAACCATGTAAATAAATAGAAGAGAGGAGCTACTAAATAGAAGCATGAGATATTGGATAGTAGGAGAAGCAAAAAGCAAATACAAGACGAAAGCATGAAGCGGATAAAGCACATATATTAATAGATATAATAGATCATCACTAAGATTCTTCTCCATGTTTAGATGGATGGCTTTGTACTTGTTGTCTCACTCCATTTTTTTTCCATTAATCCAAAAGTTAATCTAGTTGCAACTACCATGTTGATTGCCTTCTTTATGAGAAAAAAAATATTTTGCAATATTAAATGAAATTGGCTAAAAAGCAAACTAGATAAATTGGATGCATGAACAAACAAAAGACAATTTGGTTTCACTATTCACCAGTGTTTTAAAAAGCGTTTGAGGCGCCCGCCTGAGCGGATCACATGCTCAGCCGCCTGGTTAAGGCTTTGAGCGGGTTGGCAGGCAGCAGGCCATTAAGCGCCCGCCTAAGACCCGCTTGGCCCGCCTATGCGTCTGCCTAAAACCCTGCTTCGGGCGCCCACTTATGGCCGCCTATTTTTTGGGCGCTATAGTTAGCTTGTCTACTGTAACATAATACAAAAATATAAGTCTATAGTAGTATAATAAGTTAGTATGAATATGTAACATTATTGTATAATACATTCTATACTGTAATATATTAATATTTACACTATGTATCCAGTTATCAGTTGCATAATATATTTCTGTAACTTTCTACCTTATATATAATAATACATTAATACACATTATATTCTACTTTTTATATTAATACATTCTATATATTCTATAGTTTATTGCATAACGTAAACTAATACATTATATATTTTGTACTGTTTGCTGCTTTATAGATAATAATACATTAGTACATTATATAGACATGGTGTATTCTATTATTTACTGAATATTAATGTGCTCTATATATTCTATTATTTACTGCATAATATAAATTAGTACATTACATATATTCTAGTATTTGTTGCATATTAGTATATAATGTTGTAATTCTATAAATTTACTACAGTAAGAGTAAGAGGAGACTAAAAAATCTATTTCTTATGTCTTAAACTTGTGTAATTGAACTGTATTTGCTTATTCATTGTTTTTTAGTTGTCGTATCAACTATATAGGTGTTTTATTTTTATGTGTAGGGTGTTTAAATAAGTATAATTTTTTTTTTAATGTGTTTATTACATACTAATATGTATAATTTCTACAAAATTACCTAAAATTTTCTGGGCCCGCTTTTTCAAAAAGCGTTCAAGTGGCAACAAGGTGTTTTCTGGAGGCCTCTCGCTTCCCGCTTTATAAAACATTGCTATTCACCATTGTAGTCTACTAGTCTTGACAAGGCACCCTCAGACATCAGCTCCGAACATGAATTTTGCATCACCGCTCATCAACTTTTTGTCCTTTCTCTGGCACCGGAGGGTGGCCCCAATCCCCACCCAATCATATTGACTCAGTATCACCCTACTACCATATAACAACCATAGGACCAAGTCCAAGAGGCCACCGGCCTGCTTCTATTTCTGGAAGATGTAGGGAATACATCCACCGACGGCGAACGCGTTGGAGTGGCGGAAGGGTTTGGGCAGCGAGGCATGTACTGGCGAGACAACTTATCCTCTCCTCCGTTAGTTATAGGTTCCATGCCTGTGCAGCCATCTCGTGTGTGCCTCCTTCCATGGCGTAGTTGTCAAGGTGTAGACAGATAAAAGGAGGAAGGAACTTGCCCAAGCGACAAGCAGAGGCACCAACAGCTGCAAGAGGGAGAGCGAAAATGCCCTGACGGATATCTGTCTGATACATTTAGTCCCATATTGGGAGTATGGGAGGCTAATTGGGGAGATATAAGCTAGAGGCTCTCCCCTCTCTACAACTAGCTTTTGAGGGTTGTTCCCCCTCGGAAGCTAGTTTTTGAGAGTGGGTTTTCCACTGAGCCTTATTCGGATAGGCCTATCAAATTGTATTAGAGCTAGGCATAAGCCCAACCTCTCAGTTAAAAGGACTTTGCACCAACCTCACTAGAGGACATACAACAATTAGTAGTTAGACCATTAGAGGACAGATCGTAATTAGTAGTGAGTGAAAGCACTACACACACCATCAACAAAAGACTTACCTCAATCCACATTATCACTTTCGTCCATCTCTTTCAAGATATCCAAATCATTTCCAAAGAAATAAAACTTACCATCTTCCATCTCTTTCAAGATATCCAAATCATTTCCAAAGAAATAAAACTTACCAGACATGATTATTCATATATATCATACATGGAGAGTACAAAATGTGGTAGTTGAGTTACCATCCAGTAAAACACATTTTGAGGTACTATATGATTCACTACTAAAAAACCACTAATATGTTAGGTCTATAACCCTTACTAGAATGCCATGTGTGAGTGTTGACACCCTCACACATTAGGGGTTTTACACACCATCTGTCTTATCTAAAGTGCCTTCATCTAAATGAATGTGTGAGGCTGGTAACTCTAACACAAAATCACAGCTAAGATATAATATCAAGTTTGGTATTAATAGAATACAATATAACAATCCCACTTTCAGTTACTACATGTTGCTATATGGATGGTTGATGCTGTAAAGAGCATTATAATGACAAATTTCATGTCAATATGTATTTGACACACTGATAATCAATGCTGGAAGCCTAGATTTACGCTGATCAGAACTCCTCATTGAATTGAATCAAGTAGTTGTTTACAAGTAGGAGGATGTTTTCCTTTACCCATTGGGGAGAAGTCACACATGATTGTTGGACAAATCTAATTGGAAAGGAGTGAATACAATTGTTATATGTTCAGCTATACAACCAACAATGATTTTAAATTCTAAGTTGATAGAGTCACTTGAACTTTTGAGAACCCACCTCAATGAACAAGGAACAAATTACCAATGACCATATAAGACAACAACATCTTAACCTACAATCATGATCTCACATATATGTATATATCAAGATGTGCACAAACATTTGTAATCGCAAGCTTGACTTCAATAACAACACCAAATGCATTTATATTTGCGTGCTATAATAATGCTCGATATGCAACAAACTTCTTACATATCATTTAAGATAGTATTCTATTTCCTCTTTGATTTTGCAATAACATTGGATGTATCTGAGGACAACAATTTCTTCCATATGTCCTAGATATGCTAAGATCTTTAGTTAGTAGTTCAGTCAGTTGGGTAATTATGATGAGCAGTCCAAATGATTTCTCCAACCTGTTATGTACAAATGAAGCACAAGGAGACGTTCAGTCAACTTATCAACGGTCGAAATATACCTAGTTCTTTAGTTAGCAGCTTTATAAGTAGGATAGTTAACAAGATAATTTTAATTGATCTTTCCAACCTATCATATGTGATTGCAGTTCAAGGATACGTTCAATTCACTTATCCACAACATTCTTGTTGTGCTTGTAAGCATGCAAAGTTTGGATCACTCATCATAGATGTGAACTATTATGCACTAAAGCTCACACATTTTAGGTTATTGATGCTATAGAAGGCACACCCTAAAAATGTAGATAGGTTCCTTCAAGACAAACAATGGTGCTAATAAAACAACAACTGTAGAAAGAAAAAGGGCATAAATAATTCATCAGAAATAAGTAGGAAATCGTATAATACTCAATTATATAAGGTGACTAAAAAGAAAGTCAAACAAATTTAAGTTGACTTGTTCTTCTAGAGGTTCTATAGAAGTTGTTGCAACCTCATGCACAACCTCCATTGCCACAAGGTAGTGATCACACCCCAAATGTGTTGTGTAACAATGAAAAAGGAAACTCACAAACAACCGCAGAAATCTAGGCTAGGATAAGTTAAAAATATAAGTAACGTGAGTAGTGTGACATAATCCACAAGTGTAGATTGCAACAATGACAAGGGTTGATAACATTGACACTCTAGCGATGTGACATATTTTTTATAAGCAGAACTAAAGATAAAATACATGTTACTATACTAATGAAGTAATCTCAAAAATAAGTATAAGAAAAGGAAAATAAAAGTCTGCACTTCAATGCACAATGGTAAAGGAAAATATAGATTATAAAATCTTAAGTATTGATGACAGAGAAACGGTTTATATCATGGGTTTAAGTAAGACATATAGTGTCAGTTATAGAGCACTTGATGATGGAGGGTGTTTTAATATTTCTAGGCGGTTATGGTTAGCGTAACCGATGATAAAGGTCAATTGGTGGTGGAAAAAAATTCATGAGATCACATGGCACAAACATATTTTTCATTGATCACTCAGGAAAGCACCGACGATAAAGGTCAATTTATTCCCATGGGTCAGATGGTGTGTGCACATCTTTATCGCATTGGTTTCATTTAAAAGAATTGTCGATATAGTTTTTTTAAAGACAAATGAAACTAAAAATTTTATGTGAAATTCCATTTTTGCAGATGATATATAGTGTTAGTGTCTTTAAGAAGTGACTGACGGAAAAAACAAAGTGCAGACCGTGTTTTCTCAGGTGCGCTAACCGCGACGATGGCTAACCTAGAACCGATGGGAAAAGTGACATAGTCAGTTCTTCTTACAAATATAACATACTCTATATCCCCATTCTATAGTAGTGTTTCCAATTAGGATTAACAAAACTTTCATAAAGAAATAATTAATTAAATTAATAATTAATTAAATATGCAGTTGTATCTTAGTGTAAAAAGAAGATGCAAGACATTCTCTACAATCTACAAGTCTAATTCCTGGCCCAGCCAGACCAGATGGGATGTCGTGTTCGTGCGTGCTTGCATGTGTGTTGTGGTCACTAAACCCACCAATGAGGTGAGGATACCAATTCTTAGGACATTTGGACACTAGTGTCACATGTGATCCTACATATAAGGACCACAAAAATTTTTGGAGTGAGCAATGTGGGATAAAACTCTTCCTTATTTATATTAGACACAAAACTACACTTCCTCCATGTACTAACTGCACTACATTGGGCTTAGCCCATGCTATATATATACATGACTTCTATAGCCATATATCTAAGAATATATGCATTTTGATAAATCTTGTCTACAAGGCATGATATGTTAGGTTGTTAAGATCATTAGATACTCTAGATATGATCTTTCAATAAAAAATGAATTTTGTTCTAAAGTTGAACAAAGTTATATTGAAGTCAACATAGTTTTGAAGGGCACAAAGATCACCAAAATAGCTAGTTTACAAATCTATATATGTCGAGTGCATAGAAACAAGTTGTTCAATAGCTAAAACTGAGTTTATTTACATACACATGTTGAAATAGGAGTAAGACGATAGATATATGGTTGTAAATGCCATGTATATAGCATGGATTAAGCCCAATGTAGTGCATCTAGTACATGTGAGAATAGTTTTGTCTCTAGTGCAAATGGAAAATAAGTTTTATCCCATATTGCCCACTCCTAGAACTTTTGTGGTCCTTATATGTAGGATCACATGGAACACTAGTGTCCAAGGGTCCTAGGAGGTGGGTATGATGACCAAAACACACACATGCACGCGCATGTGTGCCATACCATGCCTCGCCTCATCTGACCGGTCATGCTGGTTCTAGGAATAAAATCGATACAGGTAGTATGCCTGAGAAGTTTACTGGTATCAACTTTACCCGTTGGCAGAGTCGGATGAAAATTTAGCTTAATATTGTCGGTTATGATCAGTACTTAGAAGATATTAGACCTAAACCTGATAACACTATCCCTAATAATGCAAATATAAATGCTAACTGGAAGAAGGGTGATAAGACGTGCTGATGTTTGATTTTGTTTGGTTGAAATAACAAATTGTATGATTCTTATTCGAAGTCGTCTGTTACTACTTCCAAAGTTATATGGGAAGCGTTAGTTAAAAATTTTAGTATTGAAAACCAATGTGTTGAAAAGTATTGTGTCTATTTTCTACAATTTCAGATGGTTGAGGGTAAGTATGTCTCAGATGATACACGCAACCTTCAACTCCTCTGTCATGAACTCACAGATGCAATGATGGAATCGCCTGAGAAGTTCATTGTTATGTCTATCATAGAAAAGTTTCCTAAGTCATGGGAATCATTTGGCATGTCTCTTAAGCATCGCAAAGGAGACATGACAATGGATAGAACACTTAAAAGAGAATACGGTCAAGGTGCCTACTGATGAAAACCATAGTGTCAATTTTACTACTGCTAAAACCAAAGATAAGAAAATAAATAATGCACATAAACCTAAGGCCAAAATCCAAAAGAAACTAAAGAATAAACCTTGTTGGACTTGTGTATAGGTTGGCTACTAGAACAAGGATTCTCCTTCAAAGAAGGAAAAGAAAGTTGTCGCATCTGCAACTGAGGAGGTTGTGGTCAACATGATAACTGCATCCTGGCACCTCAATGATGGGTATGTTTCTATAAAACCTGAAATCCTTTCTATTTTTGAACCACTTTACTGGATAATCAACATTGGGGCTAATGTTCATGTTTGTACTGACAAGTCCCAATTTGTGTCTTACCAGGCCTCAAGAGGTCGTTCTGTGACTTTGGGTGATTCCAGCTCTACAGAAGTCAAAGGCGAAGGATGGGTGGGCTTGAAGTTCTCTTTGGGGAAGGTTCTGATGCTTCATAGAGTCAGACATGTTCCAACCATTTGACGCAATATCCTTAGTGGTGTAATTTTAGTTAGGGAAGGTTTTAGAGTAGATTGCACAACCAAACACATGATTCGAACTTCAACGGGATTTGGACTCCTATCCTTCTTGTTATCCTGCAAACCAAACGTGTTGTACTAACACATATATGGTGTACCAACAGTCACTAGGCGCGTGTGGGTATTTACCGAGATACATTACTTTCCTTTTATTTTCTAATGAATGAGGACTTCTTCCTTTCTAAGAATTCTAGTTCGTAAACAACTTCGTTATCTAAGGGCATGTTTGTTTTAGTGGATGTAGCTGGATTGGAATGTATTTTGTGATCCAGCTGTGTAAATACTAGGTTTGTTTTGTGGGATTGTAAAAAATGGGTGACTCCTGCATTTCCAGGTATACGAAAGTTGTTGGATATAAGATTCCATTACAAGTTGCTGCCTCTCAAACGCTATATGCCATTTTGGTCTCGAAGCAGTAGGAACGGGCCCATATTTCTGGGACTAATATATATAATTGTAGGTCCGGGCGCATTTTCTATGTGAGCATCCGATTTGCAGATGTGGTCCCTGTCCTAAATACCAAACATAATCTATTATTTTGCTGCACTTATGAAACAAAAAACTAATTATAGGACTGATCCTATAGTTCTTTTATAGGACCACCAATCACAATGCAACATCTCCTCCTCTCCCCTCTTCAAAACCCCAACCCCTAAAAAAATAAGGAGCGAGAAACGTACACTGTGCAGTTTGTATAATGAAATTCTGTTGGATCCTACCAAGTTATTATAGTATTGTACTTGGATTAAGCAACTGCAGGATTCTCACTAATCCAATTGACTCCTGTAAACCAAACATCCCCTAAATACAGTCCAGACTCCAAACTTCTAAAGGCAGCCGAACAGCCAGCGTGTGGGCTAACATGTCGATTCGGATTGGGAATTCCCCCCCACTCACAAGAGCTTCTTATCAATCTATAAAGTCTGAATCAGATCTCAAGTTTTTACAAAAACTAGGCACCGACGACAGCGATCATCGATTGATCGAGTAAGACGTTCTTTTCTGGAAGCTCCTTATCGTCTTGGAGAAACTCCCACATGTTGTCTCGACTGTCATGTCAGCTGATGGACACTACCCCAGTGGCCACCAGGGTCCCCCTTCTCCCGAGCACGCGTCGGTTCAGCCAGAAGAAACACTGCATGCTGCCGTAGTGCAGGATGGTGGCAGTGCCATGCTCAGAGATATTCAGCATCCATGTTACTACTGGGACCGGACGTTTGACAGCATCAAAGCATTGCACGGGCACACGAATCCCCATCCCGAAGCTAGGGTTGGAAAACACCAGGGAGAGAGCAGTAGCAGCAGAAAGAAGAGAAGGACGATGCCTCTCTCGGAGGACGATGATGAACCTGACCCTAATTTCTCTCCCATTTCTGAGCCAGAAACCCCTAGTTATTGGGATCTTCTACCACTCATCGTCACCCCACCTGTGAACGAACGACCTCATGATCCTAGTAGCAGCAAGGGAGTCGGTGTTAGAGAGTTGTCGCCGGAAAACTACCAGGATAAAGATTATTCTCAGATGTTAGCAGACGAGATGTTGGCCTCACTAGGGTATCATGCATACGAGTTGTGCGCCACTAGAGAGTTGATGATGTTGTGCTATGGTGTAACATTAAATGCTAACATTAGTCCGACAAGGTGGCTGAAGGAGGTGGTGATGGTGCCCGCTGATGTTCTCCACAACAAGATGAATTAAGTTTAAGTTAATTAAGGTTCTCTCTCTCTCTTAGTGGTATATTTTGTTGGCGGTGTAGTACAAATTATGTCGATGAAAAAATTAATTTGGATTTAGAGGAAGTTTAAGCATTAAGATACATGTTTTCATGTGTTCATTGGTCTAACCTATCAATTCAAACATCACACAAACCAACTAGCCATCTTGTACTTCCTGCAGTATGTTCTGAATAATTTGTTGATATATACCACATACATTCACTTTAGATCTATAGTCCATGAGAATGTTCACATCAAACTTTCTTCAAAAAAAATTATATATCTATTATTTTCATATACTAATTCATGTGTTGCACATGCTTAACACGTTCCCCCTACTAGTTATAGAAGAAGAGCAAGCAAGAAGATAACCATGGAGGATAGAAATGTCCGTCAGACGGCCATGCCAAGCAAAGAGGATGAAAGTTGCCCGTAAGAGGAAGCATTTTTTTCTTCCTTAGGTTCAGGATCTATATTCTAATACCATGTCATAAAGTAAAAAATATGTGTGATATATTCTTATTCATAAATAACAATATCCTCCTTTATGTAAATGAGGAGTCAAAAATAGTAAAACAATTTTGATCCTAATAGACCAAAACAATTAGGCTCATGTATATAACCATCAGGTTATAGCATACTAGGGTTTCAAAAAAAGTAACAGAGTACTCCATGATTGTATTAGTCATTCAATGACTATTCATACCCAATTACCATCATTTAGTTATATTAAAACTAGGTATAACAAGCTATACCTCATAAGGGTTACCCATTAATTCATTATGGTGATTATAAATCATAATCATACGAGGGAAATTGTAAGACTACAAGTTTAATGCATTGAAGCATCAAATTCTCACCATTAGAATCATAACATTATACTACACGCTTCACCCAAAACAATGGGAATATTCAGGCATCAACTTCTAACCATGAAATGTTGAAAAGGTAAAGCCATTGGTTGTTTACATAAGTAAACATCTTAAATGAATCATTTATAATGTTATTGAGTTGTGATATAAAAAATTCACCATTTAACCCTAGACATCATTTGATTAACAACAATAAGGGTTCTATTGAGAGTAGGGTAAAACACACAATCTACTGATCATTTAAAACAAGCCATCCATTGCCAACAAATAAGCTCCTTAAATTGATCATACAAAGGAAACCATTTAAATCACATTATTAGGACCAACATATTACATTAGCCATCATTCCACTTTATTGGAGGAATAAACATTAGATCTTGACCATTGGGTCAAGTTCATATGTTAAAATCATCAATTATAGTATAGGTCCGACCATTGCATCAAGTGGCCCAAGAAACCATTGGTATAAGGCTTAATTGATGCTACAAATACATGATTAACTCACCATAGGTTGTGGAGACCTGATCCACCATCATTAGTGACCATTAAATCACCATAGGTTATTAGATCAGCACTATATTCATTAATCACCCTCGAATATCAAATGAATATCACCATTGATTGATAGCATCATTAGGGTACTTAGTGGTTAATCACTAAGCTTCTAATTAGACCAACAATTGACCTTAAGGGTGAACGTCAGTTGATACCCTTGGTTACCACCATCAGTTGTCATGAATAAAACACCATCGGTTATTGCAATGGTACCACCATTGAGTCATGTGTTTGTAGAAGAAATCAACTTTAAACCCTAAAATTGACCATTGGTTGATAGGTGTTTAGCACCATTGTGTTGGCTTTTAGGGGAGACAGAGAAGGCAGCGGAAACAAAAACTTTCTTCTCCTCGAACCCAGTATAAAGGAATCACGTCAACATCTATACAATAGGAAGGATGGTTTGTATAAGCGTACCTTGTCCCGAGGCTTACTCGACAACATTACCTCACAGCTAGTGCGGTCTTCACCTCCAGTCTTGGACGGTGTCTGTGCAGCTCCTGGTCTTACTGGGACTGTCGGGATTGACAGCTATCCTCTGAGTGCAGAAGTCTCCCACCTTTAAATTAGTCCACACGGACCACCTGGAACTCTGATCACCTTGTTGCACAAGGAACCGGAAGGAGTCGTACCCTCCTTTCGGCATACAAGTCACCGACACACTCTCCTACCACTAGTCGCCTTTCTGTAGTTGTCTTTCCCTTGATGTGCCTCCCTTGTCGAGTAGCACTTTCCTAGGCTCTCCTGGTTACCACAACCAGAGAGAACGACAACTTTTACAGAGCAACTGGTGTTCTCAGTTGTACTTGAGAAGCCACCAATAGCCCTCTATATATAGGAGGGGTCAGGGTTCTTTGCCCCGGGCAATGCGGGACTAAAGCAGGAGTAGAAGAGTCTGGAATTTCTACAAAACAACCAACTGCGCCAGCTGAATCGATTATTTCAAGCATGAACCAGTCGGTTGGGGACCTGAGCCAATCGGTTCACAAGTGAACCGATCGGTTGGGGCACCTGAACTGGTTGGTTGACTTCTGAACCGATCAGTTCACTGCCCTGGTCAGTTCTCGATTGACTTTTCCTCTTTTGTTTTGAATTGATCCAAATACCAATCCTTATTTCAATCAAATTGGACAAGTGAAACGAAGAGAAATTTCTTGCCAACCTAACTTTCCCAACTCGCTCAGTTGGACCATTTGAGCCGATTGGTTCAACCCTTGAACCGGTCAGTTCAGCCTGTCTTGAGCTGATTGACTCACCAACCTGAGCTGATCGGTTCACCAAGCTAAGAAGGTCGGTTCATCATATGAGTTGATCGGTTGGGAGTGCAGACTGCACAAAATCAGTCAATTGCAGTTTCAATCAATCTGATACTCTAATCAATCAGTCCAACACCTTGAACACTATGATACTGAGCTATCAATTGATTGAGTGTTTAATTGAACTACTAAACTCCTTTATCAATCAATCTAGACATCATTTGTGGATAACCTCCTTATCCAGGTTAAATCCTATGTGTGTGACCCTACAGGCCCATTTCACGTTGGCAGTGAAAGTCCATAACACTTATGACTTCACAAGCAAAGAGTGGTGCCTAGTCCCACATCAGTGCTACCCAAGTGAAAAGGAAAGTTGGAGAACAACTTTCAATACTACAATCCATGAATGGTGTTACAGCGAATGTATAATTCCTTTGTCACTGATATCCCGAATGAACTCAAGGCATGGAACAGTCATCCTATCAATGTTCATTCACTTTCTTGATCTCAGAGTAGACTGGAGGAGATATGTATGACATCAATATCACATACTGATTCACACATGCGTGTGCATGCCTATCTCAATCCTACTCATCAAGTGGCCATGGATATCAAACTCCCTCAGGAGGGACAAATCCCATATCTATCACTCACCCCTCAAAATCCCCATGTGTCAAAGCCACCCAATCATCACCTTTATAACAACCCATGTTTCAGGACTGCATTTGATGATGTCAAAGTGTACCCAACGACATGTGTTGAGTGTAGCGATTTCAGGTCAAAGAATCACACTCACCACCATCATTGTAACAACTGACTGTGACTACCATGTCATGATTCCATGTGTCAAACTCACGGTGGGTCTGTCTGGTATACTTGTTCTCTAACAAGTACCAATGTGTTTGGTTTGATATCTCCATATCATGACTAACAAGATTCTTTCATCAACAAACACCATAATATAGTCTTGTGTGTCATTGTTGTCTATCTACCTTCCATAATGACATCCGACTAGGGACATAATAAGAATGTACAAACTCTTAGCATCCGTATGATCTCATCGTTCAAGTCCTTAACTTGAAAGCATACGTCATTGAGTATTGTCATTCTCTAGACATTCAATCTGTTCTATCATTATCTCATATGACTGAACCAGAAAGAATTGGAAGCTTGCCTTTGATGTTTATCAAATCAATCTTAATGTATCCCACCAATCATCCCATGATTGGCTCTCAGGGCATACATACCAACACATTAGTTGTCAAACCATCCTGATCCAAGTCATATTATACCTTAGGAATAAAGTACACATGAATACCAGTTCATCTAGAACTGAAATTAGAATAGGGAACATTATAAAAATCGAAATCCAAGTCAAGCATAGCTTTTTAGTGCATGGATCATCATTTTCAAGCAAGAACATGATCTAGAAAGCTTATGGTAAGCAATAAACGTGGAGCAAGTTATAAAACTTGCCTCTAATGAGAAGATAAAATCCCAAACAGAAGAAAATTCGAGAAAGTAGGGTAAAAATTCAAGTATAATATGTGAACTCGTCCATCTAACACCTTTCTTCATCAAACGAGCAAACCCTAAGCATAAGGAGCAAGAAAGATAGGGCTTTAGAGATTTAGAGCAATTTCTACCCTGGAACAACAAGGTTCCAACCTTAAGAAAGGTAGGAGGAAGGATAAAAAAGAAATAAATGGAGGAAAGAAGGGCATTCTTACTCTTTTAGGTCAAGATCACTAGAAGGAAGCTTTTCAAACCCTAAAAGGAAGTCAATTGTAACCCCATATTCTTTTTCGAAGAAGATCCCCTCTTTCTTCTTTCTTTGGATAGGAAATTCACAACAACACAGAGGGAGAAAAAGGTTCATAGAAGCAGGGAAGTGGTGGAGTGAAAATTACTCATTTGGGTGCTTAGGGATAAGTATATGAAATTTTAAGATAAAGAAAAAGCAAAAGAAAAGGTTGAAGGTCTAGTATCTTTCCAAGTGTCCATGGCCTTAAACTATTAATAATATACAAGCACACACACACAAATCTCCCCCACCATCCATAGAGACATACTTATCCCTCGTTTCTTGAATTTCCAAGCAAAACAAATAATTCATTAGTTGATAGCTACTAAAGGTAGCTCATCCATGAAGGGATAAACCCTAAAATACCCTTAAGAAAAACACCTTCAAACTAAGGTTTAAATAGGTGCCCCATGGCTCAAAAAGCTCAAGAATGATGAAATAATATCCAAGAAACATAATTCAAGTGATAAATTGTAAGGAAAACCTCTCAATTGGGTAAATTACATAAAAGTTCAAAATGTGTATAAAATTGCATAACTTGCTCAAACAGTGTCCAAATTGGACCAAATTTGAAGCTTAAGCTTGTCTTATGATTTCAAAGCATATCACAAGTTTATATTAGTGTTATAAGAATTTAATTATTATAATTAATCTTATTGAACTCATTAAGAAAGTTTAGGGGCCTTACAACATGGAGCACTAGTGTCCAAGGGTCCTAAGAGGAGGGCATGCTCACCTCCTTGGTGGGTATGGTGACCACAACACACATTCATGCATGCGCACACTATGCCACATCTCACTTGGCCTGGCCAGATTGGGCATAGGATTGGGCTTGTGGATTGTAGAGAATGTCTTCTGTCTTCCGTCTTCTTTTTTACTAGGATACAACTACATAATTAATTATTGATTTAATTAATTATTTCTTATATGCCTCTGGTCAATATATTTTTCAAAAACACAGTCATCAGTCATTCTAGTGTGTGTTTGTAAACCCTAAAGCTGGAGTATGTTGTCGTCGTTCCTGGGTGCTATGTGGAGGACCTTCTCCTGGATGTAGCATGTTCGTTCATGCTCTTCATTCCAAGGTACAACCTGTCATGCGGTGGTTCTTGTGGTTGCTGAGTTGCACTAGTAGTGCAAATGACCATCTACATCATTTGTAGTTAACATGAGCGAAATGTGTCTTCTTCAGGTTGCAGACCGGTTCGAATAGAAGAACGACGCCTATCTTTCTTGATTGTGGGCCGCTGATTTCTTTAAGTAACACGTTCATTTTTCAACAAATGATCTAGTGAGGTTCCTAACTTAGTTTTTATTTTCTCCTGCATGGTTTATTCTTCTGCTTCTTATCTGGATCTGGCCTGAACTTGTTAATATATTGCACCTGTCATTGTTGCATGTAACTACATAAATCTAAAATATACAACATAAGAATAGTATATAAGCTTGTCATATCCATATTTTTTATTTTCTTTTTAGAGATTAGCTTGTTAGATGAAATATGGACTGTAAATCAAAACCTACAAAAACTGCTCTAGAAGACGAGAGAATATAAGACAAAAATTATAGGGAAACAAAAAGTTGAATGGACGATATCTAAATCGACCAAGTATACAAGGCAACAAGCAACAACCAATTAAGATGGGAAAGTAATCCTTTAAACTTTCCAAACTAGTTTTATATAAAAATAGTGAGGGTGAATACATGTTGAACTTATGAAATAACTCAAATTCTTGGTACAATTTAGTATAAAAGTCCAATTTGATTATGTTGTGTAATGTATGGTAAAATTTATCTCAGATTTAAATCCCTCAATAACACATATATGGTGTAGCAACGGTCACTAGGCATGTGTGGGTATTTACCCAGCTTCATTACTTTCCTTTTATTTTCCAACGAACGAGGACTCCTTCCTTTCTAGGAATTCTAGTTCGTGACCAACTTCGCTATCAAAATATAGTCCAGACTCCAGACTTCCAAAGGCAGCCAGACAGCTAGCGTGTGGGCTAACATGTTGATTCGGATTGGGAATTCCCACCCACCCCCGCTCGCAAGAGCTTCCTATCAAGCTATAAAGTCTGAATCAGGTCTCAGTTTTTTACGGAAACTAGGCACAGATGGCAGCAATCATCTATCAATCGAATAAGACATTCTTTTCCAGAAGCTCCTTGTCATCTTAGAGAAACTCCCACGTGCTATCTCGACTGTCATGTCAGCTGATGGACACTACCTCGGTGGCCACTGGGGTCCCCCTTCTCCTGAGCATGTGTCGGTTCAGACAGAAGAAACACTGCATGATGTCGTGGTGTAGGATGGTGGTGGTGTCGTGCTCAGAGATACTCATCATCCATGTTGACCGAACATTCGATGACATCAAAGCATTGCATAGGCACATGAAGGTCCATCCCGAAGTTAGGGTTGGCAAACACCAGGGAGAGAGCAGTAGCAGTAGAAAGAAGAGAAAGACGACGCCTCTTTCGGAGGACGATGATGAACCTGACGCCCCAATTTCTCTCCCATTTCCAAGCCAGAAACCCCTAGTTATCGGGAGATTCCACCGCTTGTCGTCGCCCCACTTGTGAACGAACGACCTCATGATCCCAGCAGTAGCAAGGGCATCAGCGTTAGAGAATTGTCACCAAAAAACTATAAAGATAAAGATTATTCTCAGATGTCAGCAAACGAGATGTCGGCCTCACTAGGGTATCAAGCATATGAGTTGCGCACCGTCGGAGAGTTGATGATGTTGTGCTATGGTGAAATGATATGAACATGTGCAGCATAGACTGACAAACACACATGCCTAAAACAATGATATTCAATCTATAAGACCAAATCTTGTGTGCTTGATCTTTATATTTAATCACACAACTATCTTGTCATAGATAAAGTAAAAGATGGTGTTGGTCGCATGGAAAAATCAAGATGGTTAAAATAGAGATGTGTACAAGAAAAATAGTATGTGATTGAGAAATTTTTCATATTGAAAAGTAAGTTTAGTAGGACATCTATTCATCTAGACATATATTATGGGAGTGAATGTTGGACGGTGCAAAATAAATGACTCAACAAGATGGTGCGTGTGAAATACATGTATTTATATGGATGTATCAAAAGAAAAGAAAATATCGCATCTAAAATGCATGTATCAGGATTACAATAATGGTGGTGAATATCGAGGACAAGTTGCATGAAGGTCGTGTGAAATGATATATATATATATATATATATATATATATATTCAAGTAGTGGGACCAATTTCTATGTGCCCGCTCTATCTTTGTCTCTATTCCTGACACATCTTGATAATTGGTTTTACAACCAATTGACAAGAGTCATGGAACTGTAGCATAATGTAAGCCTAGGATTTATTGGGACCCAATCCTTGACACAGAAGATTGTTCCCTCAATAAAATGCAACTATAAGAAAAAAATAGCATGTCCAAATTAACTCAGAAAGAGCTCATAGGAAGAGATTTTGTATCATTACATCTTTGATCAAAATATGATGCATAACAGAAGTAATTACAAAAGAATAATCATATATCTTACCTAACAGAGTTGGGATGGAGATTTAAGTTATGATGATGATAAACTGTTTTGTCATAAAAAACAACTTTTATCTGAAATCACACACAGTATTGTTTCTTAGCAATAATAAAGAATGTTTTTATTTACTTTTGTTTTCTTTCTCTCACAATTGTGAAGTGTGCTCAATGCATACATCCACGTACATGAGGTTTAGCCATGTATACATCAGGGTTTTTGTCCACATTTTCAGTTCCAAAAAGTGCCAAACCAAATTGAGGTAGAAATGTTTACTGTATAGGAACATGGAGAATAAGTCTGCCACCGACGTTGAAGTAGTAGTTTCTAGTTTCTATATTTGTCTATTCCAGCCTTTAAATTACGAGCATGTGTAGTATTTTATACTCCTAATCAATTAAATTGAGCCGGAAGATTATTTTAGATAAAAAAGGGTTTTGCTTCTTATATTTGTGATATCAGTTCGGTTAGTTATTGGGACCATTTTCCGCATAGCCAAGTCAGCCAACTGACCTACAAAATGTTGTTTCATCAGCGCCACCTGACCAAGAACACACCCCACCATACCGATGAGCAAGAAAGGAGTTCTTTCCGGGAGGCGGGAGCCCAGTGTCATCGTTATCTACTGTACAATGGACGGGGTCACTGAGTTGTAGAGCAATGACGATGTAGAAGAAGCTAGGTTCATGGAGGAGGCAGAGAGAGCCGAGGAAGGCTACAATGTGTAAGAGACAGAACGGGATCTTGGTACATCATCTTCTCTGCTGATCCCTATGGCCTTCCTGCCAACCAGCGATGGTGAATTACAAGTGGAGAAACTTAGCGGAGCCGAAAGGCACCATGGGGATGATGTCGGCAGCTACATCAAAGTAACAGGAGGTGAGAAATATCTCAGTGTCGGCGGTTTGCAAGCAGTAGCACCGGTATGCAAAAAACATAGAACGTCGTTGTCCGTTGCTGGGGTCGGGATCATTGTCGGAGACATGCGGTGGCGTGTCAAGCACGGGATCGTCGCTAGGTGAATTCGAGAGGCATCATGACCAGGAACAATTGAAATCTCTGTCACTTTCACCCTCGTCTTCGCCACCTCCACCTGAGCAGAAGGTAAGACTCTCAGTCGTCGACACACTACCGCCGCCGACGTACGCACAGAGTATGGGCAGCTTTGGTGGCAAGATTTTCTCGGGTAAGGAGTGTTTGAAGGCCTTCTGTGTTGCCCGGGATGGAAGAACTATATAGAATACCATCACCCAAACCAAACCATACGTATATGAACCATTTTTCTGGATGTCCACCTAAAACGATGGGATCTGGAGCAGATAATGTATAACAACCATTCAGCGGTATGGATATCCACAAGAACCCGAACCAAATTATTATATGCCTAATAAAAACTAAATTGTGTTTCTCTTGTGATCTCTTTGGCTGGAAAATTGCATGCTCACTCTGGACAAAGTGGTCCCTTGTCGATGACCAGTGATAGAAACGCTGACAAGCACACACTGATGCACCATCTCATCGTCGAAGATCATCCATGCTTTGACGGTCACTTACAGGTCCTCGAAAACATCTCGTTGTTGTCTCCAAAGATCTCAAGATGCGGCGACATGGAAACCGCCATGCAAACTTATTTGGGAAGCTGAACAAGATAAGACTGCACCCAGTCACCTCCACTGACCGCTGACCACTGTCACTACGGCCATGAGATAAGACCGCAATCAGCCACCTCCGCTGGCCACACTGCAAGAAAACAACTAGTATATGAGAATGATGACCCTCACGCAAACAACCGTTGCGATGGTCAAACCCCTCTCTAATCTGGGGCCCGTCATTTAACTAGTATCGTTTAAAACCTCATTGCATTTGTAAAATAAGAGGGTTATACCCCTCACAATGGTGGGCCACGTGCACATTATAATATTTAACTTGCTATCATATAAGAGAGTCGTACCTCTCACAAAACTAGTCTGCATGCACATAATGATACTTGATTCCAAAGAACGTACTGAATAATAACTAGTCAGTTAACATAGTATATATATCAAGTGTCTTATCACAACCGTCCAGCAGATGTAAAGTCTCCAATAAACAAAGATTTGAGCCAAAAAAAAGAAATTTTTATTGATCACAAATATGTGTACAAAGAGGGAGGAGATTGTTCTTTTGTCCATTTACAAATTTAGCAATACCAACACTATTTATAAGGTAGAACATCGATTATATAATGTCAGTTGGGATTATGTTTAGCTCCAGAAATTTTTGTAAGAAACAACAACTGGCCCTCTGAAGCTTGAGGATACGAGCAATTTGGTTTTTTTCTCCAACTACGTGGTTGTTGGGATTTTTTCTCCAACTATCTCACCAATAGTGTGCGACCCCAACCTATTCGCATAGTTGTTGGTTAGTGGAGGTAGACTTCACATCACTTGATGATGAGATACAGATTTAACTCAGGCACCATGTGCCTCTTTTTGTGTTAGGGAGCTGCTGGAGAACTCCTAATAAAGGCACCTTAGAGATAAATAGTGGTGTTGCATGTTTGAACTACTATCATGTCAAATTCTATAGGACTATTCACATCATGATGATTCTGTTGTGGCAATAATAGCTCGTATTGTTGATGGTGAATGTTGAGCATTCTTAGCAAAAGTGTATGTCATCATGTTGTGCATCATAGCTGTTGCAACCATGACAATAAAGACTAATGGTTAGTAAGATGCTATCAATGCTCTTAGTAAAAGTCATAGAAAGGGGGAAACACTTTTAGGTATAAAGGACGTCATCATTGTGTTGGCATTCCTGGAATTCAAGTTATAAAAGAGATGTCACAAACTGAAAATCATTGCAAGCCAGAGTCAAATATGCTTACTTGGCATTCCAAATGTTTTGTATTTTAGCTTCCAAAAATTGGACAACTATTTGATCTTGGCACACAATCTAGCAATTACTTCATCCATGAGAGCAGCATGCATTGGGTATGTCCGAATAGTACTACACTTGACTTCCATCAGATGTATCTTGTGTAGAAGATAGTTGTATTCTTGAGTTGTCATGTTCCTTTCTGTACTAAAGAAAATAAATTCAATGATGTGTTGCAATTTATATGAATTGATAATGGGATTCGGCAAAATAAAATAAAAACATGTAAATCATTATGATGGCATAAGCTACTTGTACATGCTTAGTTTCATATTGTTGGGAGTAAACACAGAATTATGTCACTTACGCATACTAACAAATGTGATTTGATATACAAAACAAGTGAATTTGAATAAATTGTTGCCCGGTTTTATGAATTTAAGTGAAGCCCAACACATAGAAGGTTAAGTTTAAGTGATTTGATTTAATTTTGTAAAAAAGAGAAAGGAAGGAAACACATAAAAAGAACTTCATCATATTGCCTAAAATATTGCTAAAACTTGTAACACGAAATAATAAATCAATGGTATGAGCAGAAACAATTATTTATGTCGGTCTCAATGGCATGAAACTGGTGAAGGGTAAGTTCTCTAAAACACACTATAATTATGTAGATGCCACCATTACATTAGAGATAATATTTCATACATAAATATTCCAATATCTTTAACTTACCAAAACAACATATGATTCTCCTATGAAATATATATCTAATGGATTTTGTTATCTATATATGATAAAAACAATTCGAGCAACTTTTAAACATAACCAATATACATGTGATAAAAGTAACAAGTTTTACCCTGGAGGGAAGAATTGATAACCTAAACAAGAATCGTGAAAGTGAAAAAATAATAATATTGAATGATTGAATGCAATGATACATGTGAACATTGACAAACTTACTATCTCTAGTGTTGAAGAACTTTCTAGATAGCGTCAGAATTATACCTCTCTCACTTCTCTTATAAAGATTAGAACTCTTTATCTTTTTCATATATATGAAAGATATTCTATAGTTATCATGAGAGAAAAAAGCATAAAGATGAAACTACGAAGATTTAAGTTGACTTGATGTTGATGCAAGTATGCATTTCTCTTGAAACGTCAGAAGTGCAGAGAAAAGGTGAGAAGTTGAAATCAACAATATATTTACTACCAAGGAAATACCCAAGCTTAAAAGAATGAATAGCACTAGATTTAGGAGAATTCTATCTTAACCGTACATCAATAGTATATAGAATACTAAGGAAACATACTAATTATAATAATGTAGTTGTATAGAAAGTATCAACCCAGACGACAAGGTATGCAAGATAATGATCTTTGGATTGGAAAATGAGAGGAACCGGTCGTTCTATGTTGCCATCATTGATCCGATGTGGTCCATCACATTAGAAAAGTGTTGATCCTTCAATTGCTTCAAGGGCACAAGGATCCCCAAGTACTAGAAATGGTCAACCAATACCAACCTAGGAAGCACTGACACTTCCCTGGGGAAGCCATGGCCGTCCTCGACACGTGTCAGACACAGACACGGCTAGACACGTGGTGGACATGGCTCAGAAGTGTCCACTTTTTTTTTTGAAGTATGGACACAGTTTGGACACACCGTGGATAGTTTGGACACGGCTTGGACACGTCGTGGACACGGGAGGCCCAAATCAAGTCCCTATATAAAAGAAATATGAATTATGTACTCCTCTCACACTCCTCTTATTCTAGCACCATAGCATTATGTCTCCTCCCCATCCTTATGTTAATTGTAATTATATTTTTATCTATTATACATCATACTTAAGATATAAATATAATTCATCATTCTTGTTAAGAATGTTCTATGACTTTGACATACAAGTTCATTATAATTCATCATTCTTCATTCATACTTGATTTCATATTGCAAATGTACTCTTATATTAGTCATTCTTCATTGATCATTTATAATCTCATAATGGAAACATATGAGTGGTTTCTTATAAGACTACATTCATAATGTAAGAAAATTCTGGGTTTGATTTTATATTTATTATAATTTTATTTCTTGAAATCTGATGTTATCAGTTACTTTATAGATTTGGATGCATGGAAATTATATGTATTAACTCTGTGTTATGTGTATGTATATGTATATGTATATGTATATATGTGTGTATATATGTATACTTATACACATTTATTTATGTATATGTATATGTATATATGTGGGTATGACGTGTCCAACGTCGTGTCTGTGTCCTATATTTTTTAAAATCACCATGTCCCATGTTCGTGTCCATGTCATGTCCCGTGTCCTTGTCCGTGCTTCCTAGATACCAAAAATGCTTAGGGTCCTTTGCATCCTGTATTTACCTATTTGACCACCTGATCAATGAGGTATAACCTAATTTGGTTATGTTTACCCTCTGTCCAGACACCACAGACATAATAAGAGTCAAATATGTTCTATGTGTGCTGCAAGGAATATGCTGTGCATAGCGTGAACATGATTATATAATCTACATAGAGGAATATTCCCATGTATACAAAATGGTGAATCTATACAAGAAATGCCTAGGGTCTTTGGCATCCATGTACCTCATTGTCCCCTAATTAATGAAATACCTTAATTTGTTACCTTCTGCTCAAATGCCACAGGGTACTAATAGCCAATGATATTTTATATGTGTTGCAAGGAAAATGGTATGCATCGTGTGAACAATATTTCACTCCATTGGGAGCGTTCCTGTATTAGAATACCTAACTATGATACCTTGACCCAACGCTTGATCAAATATTTGACAAAAGATCTCCAAGAATGAATAAGGAAGGAGACCCTTCATCATTTGAAAGTAACAACTCATTGTGCCATTCAAGGAGACTAAAATCCATAAACCTTTAAAAAAGTATACATATATCAATTGTATTATCCATCATCCCAAAGAAACCAAGGACCTTTATGAGGAAACCCAATCTTATGATGTTGGTGGAAACCATCAATGAGGACAAGCCTATTATTTTGGAAACTTCTTTGAAGAACATAGGTTGGATACCATGCTTACAAGTCATGATTGTATCCAAGGTTTTAATGGTGAAACACCCCTTCTCTTAGCAAAGTTTAAAGAAGTTGTTTGATCCCTACTATGGCCCTGAAAGATGTAAGGTAGCATGTCATCCCATCAGAACCCCCTCAAGAACCTAAGAAGACAACACCCAGTGATAAACAAAGCTTGGCCCATGACCTTGATAAGTCTAATCATAGACAAGTTGTTGGGAACAGAAGGTTTGACTGAGACCAAGATGGTAGAGCAACAGTTCAAGTAGACCCAAGCCTATAGAATTTCATCATTTCATCTTTCACAAACTAGGAGAGGAGAAATCCTAATCGCATGACACAAAATGATACTAGAACAAAATCATGGGAGAAAATGGGACCTAGATGGATGACAATTTCTATGAAAGGAGATTAGAGAGAGAGAGGGGGGATTTCTTTATGGATAAGTTTGGAAGATATTCACTAGCGAGAAGATCAAAGAGGGAGAGGGATTTCAATGTAGTTTTAAAATTCATCTATAGATGGGTGTTTTTAGGAAGAACCTAGATTCTTCATGGAACCAAGACTTTACTAAAACCTTAGTGCCACTACAAATGGAAAGGCTAGAATAACTCTAGACCAACTTTATAGCTTATTGGTGATTGCTTAAATCATGATTCCTATGGGCATTAACAAAGAGATAAAAAGGATAGTATCCATATTTTGTGGATGAATAGGGTTGCTATTGCTAAGAGTCATTGGATCCACTAGTAGAGGATTATCAATTTTTGTGGATAAATAGGGTTGGTAATGCTAAGTTCTATTGCATCAATTGAAAGAGGATTAACATGTAAAATATATAGGACGGTCTAGAGATCATGTGGTTGAGACAATAGTAAGGCCCTTCATGAAATCTAGCTAGGAGATGTACCAGACCCTCCTCGCACAAGAGGACATTGGGACATACCTTCCCTGTGATAATGCCACACTATAATTGGTTGATTGGAAGGGGTGATTATCTTTTTGGTCGGTAACCTATACTCTAGTTTCTAAGGGGTTGGTATCAACCTTCACATCCTATATATAATTGGATAAAGCCAGTTAGACTAATGAGTGAAGACATCAAAAAATGGATGTGTTGAATAATAATAAGTAGCTTTAGACAGATCAAAATAGACTGGACTAATACATATAGTTTCTATAATACTCTTTCTCCCCATACTCCCTCTTCATACATTCTTCTACATACTCTCTCCTCTCCTCTATATCCCCTCTAACACCAAATACAAAGAGAGTGAGTAGTTGGTGTGGAACAGAGGCAAAACCCCTACATGTGAAAATGCATGCATGCACAAGGGTTGGTATGCGAAAGCCATTAGAGATACCTTGCCCACTACATTAGTTTTTTAGGGGTTGGTATCAGCCTTTACATCCTCTATATAATTGGAGAAAGTCAGTTAGACTAATGAGTGAAGACATCCAAAAATGTATGTGTTGAATAATAAACATATGTAGATAGATCAAAATAATTTGGAGTGATGCATATAGTTTCTTTGATACTCTTTCTCCCCATACTCCATCTTCCTACATTCTTCTACATACTCTCTCCTCTCCTCTATATCCCCTTGCAAACCAAATACAAAGAGAGTGCATAGTTGGCGTGGAACAAAGTATCAACCTCCACATCCTCTATATAATTGGAGAAAGTCAATTAGACTAATGAGTGAAGACATCCAAAAATGGATGTGTTGAATAATAAATATCCGTAGATAGATCAAAATAATTTGGAGTGATGCATATAGTTTCTTTGATACTCTTTCTCCCCATACTCCATCTTCCTACATTCTTCCGCCTACTCTCTCCTCTCCTCTATATCCCCTTGCAAACCAAATACAAAGAGAGTGCATAGTTGGTGTGGAACAAAGACATGTGAAAATGGATGCATACATGAGGGGTGGAATGGCAAAGCCATTAAAGATACCTTCAACCCTCTAAAGTTTTGTAGAGAAAGCGTGTTTACTCAATACCACCAAAGCACGTCTACCTACACCTTAGTAACACAATAGTGGAACATGGACATGATCTATTAAACTTATTTCAAGGTCGCCTTTTGAACGTGTTTTGACATCTTAATGCAAAAGGATCTCAACACATATACATGAGTCTCTCATAAAGTTGGCAAGGGTTCACTAGATCAGTTATGATCAACTACCTCAAAAAACTATTAGGCTAACCAGCTAGGATTTGAACTCATAGAAAGTTCATTATTTTGGCATTGAACCTCTTTAATGACAAAAGATAGAGGGTGATAAACATTGTATTCATCCCAAATAGTACACTGGGTGTAATAATCCTCCATAGAGCCACCAAGACAATAGAGTGTTCTTTTTTGGCTAGGTTCTCAAAGATCTCAAACACCTCAAAATTTTGTTAATGAGAGTATAGATGTGAGAGTTCATCCCACATGTTTTTTTGATACATGGGAACCACCCCCAAGAAGGATCCACATCATTGGCCTAACCCCGACAATGTAAGCCCCCTCAACTACCCACACATCAGAGGAGTGGATAAACTCACACAGAGGCCACCATGTGTGACGGAATCAAGGATTTCTTAGGTTGCACAACTGGAGATTCAAACTTGGGTCTCTACTCAGTGGAGCTCATGCCTTCTCTATGTCTCTAATGCAAATCCCACACGTTTTTAGCAGTCTGGAGGCAGAGGAGATATTTACTATCTTGGTTTTTGTATTGTAAATTGTAAGAGGCAAACCATAAATGGTAGTTGGAGCCATGTAGTTTCACAATAGTAACACAATGACTTGGGGAACAAGTAGATGCCACTAGGTGAAGAGATGTGGCATAGTATACAACAACTGAAGAACAAATAGTGTGATCAACAACCTATATCTCTATGAGATACTCAAGTAGCCATAGGACATAGCTAGGAATAAGAGGGGCCAAGCGCATTAAGACCTCAAAGAGGATAATAGATGGAATTTGTAAGAACATAAAAATGGACTTAATCTATGGTTTGGAAGAGGAAGATGTTGGGTAGAGGCAATATAAAGAGAGAGTTGGAGGAGAGGGATTTTATAGTGTCTAGAGGATATGAAGGTGGGAAGGGCAATAGAGAGGCAGAGAAATAGCAGGGTTATCAAAACCAAACCAAACCGACATGTTAAACCATTGGAACTAGGCATCACTGGCTGGAACTGTCTGGGTCAATACTATACCCACAAATAAGGCTTACCCATGTAATTAACAATAGACTGGATAGTAAAACCAATAAACCTATGAACTATTCCAGTTTTACACAACCGATCGATCAGCTTCCTTTTCCATTCAATCGGTCTCAAGTCTTAAATCCCCTTACAAAAACCATATTTAGCATGGCCTTATCCCAATACCCCAATGCATCCTGACCTTTGGCGCTAAGGAAACGCAAAGAGAAGTTGCCACTGTGTACCCTTCTCCAGCTATTACTTCTCTTGGGAGCTTCTCTGGATACTAATACTGCTAGGAGATCCACATGTCGCTGTTGATAAAGCAATCAATGTCGGTTCCAATTGATCATGCAACAATCAAAGGTTGCTACTCAACCTAAAGCCTCTAGCTACTTCCCTTCTCGCTAGTTGTGATGGAGTAGACTTTTGGAATCCTTAAATGTCCAATGACATATTGGAATGCATATGTTGACTTATCTTAATAACTCCAAGTACTTTGATAAAATATGGATGATTAGTTGTGTTGACACCAAGATTCAGATCCCTAAGTTGATTCCCTTTTGGATTAAGTTGTTTATTGGTCAAGTAGTGGAAACTTGGGATTGAGATTTTATGGGACATAGCTTGGATGATAATAAAGCCTTGGTCAAACTTTATTATTCGTAACGATTTTCCTAGATGGAGCTATTTAGGTATGAATGTGATGAAATCATGTGCTTTGTGGTGCACATGCAATAAGGTTAATATTATTATGGATTTTTGTTTTGATGAAGATGATGTCACACCCTTTGAGACGAGGGGAGATCCATGGATTGAATCATCAAGTGGGGCATTTTAAGCCCTTGTATGCCATCAACCAACCAAGGAGATTCTGCTTACGATTACAATCAGGAGGACAGTTGTGACCCTGAGCATCGTGGTCCTTTAGTCGTGGATCGAGAGGGTGAGGAAAGTGTGCAGTTGGAACCATCTCCTCGGTAACTTCCACTGACTTCAGGGTTAATAGTACGAGAAAGAGGGATTTCGACTCCCCTGCTCCCTCTCCCCGCCTTTGTACTCTCTCTACATCATGGTGAGCCAGAGCCACATGAGAATGTGGTCTGTGGTGGAGTCACTGGCAACGAGCCCGAGAGGCCAGCGGCAAGCTCGTGGAAGACGAGAGTCACAGATGCCCATGGAAAAGCCCATCGATGTAGGCACATCCCTATGGAGCACAGGAGGCAAATGGGAAGCATCGACCATGACAGCATCAAAGAACCATCAGGCGGCCCCAAGCCTGAGCCAAGCGGCCGGTGGCACTGAGGGAGTAGGTCCAAATTTGTTGGCTATGATGTCAGTCGCACACCGGAGGAGATCCCTGGCAACGGTGGCTGACTTACAGAAGAACAGAGAGGAACCAGGCCGGTAGTGTAGAGGGATGGTGGATGGAGCTGAAGGAAACCTTAATGGTTAATAGGGGGTTGGGTCATGCAGGATCTCTCGCCAAAGGAGCACAAACGACGACGACGCTGGAGTCCAGCCTCGTGGTAGTACTCTGTTTCATAGAGGAAACAGAGGCAGCGGGCTAGATCGTGAGAAAGGGGGAAGCCCCGACCCAGGCTAAAAGATCTAGGAATCTATGGATCTATCTTCAGATCCGGCCTGCCCAATAGTGTAGTGCCACCCTGGATGTCCACGTGGCGGCGCATGATTGGCCACAGAAAGGTAAATATTTAGCAAATTCCCAGATCTTCAATAAATGATTGAAAATAGCATGATTATCAAAAAAATACAAATACGATACCAAAATTCTCAAAAAAATGAGTAGAACACAGTAGAATGATAATATCAGGCTTTTGATGCATTAATAATAGTGATATCATGCAAGATGTGTAATGCTTGTTTGATGGATAATAAATATCAAATGATGTTCTAAAATTATGATAACTTGTCAGTAAGTCTATAATCATGTTTATAATGCATATGATGTCAGATATATGGTCATGTTGATGCACAAAAGCATATAATTTGATTAATATGGCTAATTAGGGCTAATAACACTAAAGATAATGCAATTAATGCATACATGCTCAATAAATGATGAAATTTACATAACACTCTTATATTAGTAACTGGAAGCTAATCTGGAACTTTGATATTAATTAGATGCATAGAATTCATGTTACATGAGGATGACCCTTAATACATATGATGTAACCCAAATATAGTTAATGAATGTGGCATAATGTTAAGTATATTCACATGATAATGTGACACATTGTACATATGATCTAACTCTTTGGTATTCGATCATAAAGGCCTTAATATTGAGATCCTTGAGAGTCAAGAGAATGCATCAAAACCTTCGGTGGTCAATGCATGGATATATAATGGAAAATGTGCTTAAAATATGTGTTCTCTTTTGTTAATGAACATCTTTGTGCAAGTATATGATTTTCTTATATTTCTTTATAACTTCCAAGTATTAGTTTTATCTTATTGCCAAGATATGATGAGAGGTATATAAAAGACACATAGGCATACTCAGTACAATATTCTTGAATATTGTGCTGACGTGTACCACATGTAATCTTTTGTTTAGGTTGTGGATGTGTGATCTTGAAGAACCAGGATAGTTGAGAATTGTGTGGTGAGATGATGTACAAGTGGAACTGTTGTCTTAAGATCTTATAGTTTAGTGGTAGTACATGTATATGTATAAGTTTGTTGTTTGATATGTAATATCAAATGTTGTAACAATTCATTATGTAATTATATGTTGAATGGTGAACATGTGTTGTATGGTTTTATTATTGTTCATGTGCGTGTGCTACTGTGTTTCCTTCTGACTTCCTCTAATTTTCTCTTTCTTAGCCTAGTGTGTGATGTTTAAATTGGGATTCTCGCTGAGGTGAGGGTTTCAATTTGGATGTCACACATCAGATTAAGTATTTAGAAAATCTGGGGACGTCACACTAGTTCCATCACCAAGGTAAGTATTTTCTCCTCATCTATTTTACTCCTTCCCTCTACTACTCCCTGCCCCTATTCCTCCTCTTCTTCCTTATATTTTGCTATTCCTATTTTTCCAATATTCTACTTTATGCTATTCCTACTTTTCCTATATTCCCCTTTGTATGCTTGCTATAAACTTCCCCTTCATAATGCTTGTTGTAAACTTCCCCTTCTTCCTTATCTTGATCTCTTAGTGCACTTCATGTACTCCACTTCTTCCACTTCATTATCTTCTTCCTATCTTTTTTCCCAATACTACCACTCTTGGGCTCTTCTTGTTCATGTATTCTTCTTCTTTGCTCTATTGTTTTTCTTATTACTTAATCATGTTAATTACTTATATGTTATCCTCTTATATTATCTTATCACCCCCTTGATGGAACAATTATCTTAGAAGGCTAGCTTTGTGTAGGTGCTCCAATTTGTGTTGATGTATTGTTAATGCTTGTTGTTTGGTTGTAATTGAAAATTTGATTTTTGTTGGCTACCTAGGTCTTGGTACTAATTTACTCTCCCTAATATTTTAGTACTTCGATAATTTGATGTATGCATTATTGTGATCAATCATTATGTTATTTGTGGTTTATTTGTATATTTTTCTATATATAATATGTATAAGTTATTTAAATGATTTGTGATACCATGATGATGTCACTGGTTGAACCGGTCCCACCATTAGTTGAAATAGTGAACCGAGAGTCGAAGGCATCACTAGTTTTGTTATGAAAACTCTTGACAAAAGGAGAGGCAAGGTAGCTAGAGTGGGGGTAAGGCGAGCGGGTCAAGGTGGTGGAAAGGTAGGGTTGTAAACGGTGTGGGTATGATGCGAGTATGACCATACTAACATTTGTATCCTTTATAATTTAGCGAGTACGGGTATGGGTCCAGACCCGCATTACTTAAAATCAGACATGCACTATACCCAGACCCATATGTAATGTAGGTACATGGTGTGGGTCTATGGATATACATTCCTACATAAAAATTTCATGTTTAACATTACATAATACTATTTAACTTGCTTTAAGACCAATTATTGCTTTATTTAGATGTTGGACACAAGTACAGTCGTTCAAACTTTCAATTATAGAGTCCACAACAATAGGGATTACAAAAGAACCATCAAACAAAATTTATATTAGTGAAAACCAACACGTCAACAACGGATACAGAGGTCACATAAACCAAATCAATGGCAGCCTACAGGAAAACAAAAGAAAAGGCCTAAAAGCCTAAAGTACGAGGTGAAGGATCTAAAGCAATACCTATCTGATAGGTTTGTAATTGCAATATAGTGATCAAGTATAAAAGGAACGCAAGCGCCAATAGATCAAACATGTTTCTTGGTTGGGAAGAATGGCAAAAAATGTCAGCTGAAGTTGTATGGAGAAGGGAATCACCTAGGCGCACCGTCACCCAAATCTGAGTTCATAGATCAGGAAGAGACATGATTTGGGTTGGATTCCACCGTCGTCGAGATCTAAGTTCATAGAACATTAAACAAGTAGGATTAATACACTTAGATGCCATGGTTATAGGGAATTTGGTAGAAAATTGACTCCTTGACAAGGTTTGGATCAGGGCATGTGGTAGGTGTTGCCTTAGTGGGTGTTCGTGGAGTCCTTTGTGCCTGGAGTTTGAGGTTGGTAAAGTCAGAGATAGTAGGGGTGTGGCTGGTGATGTATGGTTGTTGGAGGCGGTCTATGGACACCTGGAGGTGTGGATGATCATAGGATAAGGAGGACTTATGGCCCTCGAATCTAAAATGATGTTTATTTATGATATTGCTTTATCTATTAATTTGGTAATGCAAGTATACGGGTCTAACAGGTATGGGTATAGATGTAACCATTAGTAGACACACTTAAATACAGATCCATGGGTCTGCAGGTCTGTGTATACAAAAATCTGGACCCATGATGGGTTTTATAGGGTAAGGGATTACGAGTAAGCGGGTATACCCCAAACCCATTTACAACCCTATGAAAAGGTAGGGAGAAGGGGGTTTAGGGTGACAGAAAGGTAGGAACATATAGGGGAGTAGGATGGCTAAAAGTAGGGTGGGAGGGGAAGATGATGGGGAGGGAAAAGGGAATGAGAAAGAGGCATTGTAGCTAGGGGTGGTAGTTGTGAGGGTAGGGGAGGAGTTGAGAGGTGAGGAAGGGAAGGGTGTGTATGCTAGGGGAATTCATAGATGTCAAAAACCATGTAAATAAATAGAAGAGAGGAGCTAATAAATAGAAGCATGAGATATTGGATAGGAGGAGAAGCATAAAGCAAATACAAGACTAAAGCATGAAGCAGATAAAGCACATATATTAATAGATATAATAGATCATCACTAAGATTCTTCCCCATGTTTAGATGGATGGCTTTGTACTTGTTGTCTCACTCCATTTTCTCCATTAATCCAAAACTTAATCTAGTTGCAACTACCATGTTGATTGCCTTCTTTATGAGAAAAAAATATTTTGCAATATTAAATGAAATTGGCTAAAAAGCAAACTAGATAAATTGGATACATGAACAAATAAAAGACAATTTGGTGACACTATTCACCAGTGTTTTAAAAAGCGTTTGAGGCGCCCGCCTGAGCAGATCACATGCTCAGTCACCTGGTTAAGGCTTTGAGTGGGTTGGCAGGCGGCATGCCATTAAGCGCCCGCCTAAGACTCGCTTGGCCCGCCTATGCGTCTGCCCAAAACCCTGCTTCGGGTGCCTGCTTATGGCCACCTATTTTTTGGGCGCTATTTTTAGCCTATTTGCTGTAACATAATTAAAAAATATAAGTCTATAGTATTATAATAAGTTAGTATGAATATGTAACATTACTGTATCATACATTCTGTACTATAATATATTAATAAATTCACTATGTATCCAGTTATCGGTTGCATAATATATTTCTGTAACTTTCTACCTTATATATAATAATACATTAATACACATTATATTCTCATGTTTATATTAATACATTCTATATATTCTATAGTTTAATGCATAATGTAAACTAATACATTATATATTTTGTATGATTTGCTGCCTTATAAATAATAATACATTAGTACATTATATAGACATGGTGTATTCTATTATTTACTGAATATTAATATGCTCTATATATTCTATTATTTAATGCATAATATAAATTAGTACATTACATATATTCTACTATTTGCTTCATATTAGTATATAATGTTGTAATTCTATAAATTTACTATAGTAAGAGTAAGAGGAGACTAAAAAGTCTATTTCTTATGTCTTAAACTTGTGTAATTGAACTGTATTTTCTTATTCATTGTTTTTAGTTGTGGTATCAACTATATAGGTGTTTTATTTTTATGTGTAGGGTGTTTAAATAAGTATATTTTTTTTTGAAAATGTGTTTATTACATACTAATATGTATAATTTCTACAAAATTACCTAAAACTTTATGGGCCCTCTTTTTCAAAAAGCGTTCAAGCGGCCACAAGGTGTTGTCTGCACGCCTCCCACTTCCCACTTTATAAAACATTGCTATTCACCATTGTAGTCTACTAGTCTTTATTAGGTGTTGTCCTAGGGAGCACGGGTAGCTAGGAAACCGCTTGCCACACCAAATAGGATGACAGGGACATGGGTGCTTACAAATTAGATTGTTTGGGAGAGTCAAGTTGGACATCAAGGACTGATTACTTTGTTTTACTTTTTATTGCCTTCCACATCCTTCACAACATCATTCGTGACCAAAAAGAACATCTCCTCTTTGCCTTGGGCAGAGAGGACCAACATTGTTCGTCTCCACCTCTAGCTTATCACACATAAACATCTAGCCTCCCCATTAAAGGGTCATGTGGAGTGGGATGCTTCTCCTTTTCTTCCTCACTTCCTCATTCCTTATCATATTACTCCTTCCATGTTCTCACAAACTCACTAGATGTTTATAAACATGCATATGTTATATATTATATATAATATTTTATGAATGTATTTTATATTAGCTTAAATTTAAGCGAATGGCTAGGAGCCATTAGCACCAAAGCAAGTGAGGTCACTGACTGGTCATCGTGATGACTATGGCCATAAGAACCATTTGTAGACAATCATTATGCCATTTGCATTGTGTGTCTAACATAAATTCGACATAAATAAAACTTGCCAAAGTCATATAAAAATTAAACTACATCATGTTTCACCAGTTCTCACTCAATAGGATAACGATGTTTTGAGAAAAAATAAATCTTCACAAAAAAATATTATGAATTCAATAAAAGTGGGACATAACCTAAAACATGAAATATAGCACCTATAAAAATCAAAATGTGAACAAAATATGTCTATATCTAACAAGCAAGGAAGGATGAAAGGGAGTTACCACATCCAAGAAAGTGATGTCTAGTTATCTTACTTGATCATACATGAGAGAGTCCCTCATATAAGTGATATGCAACTTATGTATTACCACCAACCTGAAAATACATGGAAATACAATGAGAAACATAAAACATCAATTGGCCAAAGGGGCATACCATTGAAATTATGGAATAGAAAATAGTAATTAAGAGCCACTTTTGATGATGGCTAAAATTTAGAAAAATACACATCACAATGTAAACAAAAGAGAGACGACAGACCTAGCACCCTAGTCACAATAATCCCAACATTTTAAAAAAGTCACATTTTAAACTGAAAACTTTCTCTAGCCTTCACGGAATATTCCTAAAATGTACAAACATATGAGAACTCAAAATTTTATAAGCCTTGAGTATATGTAAGAGGAATCAACTGATAAATGGATTAAAGTTTCTAAGGATGGGTTTTATATGATAATATAAACGAGTGTGCACCTAGGTAAGTGAGTGATGTAATCAAAGTAGATAAAATATGCTATGACTAGATTAGAAAGAATGGTGAATAGAATAAGTCACAAGATGTATGCGTTGATAAGACAAAAAAATCTAATATAAATGCGGCTGAACCAAAAAGTCTTTGAATATTAATATATGACGTTGATTGAAGTGCATTGTAGTCAATACATCTGATTTACCTTAAGAGGAATTAACAACATGTTTCTAACAGTAGTGCTCAGAATTGGTAGGATCTCTAAACCTAGTGCAGGCACCATGAGAAACGAGTTTCTTAGTCTCACAGCAATGCAGGTCAGAAACGAGGAGAGTGTGGTTGTACCTTATGAGGATGTCTTTGATGTACCTCTTCAATTGCTCGATGACAAATTCAGGAAGTAGGAAACCAAGGTCATGGTGATGTTGGCATACCCCGTAGATGCAATAGCTCTACCCTCTGTCTCAGACACGGATTCACATGTCGACACTGGCAAATCAATGGAGTCCGAGGAGAAAGAAAGTTCATAGACCTTAAACTAGATGATCTCCGGCTTCAACATCTCTATCAGCGATTCGTTGAGCCGACCATGCTTGCAGCGGATCAGAGTCACGACCTTCATGTTGCACGGTAGTTGATTGGATGGTGTTATCACATCACACTGGAAGGGAGCGAGGAAGCGGAGGTAGAGAGGTAGCGGTGGTAGACGGGTAGAGGGAGAGGCGTCCAGGTTAGGCATGCAGCTGCGGGGGTTGAGAACAGATTGAACTAGGGCTCTGAGACACTTTAGTAAAACATCAAGCATCGTTGGATTGGCATAGAAAAAATGTATCAATTTTAGTTTAAAGTGGTGTGTTTTCAAAATCGCGTTTCGTTGACTATCCCGCGGTTTGCAAATTTCTCGGTGATTTGAAACGACGAGTGGCACTACGAGTATACTCGTCATGGAAATTTTGCGCCACCCGTCATGGAAAGGCCCTTGTTTTTTAGTGCCACCATCGCTACGGTCACAAGGACACCTTCATGTTGGCTTTCGTTGAGGAGGAACAAACCACGCCCCCGGCCTCCTCCACCGGTCACTGTGTGCCCTCGGACATCAGCTCTGACCATGAATTTGCATCACCGCTCATCGACTCTTCCTCCTTTCTTTGGCACAGGAGGCTGGCCCCAATCCCCACCCAATCATGTTGACCCAGTAACAACTGCAGGACCAAGTCCAAGAGGCCGTCGGCTTGCTTATGTTTCTGGAAGATGTAGGGAATACATCCACCGGCGGCGAACGCGTTGGAGTGGCGGCAGGGCTTGGGCAGCGAGGCCTGTACCGGAGGGACAACTTATCCTCTCCTCTGTTAGTTATAGGTTCCCTGCCTGTGTAGCCATCTCGTGTGTGCCTCCTTCCGTGGCGCAGTTGTCAAGGTGTAGACAGAGAAAAGGAGGAAGGAACTTGCCCAAGCGATGAGCAGAGGCACCAATAGCTACAAGAGGGAGAGCAAAAATGCCCCGACAGATCTTTGTCTGATATACATTTAGTCCCATATTGGGAGTATCGGAGGCTAATTGGGGAGATATAAGCTAGAGGTTGTCCCCTCTCAACAACTAGCTTTTGAGCGGTTGTTCCCCCTCATAAGCTAGTTAGTTTTTGAGAGTGGGCTTTCCACTAAGCCTTATTCGGATAGGTCTATCAAATGGTATTAGAGCATAAAAGGACTTTGCACCAAATGGTATTAGAGCGGTTGTTCCCTGTGGAGAATCTAGTAAAAAATGTGGTAGCCGAGTTACCATCCAGTAAAACACATTTTGAGGTACTATATGATTCACTACTACAAAACCACTAATACGTTAGGTATATAACCCTTACTAGAATTCCATGTGTGAGTGTTGACACCCTCACACATTAGGGGTTTTACACACTATTTGTCTTATCTAAAGTGCCTTCATCTAAATGAATGTGTGAGGTTGGCAACTCTAACACAAAATTGCAGCTAAGATATAATATCAAGTTTGGTATTAATAGAATATGTAGGATCACATGGGACACTGGTATACAAGGGTCCTAGGAGGTGGGTATGGTGAACACAACACACACATGCACGCGCATATGTGCCATACCATGCCTCGCCTCATCTGGCTGGGTCGGGCTCCGGCCCGGGCTTGTGGATTGTGGATTGTGGAGAATGTCTTCTGTCTTCTTTTTGCACTAGGATACAACTACATAATTAGTTATTGATTTAATTAATTATTTCTTTCCTAATCAGATTTATTAATCCTAACTGGAAAGTATGTCTTTTGCGGAATTTTTCGGAATGTGTACAAGAGACCAAGTGGTTGTGTCTTAACAAGAATAGGATTATTGGGGCGTGTAAGGATTATTGGGGTGTGTAAATGAGGCATTAGAAAATTTTAAAATTTATAAGAAAGAAGCTCAAACTCAAACCGGAAAAATACTTAAATGATTCAGGTCTAATAGGGGAGGAGAATGCTCCTCGAACTTGTTTTTGGAATTTTTGTTAATTACATGGTATAGTTCATGAGGTTACCGCTCCTTATTCACCATAGTCTAATGGGATAGATAAATGTAAAAATTGAATCCTTATATATATGGCAAATTCTTTACTCCAAACCTCAGGTCTACCCAACTTTATGTGGGAGGAAGCTTTGAATACATGTTGTCATATTCGGAATAGAGTTCCGCACAAATATGTAGAAAGTAGTCTGTTTGAGTTATGGAAAGGAAGAAAATCAAACCTCAAATATCTTCGAGTGTGGGGGTGCCTTGCTAAGGTACTTGTCCCTGAACATAAGAGGAATAAAATTTGGAACCGAAAATGGTTGATGCCATTTTCTTAGGGTATGTAGAGACAAGTTATGCCTATAGATTCTTGATTGTAAAATCTAATATCTCAGGCATTGAGGTCAATACAATTGTGGAATTACATGATGCCACATTCTTTAAGGATGTGTTTTCCATGAAATCTGATGTGCCCAATGAAGTATCTCGAAAAGATTCATTCACCACAGGTTCCATTCCCGAGCACGTAGAAAGGATGACAAATGTGGGCGGCGACTCAGAACAAGCTATTTCTGAATCTGATGATTCCAAAGAAATATTTGAACTAAGGAGAAGTAAACGGCCTAGGACATCCAATGACTATGGAAGTGAGTTTCTCACTTACAATGTTGAGGATGATCCTATAACTTTCAAACAAGCTATGGAATCTCTAGAAGCTAAGTTTTAGAAAGAAGTCGTTAATGATGAAATTCAATCAATTCTCTCGAATAGAACTTGGGAATTGGTGGATTTTCCTCCTGGTTGTTCTACATTTGGATGCAAATGGATCTTTAAGAAGAAACTTAATGCAGATGGGACAGTCAATAAGTATAAGGCAAGGTTAGTTGCTAAGGGTTACAAATAGAAGGAAGGAATAGATCATTTTGATACATATTCCCCAATTTCCCGTATGACCACAATCTGAGTGTTTATAGCATTGGCTTCCATTTATAATCTTTGTATCCATCAGATGGGTGTGAAGACCGCGTTCTTACATGGTGATCTTCAGGAAGAGATATATATAGAACAACATGGTTCGTGGGAATGAGTCCAAAGTGTGTAAACTTGTTAAGTCATTATATGGCTTGAAACAAGCCCATAAGCAATGGCATGAGAAGTTTTATTCTGTGATATCATCATTTGGCTTTGTTTTTAATGAATTTGATAAGTGTCTCTATTGCAAAATCATTAATGATGGATTCATTTTGTTATGTTTATATGTCGATGATATCCTACTTTTTGGTTTCGATATGAAAGTAGTAAATTGGACAAAGTCATTCTTGTGTATCAAGTTTGAGATGAATGATATGGGTGTCGCTGATGTGATTTTAGGGCTTAAAATCATAAGGTCTACTGATGGTATAACTCTCTCTCAGTCTCACTATGTTGAGAAGATATAGAAGAGGTTTGAGTATGCATCACATAAACCTGTTAAGACTCCATATTATTCATCTAAGGCCTTGTTCAACAATGATTCTGGAGTTTCAGTGTCTCAATTACGATACTCACAGATTATCAAAATTTTGATGTATCTTATGAACTACACATATCCAGACATTGCATTTGTTGTGAGCAAGTTAAGTAGATGCACCAATTGTCCTGACAAGACCCATTGGAAAGCTCTTGATAGAGTTTTGAGGTATATCAAGGGAACTTGTTCCCTTGGGCTGCATTATGGTAAACATCCTTCTGTACTCGAAGGATATAGTGATGCAAGCTAGATTGCCATGAACTCTGGGAGCAATGTTGTCTCAGGATATGTATTCCTGTAGGGAGGAGGAGTTGTTTCTTGGAGGTCTAAGAAACAAACCATATTGTCTCGGTCTACTTTTGAGGTAGAGTTGTGTACTTTAGATGAAACTAGATTGGAAGAAGAACTACATGGACTTATGTCTAGTTTACCTATGGTAAAGAAGTCGCTTCCTACAATTTCAGTTCACTATGATAGCACCACAACAATTGCTAAGATAACAAGTTCCAAGTATAATCAAAAATAGCATATACACATCTGAGTCAGACTCAAGTCTGTATGGGAGTTAGTTTCTAATGGGGTCATGGATGTGGACTACGTCGGTACCAAAGATAATACAGCTGATCCTTCCACTAAAGGTCTTACCTTGGCTTTAGTGAAAAAATCCATGTTGGAGATGGGACTAAAACCCCTTTAGATTCGTAGGCAGTAGCAACCCAGCACAATAGAGTGGAGATCCCATAAATTAGGTTCAATGTGGTAATAACAAGCTATCGGGTGAATTAGATGACACTATGTAATTACTTTGATGCTTCATGCATATGTGTGTCTATCACCTGGGAAACTTTTTACTATCATGACTACCAATTAGTGAGATATTAGTCTCTGAATGGTGTCAAGTCTTAGGACAGGATGTTAGCAGTACATCCTTGGAGTTTCTAACTAAATGATTGATGTTGTGTAGGCCGCAACAGGAGAATTGGGTTATTCTCTATTATCAATCATTAAATAAAATTTTGTATGCATGGCCTTAATGCATTGTTTTCTTTTCTACCATGTCTTTATTGTGTTGTTACAAGCTTATACTCTTGCACCCAAGGTTCAGGTTCAAGACTTTAGTTCACCTAATTCCTGCGGGGGTTATAGTTGGAACTCAGGTAGATTCAAATAGAAAGGTATTTGTTGAAAGCATAATGTGGAGGACTAAATGGTAGAGCACACTACACATTGGACTTTATGGGGGATTGTTAGATATATGGCTGCAAATGCCATGTATATAGCATGGGTTAAGCCCAATGTAGTGCAACTAGTACATGTGAGAAAAGTAGTTTTGTCTCTAGTACAAATGTCAAAGAAGTTTTATCCCATATTGCTCACTCCTTGAACTTTTGTGGTGCTTATATGTAGGATAACATGGGACACTAGTGTCCAAGGGTCCTAGTAGGAGGGTATTCTCACCTCCTTTGTAGGTATGGTGACCACAACATACACGCACGCACCGCGCGTGCTATGCCATGCCTTGTCTGGCCTAGCTGGGCCAGGCACGGACTCGGGCTTGTGGCTTATGGCTTGTGGCTTGTGGATTGTGGAGAATGTATTCCATCTCCTATATTCTTTTTGCACTAGGATACAACTACATAATAAATTATTGATTGAATTAATTGTTTCTTATATGTCTCTGGTCATTAGGGTTAAACACATCTTTTGAACACACAGCCGTCAACCGTTCGAGTGTGTGTTTGCGAACCTTAAAGCTGGAGTCTGCCTCCGTTGTTCCTTAGTTCTATGTGGAGGCCCCTCTCCTGGACATAGCACGTTCATTCATCCTCTTCCTTCCAAGGCTTAACATGTCAGGCTATGGTACCTATAGTTGCTGAGTTGTACTGGTAGTGCAAATGATCATCTACATCGTTCATCATCAACACGAGTGAGATGTGTCTTCTTCGGGTTCGTGACCAGTTCGACTAGAATAACAGCGCCTATCTTTCCAGATTGTTGGCCACTGATTTCTTTAAGTAACACGTCATTTTTGAACGAATGATCTGGTCAGGTTCCTAACTTAATTTTTATTTTCTCCTATACTATTTATTCTTCTACTTCTTATCTGGTTCTAGCCTGAACCTGTTAATATATTGCACCTGTCACTGTTGCATGTAATGAAGTAAATTTAAAATTTACAACATAAGAATAGTATATAAGCTTGTCATATCCATATTTTTTATTTTCTTTTTGGAGATTAGTTTGTTAGATGAAGTATGGACTCTAAACCAAAACCTACAAAACTACTCAAGCAGACGAGAGAATATAAGACAAAAATTATAGGGAAATAAAAAGTTGAATGGACGATATCTAAATCAACCAAGCATACAGGGAAACAAGAAACAACCAATTAAGATGGGAAAGGACTCCTTTAAACTTTCCAAACTAGTTTTGTATAAAAATAGTGAGGGTAAATACATGTTGAACTTATAAAATATATTGGTACAATTTAGTATAAAAGTCCAATTCGATTACGGTGTGTAATGTATGGTAAAATTTATCTCGGATTTGAATCCCTTAAGGGCATGTTTGGTTCGGGGGAGAGGATTCAAATGGGATTGAAAGAAGGATAGCATGGGCTAGTATTGGTGGGGGATGGGATACTAGTTGTCCTATATTAAGTTTGGATGCAACTTGGGATAGAATTAGGTAACCTGGACTTTATCAGTGAGCATTGTGATCGAGCTCCCACTAGAGGCATTAGCGTCAATCTGCACACGATCGATCGAAGGGGTGGGGGGAGGTGTGGAGACAAATATATTCATATGCCATGTATCAAGAGTGATCTTAATGAAAAACAACCATGATCATCACAAGCACTTGATTTGGCTTGCTTATCTTGTACCCACGCTTGATGAACTTTATGGCGACAAGCTCCTTGTTGATCTTATTCCACATCTACTTGGCCACAATGAAGTTACCACTCTCAATCACCCGCATAAGCCCTTACTTCTCCATCAAGCCCCAGTTGAATGAGTCAGCAACGGGCACTAGATCCCCTTCCCGGCAAACAGTCACGGAGTGGTCGGAGGGTTCCGACCCTCTTCATCACGCGGAAGCATAGTAGGTGATAGTTGGAGGTTGAGGAAGCAATAGAAGAGGGGCTTGTGGGAGAGGAGGTGCGTAGTGGAGCCATTGATGGAGTTTGAGGCTGATGGAAGAGGCTGCTTGTTATTCGTGAGCAGAAGTGGGAAAACACAAAAAAGTATCGGGACAGTTTTGTTTTGGGGTCGGGCGGCAGTTGGGATATATCCTGGATGAATACTTGGGGGGTGTCAGGAACTGCAAATCCTAATTAGTTAGGAATCCACTACCATTGGTTGCCCATTCTTATATGGATCTTTACACAACCAAACGCATGATTCGAACTTCAATGAGATTTGGACTCCTATCCTTCTTGTTATCCTGCAAACCAAATGTGTCGTAATAACGCATATATGGTGTACCAACGGTCACTAGGCGTGTGTGGGTATTTACCGAGCTGCATTAATTTCCTTTTATTGGGAGTATCAGAGGCTAATTGGGTAGATATAAGCTAGAGGCTGTCCCCTCTCGACAACTAGCTTTTGAGCGATTGTTCCCCCTCGGAAGCTAGTTTTTAAGAGCAGGCTTTCCACTAAGCCTTATGCGGATAGGCCTATCAAATGGTATTAGATCTTAGGCATAAGCCCAACCTCTCACTTAAAAGGACTTTGCACCAACCTCTGGGAAAAGGTTTCGTATCACAGCTAGGCATAAGCCCAACCTCAGCTCCACCACTGGAGCATCTCAGTCTCGCTACACCACTAGAGGACATGCCGCAAGATAGCAATTAGTAGTTAGACTATTAGAGGACTGACCGCAATTAGTAGCGAGTGAAAGCACTACATGCACCATCAACAAAAGACATAAAACACATTTTGAGGTACTATATGATTCACTACTACAAAATCACTAATACGTTAGGTCTATATCCCTTACTAGAATGCCATGTGTTACCACTACTACATAAAAGCCATTTAGCGTCGGTTATTTAAGCTCTTTGGTGTCGGTTTCAAAGCGACACCCAAGTGGGCGCCGCTAAAGGGGGTTGTTTAGTAAAAAATTGATGCCCAAACTCTTCCTGCCACCGAAAACGCGCCAGCAAAGGGACTATAGGCGTCAGTTGTTTACTAAACAACTGACGCCAAAACTCCTCCCGCCACCAAAAACACGCCATCAAAGGGATTATAGGCGTCGATTTTCAAAAAGAAACTAACGCCACATATGATGAAAAGACGTCGGATTTTAACATTAACCGACGTCATATCCCCTGACAACACGGTCAAATAGATGTCGGTTTTAAGTGCAAAACCGCCGCGGTATGTCTTTGGTGTCGGTTTTCTTCAAATAACCGACGCCTATGTTTTGATATTTTTTTTCTTATCAGTTTGCAGGCCTGCTATGGCTGGTCGCAGGATGAGAACCTACAGTTCAGTGGAACTGAACTGCAGGTTTACGACATCCATTGATATCAGCCAACAACAGGTCACAAACCTGCAAAATTAACATGATGGACAATATTATATATATGTAATTCACACTCATGTATAAGAACATTTAATTCATATTATTTTTTCATCACACGCATGTAGAAACCAGTAGCAACCTGCAATTCCATTTATTTCATCTCTTTTCACATTCAGACACATGTAGAAACATTCATGTATTGATGATTTTCACACACATATGACAATTCATACAAATTCATTCACATTCACACAAAATTAATTATGAGAACAAAGTTATTCTTTATTCATCATTGTCATCATTGTCAAAAAAATTATATTTAAAAATTCCCACTCTTTACAGGGCTTTTGCTCAATCTTCTCTTACAACATCTAATTCATCTCTCATATAGGGAGCATGTACATCGAAACGCTTTGCACCTGTGTTGAAGTCCTCAGCTTTAAAGACCTACAAAGAGAATGATGTATATACATAATTATAATAATATATAACAAGATTCATATATTTCATATTATCTAACGAGACTATGTATAATACCCGTTGTTTGTTATCGATTTCCAATATTGCATGTTTGATGATTAGGTCCATAAATCGCATCACATGTTAGGCACATGCCCAGCCGTTGTCTTGTGTAGCACACTATAAATTGAAACAATATAAAATATTCAAAAATATAAATAAGCAAAGTTCACATAAATAATATATACATTGGAGTCAGGAAATTACTTTCACATTCTCCCAAATGAGTGTCAGATTTTTTTTCCTGGGGACCTTTCCTCCAACTTTTCTGTACTCTTGTAAAGCCCTATATATGTTAATGTAACACATTAAATTGCATAATTAAATAGTAATGCAGTAACATATGTTAATAGATATAAAAACGTAAAATATTTCTCACGAGAATAATGGCCTTTTAATTGCATGCCCATATAATACATCCAACTCACTCCCCACAGGATCTAGATAATAGACGGTGAATGTCTTGGGGACAATAACTAATAACTCCCAATGCTTAGCACTACAGGTAAGAAAGTAGAAAATTAATAACTCAATATCCGCAATAAAAATATAATTTGCTTAAGTGCAAATTACAAGCAAAGTAAACTTACTCGACATTGAATGAAGCTATTATCACCGTCTTATTATTTTTACCAAAATATTCAAAAGCATCACAGCAGTATGAAGTAACTGAATATGGGTATGTATCTACAAGACTAATCAAAGATGGAACCAAAAATCCCACATGAGAAAACCCAAAATCTATACATGTCTTGTGTAAGTGGTTGCAAAACATGTATTACGTATGCATTAATATATAAGAAACCAGATTGCCATATATAAAACAAGGTATATGGATGTATAAACCAGATTGTCGTATGCATTAATCTCACCATATCCACAGCTCTATCATAGATGTGTTCAGCCATTCATAACTAAACAACTCCAAAATATCTTGTATAAATATGTTGTTTCTGAATGTTTGACCTGCATTAATACGTATCCAGAACTTCTATTACGTGTGCATTAATACATATGCTAAACTTGTATAAATAGATTGTTATTGTATGATTTACCTGTAGCATTCTCTAGAATAGTAACATTTATAGGGAAATTTGGATTATGTTCGCCGATCCATACTGCCACACTCCTACAATTAGGACCTATCGAGGCATGTAGGTCCCCTGGAAGCCAACTTGGTAGTCGAGGAGGTGGAGGCCGAGATGTAGCGGGTCTCATCTTTTTAACCTGTATATATAATTTCATATCAATTGACTCATATATATATATATATATATATACACTAACAAATTAAAGTAATGAAAATTTATCATACAATATCAGTATAGAGGACATCCGCTTCGGGCCACAGTATCACTCTGCCTACTGCCTCACCAAGTGTTTCAGCATCTGGGTGTGCGTGAGGCAGTGCAAGATTCGTCCAGCCAGGGAGTATATGTATCGGGCTCACACGTACCATGCCATCTGGTACTGGACTCCCATGAAACATGCACCCTTTGAGGGGTAGGTAAGTCGATGCCTCTGCAATGATATATCCTTCACTTTTTAGTCGACATGGCTTCAACCCCTACAAATTTACGTAAATAATGTTATATGCATATATACACAAACATATCATCTTGAACAGACTAGCTATTATATATTCCATAAAAATACTTACAGAGGACGTGCTAGGTTGTGGGTCTATAGGATTACTCCCAACCTCTACAGTACGAGCAGTAGGAGAAGAGAGGTTTGCCACAGGTACTGTCTGAGTGGCTACAGTCTGAGACGCCTGCCACTTGTTAATTGCTTCATGGAGTCTTTTATCAAGTACTTCCTCGACTATCCTATCAATTAAGGAATCTACCTATATATGGATAAAAGAAATGCTAGTTTCTGATTATTGAATTCCCTTTCGCAATAATGTTCTAAAATAAGAATAAGTTACCTCAGCTTGTGAAAGTCCCGCTTTTGGGACAGGTTTGCACTGGGATGGCCCAAAGAACACTTTGATGCCCACACCAGTGCCTGCACCCCTTACACATCCAGGATGCTCTGGGTTACCCAGAGAAACTGTCAGTTCATCCCTTGTGCCCTGAGGGATGAACTTACCTTCCTTCCTCTGCTTGTGCAGCTCCCGCTAATCACCATCAACAAAAATTCATAAGTAAACATAACAATAATCAATATCGATAGATTGCTCTAAGAGTTGATTTTTACCATTTTTGCAGCCGCCTCAGCGATTGCGGGCTTCGATATCTCTCCCTTCTTGTTTTGCCTCCCAGCTATCCACATAGCATGGCGAGGAAGAGGTGCGGGAGCAGCAGTAGAGGACTATGCAGTCTCCTGAGTAGCAGTAGGCTGAGTAGACTCAGCCTGTAGTCTTTGGTGAATGCCTGTATATCCTCTTGGACCCATTGTGTGGTCGTGCACATTCAGTGCACGCCTTGCTCATTGAGCATCGCTGATAGCCTAGTTATTTAGCATATTGATTTGGTTAGTAACACTAAAGGTTAATCTTGAATAGGTGAATACATAAAAACGTATATTAATTAAATTGGGAGTGGCGCTTAATACCTTGAATTCATCTGTTTTTCTTTGGGTAACAAACTCCTCCCAATCTTTGGGGTCCAAGTAGTTCCATTGATGTGTTGCTTCCTTGTTCCTATATTTATTTTTCAAAGAAAATACAAACAAAAATTATTAGTGTAGAGTTAGTGAAATACTGATCAATGTCTAGAACTGGAATCAATCAAGAACCTATTCTCAGCATCGCGTATGTAATCTCAGGTGAGATTGGTGCTATAGTTCCTTAGGACCCTCCCACAACGTTGCATCACAAATTTACGATGCAACTTTTCATCCAGATCAAATATGCTCTGCAAATTAAATAGAATTGCTATTAACTAGTATCCTAAAAATTAGTAATCTACACAAATAGAATTACAAATAATAATAACTCACACATAGTTCCTTTCATATGTGGTCTTTCTTCCCCTTAGGAACTTTATGCCATGATTCGAGGATAGGACTGCAATGGCTACGAGTAAGAACCCCAAGATATGAAACAAATGAGTTGTGGTTCACTCCACATGGATTTCCTGCCTTATCGAAATCCAAAGCCAATTTGGGTCCATTGCCCCTTTGATGTATTAACTTGTTCATCATTGTGATGCCCCTCACTTTCTCAATTTTCGTTTGTTTCTCATCAAGTGTTGTACAACTTCAGGGGGTACATCACCAGCCTAAAATTTGATTAAAAAAACACATTTACATGATATAATTATAAATGAACATATAGATAGAAACCTCAGGGATATATTCATAATTAAAATTAACTAACATTGTCAGGCAGTGCAATCACATCCTCACCCTCACGGTGATCATCAGCACAGTCATCATGGGAATGCTCAGCCATCTGAAAGTTCACATTCAAATTATAAATTTCACATTGTAAAGTAACACTAATTGTAAAGTTCACATTGTAAAGTACACATTCACATTGTAAAGTAATTCACATTGTAAAGTTCACATTCACATTGTAAAGTTCACATTCACATTGTAAAGTAATTCACATTGTAAAATCCACATTCACATTGTAAAGTTCACATTCAGAAAAATAAAACATAATAAAAATATAAACATCCATGCCTCTAATATTGTGATCTTTTATCAATTAACAATCCTTCATTATGATCCCCGCAAACATACAAGTCATTGTGATCCCCAGCTTCAATGTTTGGTGGTGTTGGCAACCCAACTGAGAATGGACTGGAGTCATCATACTTATCATAGTACTCTTCTTCATCTATAGGATCTTCAATGAACTATCTTTTACCATGAAGAACAACCGACCATTTATCATTTGCAGTCTCATCGATATAAAATATTTGTTTCGCCTATGATGCCAATATGAATGGTTCACCCTTCTCGTCAATCTTTTCAAAGTTCACTAATGTGAAACCCAATTCATTCACTATAACTCCTTTGTTGTTGTCAACCCAATTACATTTAAAGAGCGGAATTCTGAAATCTACATAGTCAAACTCCCATATGTCTTCAATGACACCGTAATATGACATTTTAGCTTCACATGGACTTTTATCTTTTGCACTTGTAAAAAACAATGAAGACGCTTGAAGGGTGACCCCACTGTTTTGGACGACACTCTTATCATCTTGACGCTTTGTGTAATATGAGAAACCATTTATGTCAAACCCTTCATAATACATAACATTCAATTTTGGTTTAAAGGCGAGGCATTTGATGGTTTCAGTAAGATTATCTGGTGTTTGAGATAGTTGATGTAAGACTTTATCTTCAAACCACTTAATAAATGTCTTGTTATGCTCTCTAGCAAGCCACATTGAATTGGATCGAGGATATTGTCTCTTGATGAAATTGGTATGTTCCTCGATATAAACACTCACTTCATCGATGTTGTGTAAAATATACAAGTGATCTTGCTCTAACTACTCACAGTTGATTACTTTCACCCATGATCCCAAAAATCCTTTGCCAAAAAGCTCCTCAATATTCTTGTCATTCACGGGAGCATCATTACCCTCAGAAAGTCATTGCAAAAATCCATAACCTCTCTCGCCACATAACCCTCAATAATGCTCCCTTCAGGCCGATAACAGTTTCAAACATCACCTTTAAAAATGCTCATGTATCGTTCAAAGGGATACATCCAATGCAAGAAAACTGGTCCCAACATTTTCACTTCCCTAGTCAAGTGGACAACAAGATGTACCATGATATCAAAGAACGATGGAGGAAAATACATCTCAAGCTGGCATAGGGTAACAACCACTTCTCTTTGCAAATTATCGAGAGTATCAGGGTCAATAACTTTGATGCACAGACAGTTGAAAAAGAAACAAAGTCTGGTGATTGCAAACCTTACATGCTTCGACAATATAGATCTAATTGCCACAGGCAATATTTGTTGCATTAGAGTGTGACAATCATGAGATTTAAGACCTATCAACTTCAGATCTTTCAATGATACCAATGTATGGATGTTGGATGAGTAACCCTGTGGCACCTTAACATTTACCAAGCATTCACAAAATGCTTTCTTCTCCTTTCTAGACAACGTGTAACAAGCGGGAGGTAAGTATGTTCACCGATCGCTACTAACTACTTCTGTTAATTCTGTCCTTATTCCCATTTCACGTAGGTCCATTCTGGATTTTATCCCATCATTAGTCTTACCTGGTATATTCAACAGAGTACCGATGACGCTATCACATACATTTTTCTCAACGTGCATGACATCGATACAATGCCTAACTGTCAAAGAACTCCAATAAGGAAGATCCCAAAATATCGACTTCTTCTTGAATAAAGACTTGTCACTCCTTGTGGCCATCGTACATTGTGATCTCTTACCAAATTCATTGGCGATGTCTTTCACTCTTTCATAAACATCCTCCCCTGATATAGGTTTAGGTGCACTACGTTCCTCATTCCGTCCATTGAATGTTTTGTGCAACCTACGATACCGATGAAATTTTGGAAGAAACCTTCGATGAGCAAGATTTACAGTCTTGCCGCTGTGTTTTAGTCATATTGAATCAGTGTTCTCTTCACGTATAGGACACGCTTTAGATCCTTTGACACTATATCCAGACAAATTCCCATATGTTGGAAAGTCATTCACAGTACAAAACAACATAACGTGCAAACAAAATGTCTCTCTTCGTGAAGCATCATAGGTCATCACACCTTCACCCTAGAGCTTCTTCAAGTCATCAATCATAAGTTCAAGATAAACGTCGATATCATTTCCAGGATGTTTAGGGCCCGATATCAAAGACGATAGCATAACATACTTATTTTTCATACACAACCAGGGAGGAAGATTGTATATAACAAGCATAGCTGGCCAAGTGCTATCTTGGCTGCTCAATGTCCCGTACGGATTCATCCCATCTGTACAAAGCCCAAGTCTTAAATTCCTATCCTCTTCACCGAATTTAGGGTACAATAAATCAATCTTCTTCCACTATGGGGAATCAGACGCATGTCGTAGGATCCCATCATTATTTTTCTTAACATCTGCATGCCACCTCAAATTCTTTGCATCTATAGGATTGGCAAACAAGCATTGAAACTATGGTATTATAGGTAGATACCACATCACCTTGGAGGGAGAACCAGTTTTGGACTCCCCCGAAGTCATCAATTTATACCTTGACGCACCACATTTCGGACAATCTTTCAAATCCACATAGTCCTTTTGAAATAATACACAATCATTCTTGCATGTGTGTATCTTCTTGGCCTCCATTCCCATTGGGCACAACAATTTCTTTAACCGGTATGTTGAGATCGGCAGCTCGTTTCCTTCAGGAAGAATTTCTTTCAACAAAGACAACAATGACGTGAAGCTTTTGTCGCTCCATCGATTGTTAGCTTTCAGTTTATACAATCTCAACACAGTGCTAAGCTTCGTAAACTTACAATTCGTATATAACAGTATCTCAGCATCATGCACAATGTTTCTAAACATGGGAGGTGGATTAGTTTTGGTGTGCTCTACCCCACAACTATCCACCATCACATCAACGATGTCTACTGGAACTAATTCGTTCACATCTACATCATCGAAGGCAATTTCTTCTTCCACGCAAGCACTGCTATCGACATCCACTAGTTTCGGGTTTGAAATCTCTCCATGCCAGTGCCATTCTGTATAGCCTTGTACAATCCTGTTGCACATGACATGACTTGTGATTTTGTCACTAGTATTGACTTTCAAGTTGTTACCGCAATGCCTACATGGACATTAGAACTTATCTCCAGGTTGTTTCCTATGTTCCTCGGCAAATCGAATAAACTGATCAAGACCAGAAATAAACTCTGGGGTACAACGATTGCGAATGGACATCCATAATTTATCCATTCTATGATCAAAGAGAAAATAAGTATATATTACAACAAGATTAGGGTCTAGGGTAAACAGATTAGAGTTTATGGTTAAAACTTTAGGGTTTATACATGTGATATCATTCTTATATATAATAAATGTGTACCACCTATCCCATTCTAGAACACCTAATCTCACTAGTAAGTGTATAATGTGTATTGGGTTTTCAAAAAAAATTCGGCAGCATTTCCTCGTTGTTCTCCAAGTACATATGTACTTAGAGAACAAACGGGGAAATGCTACGGAATTTTCTTGAAAACCAAATACACATTATACACTTACATCCTAAGTGAGATTAGGTGTTCAAAAATAGTCCCAAACTGGGGACTATCCAAGATTTACTCCTAATGAGTAAATCTTGGATGGGTTTCTAGGCCAACATAATATAACACCAGTCCCTTGTTCACAACCTCATTCAACACACAATTTTCTTATAAAAACACTTGTGGACAGCCATAACAACATATCAATGCTTCCTAAATTAATCAATGTATTATTTTATAACACAAATCATGGTGGGTATAACATAGAAAAAAACTCAACATGTCACAATAGAAACATGTCCTTAACCTGATATACAGATATTTGTAACAAAACTCGTGGTAGCTATACCATAGAAAATTAAGTAGCATGCCCAATATATAACAAAAGCAACATTTTTCCAGATTGTTATAACAAAAGAAACATTAAGGTTATTCATAACAACATATGTAGTGGAGGAAACTCGTGGATGAGCGATGGTTTAAAATCTTGGTATAATCTTTGTGCAGGTCTGGATGTGATTTGACTAGGGGACAAACTGATATGTTTCTAATGTTGTGATTATTTAACTAATATTTAAGACAAAAGCTGGATTGATTGATTATTTTGTGATTGATAAAAGGGTCAAATTAAATATTGATTATTCTAAAGTAGTGATTAATAAAAGGGTTGAACTAAATTATCATATGAAAGTAGCACAGGCCGGAATGAATTTCACCATCGCTACCTATCATTCAATGTCTTACTGCATCACATTAAGCATTAACATATATGTTGAGGTCGCGTTAATCCACTTTTGGTGTTAATTAGGGTTAAAACATATAAAGCACCTATCTGAAGTTTTCCTCAAGGGTTTAACAAAAAACGATTGATATGTTAGATCTGGAGTATCTATGATAAGATCGGAGAGGTAAAGAATAACACCCCCTTTTCAAAGAAACAATTAGTCATGTAACCTTATAGAGAACCAGCCAAGAAACAAGCCCACAAAAAACTCGACCATCACTCATCGAGTGAGAGGGGAGCATCAACAAAGGAAAAAAAACAAACAACCAGTAGCCATATGTAGGAATACCCTAGAGGAAGAAGAGGAGGAAGAAGGGTACCTCGGCGGCGGCGGAGGAAAAGAGGAGAATGTGGCCAGCGGTGAGTAGCAGCAGACGGCCGACGGAGAGCAGAACCAGGCAGGCCGGAGCAGAGGAGCAGTCCGGCTAGAGCAGAAGTGGCGGTGAGGTAGAGGAGAAGGTGTTGGCCAGAGCAGAGGAGAAGGTGGCGGAGCAGAAGCAGGCAGCAGCGAGCAGAGAGGGCGGGAGAGCAGAGAGTGTGGCGAGAAGAGAGGTACCTCACGTAGTTACTGGTGGTGATGAGGTGGGCGGCGAATAGAGAGGGTGGGCGATCGAGCTAGGGCGGTGGCCGGCCTGGAGCGCAGCGGCTGGAGGACCAGCAAACGACGGTGGTGGAGGTGAGTGGCGGCACAGGAGCGGTGAGTATAGGAATCGTTGTCGGAGCTTAAACCCTCGAAATCGAGATGAATGAAATAGAGAAAGGGGAAGAGTCGGGCTCGTGCGGGTGCTATTAAGTTAACATTAGGTGTCGGTTATTAAATAAAACTGATACATAAAACTAAAGGTGTCGGTTCTACAGAAAAACCGACACTTATTCTCAATGATAGTCATCGGTTTTAACTAGAAAAAAACTGACGTCTATCTACATATGCCGATTAAAAAAATTGTTCTCGATTATTGACCATAGTCGTCGGTTATATCAAAAATTGACGCTCAAAGGGTGTGAAAACTTTCCCGCGGACAGCGCAGGAAAACCCATAAGCATCGGTCACTGTTGTAAAACCGACAACCAAAATGTGCCCAAATTTCTGTCTCGCGAATAACCTTTAGTCTTCGGTTTTTTAGTTACTAACAAACGCCATATGTTAAATTTTGGAGGTAATTTTTTTTGCTGGAAATTTTGGATTTGGCGGTTAATTTTAGGCGTCGGTTTGTTATTAAGGAACCGACACTGAATAAAAGTGATACTCGTGTCTGGTCACCCTTCACAGATTGATGTCAGTTAACCGACGTTGTATTGTTTAGGTGTCAGTGTATTTATACAACCGACGCCTTTAAAAGTGACGTTATAAGCCATTTTTGTAGTAGTGTATACAACCCCAATTTTTGGGTTCATTTGGTGAGAAATGTAATTTCTCATATTAAAGATATTTGAACAAATAATGATACAATTTGTTTTGAATAAATTGATTTCGTTTACAATAGCCTTGATGATTGTGTTGTGGGCTTTATATTGGCTATTGGGCCCAATAATGGAAAAGACAAAAGAAACTCCATAATGGAGTAAATAAGAAAATAAAGAAAAGAAAAATAAGGAAACATCTAGAAGGCACATCCAAAGAGGATTTTGTGCCTCTTGGGTTCCCAAGGAGTCCAAAGTTGCAAAAAAAAGCAATAAGAAAAGAAAAGATTAATAAAGTATTTCTTTATTAAGAAAGAAATTGAAAATAATGGTAAAATGTGGAAAATAAGTGAAAAGAGGTGTAATTGAGTTATCCCTAGTGGAATTTCGTATCCTAAGGATTCCTAACATTAAAAAGAATACCAATGAGGAAAATAAAAGAGAAATAAAGAGAAATCCTCAAAAAGAGATATTTTCGTAAGAAATAAACATGATAATGAGAAAATGATGCGTATAGATGCATCTAGAAGGATAATAAGTATCCTTATGAAGGAATTTCGAAATATTAGAGTTTTTTGGGGTCCAAGGAGCCCCAATGAAGAAAGAGAAAGAGAAAATAACAATAATGACAAATAGGAAGATAATATGATACATTATTAATGATTTTGGTGGCATTGTGAAAAAAAGGAAATAATTTCTATTAAAAGAAAATAGAAATTCGTGCCAAAGAATTAAAAAGCAAGAATAAAGAGAATAAGAGAAAAGGTTTTTGAATTTATAAATATTCAAATAACATAGTTATCTAAGGAGATAATGAAGAGAGAGAGAGGTGGTTGCTTTCAACCAAGGAAAGTATGTTTCCTTTCAAGAATAGGGCTTGAGTCCTCAAGGAGGCATGCCTTAGGGCTTCATACTCACCCCTATATTAAGGGTAGACCCTCTAGTTCGGGTCCAGGAAGGATCCCACGCGCACCTCTCTTCCTTCTTCTTCTTCTTCTTTGTGATTCTTTGCAAGAAAACCCTAGGGTAGAAGGGTAGAGCATCCACAGAGCAACTATGAACCATTCGATGTGCTCGCTGGATGTTGGATGATCCACATTACCAACGGGATGCTCAGTGGCAATCCCTTCGCTTGAACCGGCGTGCAACTGTAGCCACACGGTTGCAACGGCGGTTGTAGTTGCAGGCTCGTCATGCATGAAAATGACCTGTTAGGTCGTGGTTTTGGTGGTGCATTAGCTTGAGCAGATTGCGGCGGAGCTAGGGTGGCCATGGGTGGCGACCCTTAGACCCCAGGGAGGAGAAGGGATGAGCCGCAAGCCAGCCTATAGGCAGCGATGGAGAAGTGGTCGCAGCCTGACCCCGGCCCACCTCAACCTTAGTTTGGGGCCCCAAAAGTGCGGCCAGGGATGGAGGAGGTGAAGAAAAGCCTCACCGGTGTACTTCAGGTCCGGAGTAGGGAGAGAACTCGCTCCCAGCCACTGTTGCGGCGGAAGCAAGGGTTAGAGCGCAGGGAAGAAGAAGAGTTGAACCATTGGACAGTTATGTCCTTCCACGGGATGAAGTATCCACAACTGAACCGAGGGCGTTTCTATCATTTTGAAATGTTTCAAACTCAATCAAGCAACATTGCATGGCAAGGGCGACATGGTATCTTCTGATTGGCCCAAAGTAAGTGAACTTTACAAAATTCATAACTAAATAATCTTAGCTCGGTTTGGTACGCATAATATATGCATTTTGATCAAAAAAATGAGAGGAATTCAATAAAAATATGTTTAGAAGCTAATTCCTCTTAAAATTCAAAAAGTAGTGTAAGTTATCACTTTTAATGAATTAAAGATTAAGAAATTCTACTATGAGATGATTAATATAATTAGTAGAGTTTAATGGGTGATTAAAGTTGATATTAACCTGTTAATTGTAAAAAGGTACATTAAGATCGAAAAGAATGAACTTTGCACGTGATTAGTCTAATTTAGAGTTTATGTGCATAAATATGCTTGAAGTTTGAAAAGTACATAAAGTTATCATCTTTAATGATTTAATTAATGAAAAACCCTTAGATTTGATGATAGATGGATTTAATGATGTTCTTTGGATGATTCAAGCCAATATTAACATGTTGTTGATAAAAGTGAAAATAGGATCTAAAAAGATGATCTTTTTGTATAATTGGCTTAATTTAGGGTTTCGTGCATGAATATGCATTAATGAGCTTGAAAACCCTAATTTAGGTGAATATGTCTTTTAATTGTTTTAATTGTTCAAACCCATGAATAAATAGAGATATGATGATCCTAAGTCAATTTGAGCAATTAGGGTTTATATGAGTGGAAAGAGTATTTTAGGGTTTGTTGACCTAAAAGGAGTAAAGTTTGAGAAATTGATCTAAGAAACCCTAATGAATACTAACGAAACCTTAATTCGGATTAGAAACTCTAGAAAGTGAATCCAAGTCAATAAAGTATATTCTTGATAAAGTGTGTAATAAATAGAGTACATATTCTTTTCTGGAATTATGTGATTGTTGAATTGCTTTCTTGGATTGCTTTCTTGGTTGGAATTGCTTAATGCTTGTGAAATCATCAAATCAGGTATGTGGTTACACTTATGAATAATCGCTTTAGTTTCACGGCGATTTTTGAAGGTTTTTATTGGTTGCTTGAAAATAACTGTTGGATGCCTTTTATTTCATGCAACTATAAAGTGACTATGATTATCACCATAAATGTGCATATATAACTGGCTAGATCTGGGTCCACCTATGTTGCTTTGAAAAGGCTAAAAAAGGGGTAATCCTAGAGCAAGGTCTAGGTTACCGTGAGTTAGAAACTGGGCTACCTACATGTAGTGCCATGAGACTCTTTAGTATATCCTGAGTTAAGGAGTGGTCTACCTATGAGTAGTTCCATGTGACTCAACCCTAGAAACTGGTTCACTTGATAGGTGGATCATGAGGGGTTCAATGGGGAAAACACAGAGGATAGGGTACTCTTGGATCGTGGAGTTATATCTAAAATGTAATCTTAGTTGTTAAATGATTAATTGAATGATTACATTGTTAACATATTTACATGATTATTGGTTCCCCCACATACCAGCTTCGGCTGACCGACGTTTTGTTTGTCGGCATTTTAGGTACAAAGCCTAAAGGACAAATAGTAAATCGTCATATTGAGAAATACATGAATTGAAATACAAGGAGGATTAGTAGAGTAGAAATTCATATGTTGATAGAAGTTTAGAGATCCAAATTTTCAAAAGGTATGTAAAGGTTTTATTTTCTTATAGCTTTCTAGTATAGTATGTTAAAATTTAATAATTGTTCTTGGTTAAATGTCGAACCTTTGATCCAGAAATAATGGGTGCGGCTTCGATCTCTCAGTCTCCCTTAATTGGGGGTTACCGGAAGGTGGGGTCGTAACGTTTGGTATCAGAGCATAGGTTCCTCACTTAACCATTAATAATTATTAAATTTTACGAACTCCATAGAACCCAAGGGAGTTATTAGAGGATTATCCAAAAGACGGAGGTGTCTAGAAAAGGATCAAGACTGGGGGTTGGCAATATTTTCCTCCGCACTGCTAGTCAGAATATGAGGACTCTCAAATCTATGTGACTGCCTGGCCAAAGTCTTAGGGTATGAATCGAAATAAGATACCTTTAGGACTTTCTCATCTTATTCATCCCTTCTCATCACAAATTCTGTTAAGGACCTTAAGGATCAGGGTTTTCTCTCTTCTCCTCGCCCACTTGAGGTATGGGTAAGGTTAATAAGGTCTAAGGAATCCTCCATCAAACTAATGAAAGGCATGTAAATAAGATGTCATGGACATAAGCTTAATATATTAAGCACAAATTAAAGGATAGATACATGCTTAGCTCGTATGTCATAAGTTGTCATGCCCTCAGAAGAGACCTGAGGCTAGACCTTCTTGTCAGGAGGATAAATAAAGAGAGTTAGTCTTGGAGATAGAGATCTCCATTACAAGTAGAGACCTGGCACATCCTCTGAGGATGATGTTAACCCTAACCCTAAGTGAAGGTTAGAGAGAGAGATGGCATGACAAGTTAGACCGGGTGTTTGAATGGACATCCTTGGATGACGTATGAACCATGAGAGGTGGGATGACCTAGTACCTCTGGCGACCCAACCCTGGGAAGGGTCGTGCATGTTAGAGTGAAGGATAGCTCCTTCATTGATGAGGTTAGAGAAGAACCTATGGAAACCCCATGAGCTTATATGGGCCTAATAGGCACCCATAATGTATCTGTAATGCGAACAATAGGTTGAAACCATGGGCGGGAGAGTTTGATGGATAGCTTATGTGATAAGCATAAGGGGCTATGGATAACCTTGAGCAAACATAAGCTGAGCTTAGGCTTCACTCAGGTAGGGGCATGCTTATGAGCTTGATCCTTCATGAAGAAACGACCTCTTATAGAGAGGTTGGTGTAGGATTAACTCTAGAGAGAGAGCAGGACCCCAGGAAAGAAGGTTGGAAGCCTAAAACCCTGAGATATGAGGAACAATGGGGAGTCAAGGATGATGCGACCTAAGTGGATGATAGTAGTTGCCTCATGCATAATTCCTAGAGGCTGATGATATATTGGTTGTCTTTAGAGGAACCAAACCCTAGAGAGAGGATGAGTCTGCTTATACCTCTATATCTATGGTATAGATGAGAAGAAGAGTTCCATAAACCATGTAGAGGTTTAGTAACAGGTTGTAAGGCCTTGAACCTTGTTGATTGTCTTTGAGGAGGACTCAACTTTGAAGAGTTGCTCGAATAAAAGGATCATGGGATACCGTGGACACGCTTGGTTAAAGGTAGAGCATGCAGTAGTATACCTAAGTGAACCTAGGGTACCTAGGCCTAAGAGGGGAAGTGGTGTACCTAATGCTCATAATGAGAATTAAGTTGTTATAGTTTCGAGCATGGTACTCCTCATCTATAGAGGAAAAAGGGAAACCCCCTTAAGTTCAAAGGTATGTTTGATGAACCCCTCATAGCTAAGTTGATGACATGGGGAGGTATGATCTTGATCCAATGTGGAGGATGAGAATAAGTATGACCTAACATGGTTTAGTAGGTGGTCTACCTGTGCCTGGCATAACTTGCTAGGGTTAAGCATGCTAGACCCAAGGACGTTTGTGGCCTTTGTTATCAAGGTGAAGTTTTCCTCCCATCATGGAAGAGGGACCCTTTGGTAGGGTGTATACCAGTGTTGTTGGTTTTGAGGTAACCTAAAGAGGTATCATAGGATCTTGAGAAGCTAAGTGAAAAGTGCATGGTATGAGGACGAACCACTAGACCCATAGATAGCCATCTCTATGTGCATATGGATGTGTTACCATGGAGGTAACTGATATGGGGCTTGACCAAGGTAGGCAGGTTGCCATGATCCCTATGAAAGGATGAAAGTCAGCCCATGAATGCAGAGAGAGAGATGATGAAGTCTTGGGTAAGGTTCGAAGTTGGACATTTACTATAATAGAATCCTCAGTCTATCCTAGGGTCAGGTAGGGATAAGACCGATGCAAGTAGGAGTTGCCTAATTCCCTAGTTGCACATGACCATAGGGTCGGGAGGTAACAGCTGTCATTATCTGAGGGCCATGGGTTAGGAGATTGATCACCTTCATTAACTCATGGGACCCAAAGGGCAAATGAGTAGGGCACTTTCTTGATGCATGAGGGAAGAGGGGTGACCCTAAAAGTTTCGGCACCCTATAGACCTAGAGGAGATGACCAAGGGATGTGGGTAAACCTCAGTAGGTTCGAAACCAGTTTTCCATGGAGGTAACTTTGATATCAAGATGACTATAATATAGAGGCATAAACGACACGTTTCAACTTAGATTTAAAGATGTACTGGCAAGGTGAGATGTACCATCTCTACTCTTGGAATAAGAAGAACTCTATATTTTGACTGCAACCAAATGCTTATTTCCTCTTGTTATGGGGGTGAGAGATAAGACAGTACGCATGCCATACACCAAGGATAAAGATGATGTAGGTTGGAACGTTGCCATGAGATATGGGGACAGAGAAGATAACATACCCTGGTAAAGTGAATGATACATGGATGGTTTGAAAACACTAAGAGGAATAAGGTAGTCATCTTATAAGGATGTTTTTAGCATAAGCTATGTGGAATTTGCAAGTGATGCAAGGTTGAGTTTGATCACCATGATGATGAAATCAGAGAGTGTTCTTAATGAAGATAGACTCAGAGTTTTAGCTGAGACGATAAGTGGAATACATGGTGGTGTATGTCTTCAACATTACCTAATACCTAAGGATGTGAAGTGGTAATGGATGCTCTGGTTGAGATATAGCTTCTTAGTTTGGCTAGAGACTAGAAGGGGTTGTTAGACTAACCCTAAGTTTGAAAGGAGATATGTTTGGCTAATACTCAGATGTAATGAGATATGTTGAAAAGATAATGGTTGTTTGGTTAGCCATCCTAGACCTTGATGCAATGAAAGGATGGTTGTAGAACCTCAAATGCACTCTTTGGATAGGAAGGTGATGAAACCCTGATGAGAGTGGTTTAGGGTTTCTGAGGAATCAATCTTGAGGAGTCATGACATACAGGAAATCATGATTTTAAGATCACCATACACCATGGTACTACTGAGATAATGAGTGGTAGCAGTACTATGGATGCTGGAGATGAGGTTGCATGTGATATGTTGCCATGCATGACAGAAGGTGAAGGATGAGCACTGGTAACCCACTGCATTGATATAGAGGATAAAGAGTTCCCAAGAGGGAATGGGAGTTCATCATTATGGATGTTGTAAGCCTCCCCTGGACCAAGGAAGGTCGAGATGCAATATGGGTTATGGTAGATCGCCTTACCTAGATGACATGAGAAAGAAAAAGCTCTATCAAGGGACAGATCTGGTTGAACTACCCATGAGAGAGATGGTTCAATTACACCATGATGCGAGTTCAAAGGTTCTTGAGTTTGACCTAAAGGTTCCCTTCCAAAAGGTGGAAGTAGGTATATGAAGAACTCGATGTTAGTACAGTTTATCACCCTTATCTAATGGTTAGTATAATCTAGACTAAAGGGTCTGATGGGAGCATGAGTGCTCATTCAGGGTGATATCTAGAGATAGTTCTTATCCTATGAAAGACATGATGATGACCACCATAGCCAGTATCTGGATTTAAAGAAGCTCCATAAGGGAGGTTGTGTCGGCCACCACTTCAGTAAGGTGATGTTGGTGAAAGGACCACGTGATGGTTAGAAAAGGGTCACAGTGTGTGTAGATGAAGTTGCTTTGATCATGCAATGGCTGAAAGGAGCCTAGAGATGACAAGAGTCATGAGTGGATGCAAAGTAGACTGACATGCAGTTCACTATGGGAAATATGTGACATGAAAATCCAACCCCTCTAAGTTATAGCTAAGATAGCTGAGTTCCTGATGCATGGGTTCTTTTGACATGTTTGGTGAATAAGGTTAAGTTTGATCTTACCCCTCAGGATAAAGTAATGTGTCATAAGTTCCAGGTGTCCAATTTAGAGCACTATGTGAGGTACCCAGACCATGTGTTGAGCAATGAACCTAGTAAGCCCAAGGGAGGCTGAAATGATCTAAGTCACTGGTGCAGTTTATAGATGCTAGAGTGAAAGAACTCAGAGAAAAGAATATGTGATCATAAAGGTTCTTTGGAAACGCCATGTGTAAGGTAAAGTCGCATAGGGGCCAATGATGGACATGGAAAAGTCTTATCCTGAATTGTTTGTTTGCTTGATGGAATAGTGAGGGCAAAATTCTTATAAGAGGGGAAGGATGTTACAACCCCAATTTTTCGGTTCATTTGGTGAGAAATGTAATTTCTCATATTAAAGATATTTGAACAAATAATGATACAATTTGTTTTGAATAAATGGATTTCGTTTACAATAGCCTTGATGATTGTGTTGTGGGCTTTATATTGGATATTGTGCCCAATAAAGGAAAAGACAAAAGAAACTCCATAATGGAGTAAATAAGAAAATAAAGAAAAGAAAAATGTGGAAACCTCTAGAAGGCACATACAAAGAGGATTTCGTGCCTCTTGGGTTCCTTGGGTTCCCAAGGAGTCCAAAGTTGCAAAAAAAAAAGCAATAAGAAAAGAAAAGATTAATAAAGTATTTCTTTATTAAGAAAGAAATTGAAAACAATGGTAAAATGTGGAAAATAAGTGAAAAGAGGTGTAATTGAGTTATCCCTAGTGGAATTTCGTATCCCAAGGATTCCTAACATTAAAAGGAATACCAATGAGGAAAATAAAAGAGAAATAAAGAGAAATCCTCAAAAAGAGATATTTTCATAAGAAATAAACATGATAATGAGAAAATGATGCATATAGATGCATCTAGAAGGATAATAAGTATCCTTATGAAGGAATTTCGAAATAATAGAGTTTCTTGGGGTCCAAGGAGCCCCAATGAAGAAAGATAAAGAGAAAATAACAATAATGACAAATAGAAAGATAATATGATACATTATTAATGATTTTGGTGGCATTGTGAAAAAAAGGAAATAATTTCTATTAAAAGAAAATAGAAATTCGTGCCAAAGAATTAAAAAGCAAGAATAAAGAGAATAAGAGAAAAGGTTTTTGAATTTATAAATATTCAAATAACATAGTTATCTAAGGAGATAATGAAGAGAGAGAGAGAGAGAGAGAGGTGGTTGCTTCCAACCAAGGAAAGTATGTTTCCTTTCAAGAATAGGACTTGAGTCCTCAAGGAGGCATGGCTTAGGGCTTCATACTCACCCCTATATAAAGGTTAGACCCTCCAGTTCAGGTCCAGGAAGGATCCCATGTGCACCTCTCTTCCTTCTTCTTCTTCTTCTTCTTTGTGATTATTTGCAAGCAAACCCTAGGGTAGAAGGGTAGAGCATCCATCGACCAACTATGAACCGTTCGATGCGCTCACTGGATGTTGGATGATCCACGTTACCAACGGGATGCTTGGTGGAAATCCCTTCGCTTGATCCAGCACGCAACTGTAGCCGTACAGCTACAACGGCGGCCGTAGTTGCAAGCCTGTCATGCACGAAAATGACCTGGTAGGTCGTGGTTTTGGCGGTGCATTAGCTGCAGCAAATCATGGCGGAGCCAGGGTGGCCCTAGGCGGCGACCCCCGGACCCCAGGGAGGAGAAGGGATGAGCCGCGAGCCAGCCTACAGGCAGCGACAGAGAAGCGGTCGCAGCCTGACCCTAGCCCGCCTCGGCCTTAGTTTGGGGCCCCACAAGTGCGGCCAAGGATGGAGGAGGTGAAGAGAAGCTTCACCAGTGTCCTTCAGGTCCGGAGTAGGGAGAGAACTCGCTCCCAACCAGTGTTGTGGCGGAAGCAAGGATTAGAGCATGGGGAAGAAGAAGGGTTGAACCGTTGGACAGTTATGCCCTTCCACGGGCTGAAGTATCTATAGCTGAACTGAGGCCGTTTCTGTCATTTTGAAATGTTTCAAACTCAATCGAGCAACATTGCATGGCAAGGGCAATGTGGCAGCTTCTGATTGGCCCAAAGTAAGTGAACTTTATAAAATTCATAACTAAATAATTGTAGCTCGGTTTGGTACGCATAATATATGCATTTTTCTCAGAAAAATGAGAGGAATTCAATAAAAATATGTTTAGAAGCTAATTATCTTACAATTCAAAAATTAGTGTAAGTTATCAATTTTAATGAATTAAAGATTAAGAAACTCTACTTTGAGATGATTAATATAATTAGTAGAGTTTAATGGGTGATTAAAGTTGATATTAACATGTTAATTGTAAAAAGGTACATTAAGATCGAAAAGAATGAACTTTGCACGTAATTAGTCTAATTTAGAGTTTATGTGCATAAATATGCTTGAAGTTTGAAAAGTACATAAAGTTATCATCTTTAATGATTTAATTAATGAAAAACCCTTAGATTTGATGATAGATGGATTTAATGATGTTCTTTGGATGATTCAAGACAATATTAACCTGTTGTTAATAAAGAGTGAAAATAGGATGTAAAAAGATGATATTTTATATAATTGGCTTAATTTAGGGTTTCTTGCATGAATATGCATTAATGAGCTTGAAAACCCTAATTTAGGTGAATGTATTTTAATTGTTTTAATTGTTCAAACCCATGAATAAATAGAGATATGATGATCCTAAGTCAATTTGAGCAATTAGGGTTTATATGAGTGGAAAGAGTATTTTAGGGTTTGTTGACCTAAAAGGAGTAAAGTTTGAGAAATTGATCTAAGAAACCCTAATGAATACTAACGAAACCTTAATTCGGATTAGAAACCCTAGAAAGTGAATCCAAGTCAATAAAGTAGATTCTTGATAAAGTGTGTAATAAATAGAGTACATATTCTTTTCAGGAATTATGTGATTGTTGAATTGCTTTCTTGGATTGCTTTCTTGGTTGGAATTGCTTAATGCTTGTGAAATCATCAAATCAAGTATGTGGTTACGCTTATGAATAATCGCTTTAGTTTCATGGAAATTTCCGAAGGTTTTTATTGGTTGCTTGAAAATAACTGTTAGATGCCTTTTATTTCATGCAACTATAAAGTGACTATGATTATCACTATAAATGTGCATATATAACTGGCTAGATCTGGGTCCACCTCTGTTGCTTTGAAAAGGATAAAAAAGGGGTAATCCTAGAGCAAGGTCTAGGTTATTGTGAGTTAGAAACTGGGCTACCTACGTGTAGTGCCATGAGACTCTTTAGCATACCCTGAGTTAAGGAGTGGTCTACCTATGAGTAGTTCCATGTGACTCAACCCTAGAAACGGGTTCACTTGATAGGTGGATCATGAGGGGTTTAATGGGGACAACACAGAGGATAGGGTACTCTTGGATCGTGGAGTTATATCTAAAATGTAATCTTGGTTATTAAAAGATTAATTGAATGATTACATTGGTAACATATTTACATGATTATTGGTTCCCCCACATACCAGCTTCGGCTGTCCGACATTTTATTTGTCAGAGTTTTAGGTACAAAGCCAAAAGGACGAATAGTAAATCGTCATATTGAGAAATACATGAATTGAATTACAAGGAGGATTAGTAGAGTAGAAATTCATATGTGGATAGAAGTTTAGAGATCAAAATTTTCAAAAGGTATGCAAAGGTTTTATTTTCTTATAGCTTTCCAGTATAGTCTGTTAAAATTTAATAATTGTTCTTGGTTAAATGTCGAACCTTTGATCCAAAAATTATGGGTGCGGCTTCGACCTCTCGGTCTCCCTTAATTGGGGGTTACCGGAAGGTGGGGTCATAACACCATGTGTGAGCGTTGACACCCTCACACATTAGGGGTTTTACACACCATCAATCTTATCTAAAGTGCCTTCATCTAAATGAATGTGTGAGGCTGGCAACTCTAACACAAAATTGCAGCTAAGATATAATATCAAGTTTGGTATTAATAGAATACAATATAACAATCCCACTTTCAGTTACTACATGTTTCTATATGGATGGTTGACGCTGTAAAGAGCATTATAATGACAAATTTCAAGTCAATATGTGTTTGACACACTGATAATCAACACTGGAAGCCTAGATTTACACTGATCGGAACTCCTCATTGAATTGAATCAAGTAGTTGTTTACAAGTAGGAGGATGTTTTCCTTTGCCCATTGGGGAGAAGTCACACATCATTGTTTCACAAATCTAATTGGAAAGGAGTGAATACAATTGTTATATGTTCAGCTATACAACCAACAGTGATTTTAATTCTAAGTTGATAGAGTCACTTGAACTTTCGAGAACCCACCTCAATTGTAACATCCCTGACCTGGGTTATTCTTGACCCTAGGTGTTTTTATTAAGAAAGATGATTATATGCTTAATCTTATCTTGTCAAAAGTAATTAGGGCTCTTGAGAAACTTAGGTTTCAATTTTGGTCCTGTTTAAACAATGTTGAAGCAATGTTTGCTTATTTTGGACTAAAGTGCAAATTACCCAAGTTGAGGGGTTAAATTGCAAATTTTGCATGATAAGATGTTCCTCATGTGTTGAAGCATCATTATAATGAATATGATGCAAAGGTATGGCTTGTGGTATCCTGAGTACCAAGGAAGAGCTGATAAAGCAATGTTTATGCATTAAAACCTAGTTTTGGTGTAAAGTGCAATTTACCCAAAACCTAGGGTTCAATATGCAAATTACCACTTCAATAAGGTCCCTAATGTTTCTTGGAACCATTTAGAGCAAATAAAATGAGATGGGCGCCTCATTTGAATTAAGTTGGAGGAGAGAGAATCTTGATATTAAAATAATCAAGATTTAATCCTAATTGAAACCCTAATTCGATTTAGGGCAAAAATAAATGTATTAATTAAAGGGACTTCAACAAAAATTAAAATGGTTGGATTCATATGTGCGTGGAAATCCTTGATCCTTGCAAGGACCACGAAAATATCCAAGGGAATGGATAACTCACTCACAGTTTTATAAGAAAAAGAAATATCCACTCACATATGGATATTAATATTATATGATTTAAGGTGCTTGATTTGCTTTTCTTTAAATCATGGATGATTGAGAGGAATAAGAGGAAAACAAGATATCCTCGTTCCTAAGGAATATTAGGGGGAAGATGTGGCCATATTTTTGGGATTAAATGGATTTTTACAAAGCATATTCTCTCTCATTGAAAATTTTATAAAAAGACCTTTTACAAGCCAAATGAAAGGCTTTTACGATCCCACTTCTTCTCCTTGCTTGGGAAACGACCAAGGGAGCTTGATAGGATCAGGAGGAAGACTCCCTACCTGTTGGTAAGCTTCTTGACCTTGGTTTACCACGATTTCATGGTGGAAATCACAAATCAATTCATGATTTCTTCCTATTTCGATCTCCTCTTCAATTCTAACCATTCCTTTTCACTCAAACCTTGACGACGAGCCTTGGAATGGTGAAAGGAGTTGCATCCACCATTGTTTCCATGAGCTTGGAGATTTGGAGCTCAATAGGAGGTGGGTTTTATAACTTGAAACCCTAACTTTGTTATTGCATTCAATTCCCCATCAAATAATGATCATTTCTTTAGTTACAATTATTGATTTGGTTTATTGATGCAATTTCCATGGAAATCACAGTAGGTTTCGTGGGTCTAGAGCTTTATGATGATGACATCATCATAATAACACACCTCTACAAATATCTAGACCAAACGGTTTCAATCAGATGTCCAAACGGTTTGTGTTTTGGGAGCAAATGGTTTCAAACTGTTTAGTAGCAAACAGTTTCACCAAACCGCATGAGACCAAACGGTTTCAGACTGTTTGGTGATGTTGACCAGGGTTGACCATTTGGAGACTTGTTAAAAATGATATAGGTTAATGACCCATCAATTATTATTGATTAACTCCATTCGTTTCATGAGTTGAAGGTCCATCAATCACCTAAACCCTAATCGGGTTGAGTGTTGATTTCACAAGTGATTGAGTTTGAAACTTGGGACTGTTTGGGGATCACCCAAACGGTTTCAAAACCGTTTGGGGATCACCCAAACGGTCTCAAGACCATTTGGGGGTCACCCAAGACCGTTTGGAGGTCTAGGGTTGGATATGGTTAAGTGTTTGAAGATCCAAAGATATGGTATTAACCCTAATCGGCTAAGTGCTGATTTTGCAATGGAATGAGTTGATGTTTTGGGTTGATTGACCCAAACGGTTTCAAAACCATTTGGGGATCACCCAAGACCATTTGGAGGTCTAGGGTTAAGTATGGTTGAGCAATTGAAGGTCCAAAGATATTAAGTTGATGTACAATCAATTGTTGATTTGGTGACCAATCCTAATATCCAAACCTTAATTGAATGACATGGTTAATGATGATGTGATGGGCAAACGGTCTCAAGACCGTTTGGAGGTCATCCAAACGACCTCAAGACCATTTTGGGTCAGGACATGTTCAATCTGGATGATGGTTCATTGGTTTCAAAGTAACTAATCTTACATTGATTAATGTTGAAGGATCATCGATTCCAAACCCTTATCCATTTGATTCAAACCCTAATTGATGATCAATTGAGGGTAAATTGAGGGTCAAATCAGTTGATGGTTGACCTAATTGACTCAATTGAAGTATGATGGTAGGTCCAATTGATGATTGGTTACACAAATCCAATGATTGAAGGAATCAACATTGGAAACCCAATTCAATTCGATTGGTTGAGACCACATTTGGTCCATGCGGTTTTGAGGGGGTTTGGACCAAACGGTCTCAAGACAGTTTGAGTCCAAATAGTCTCAAGACGGTTTGGGACCAAACGATCCCAAAACCTGTTGAGTTCATGCAGTTTCAAAAAGGTACTTTAGCAAACGGTTTCAAGTGACCACCTTTAGCAAACGATCTTGAAGGTCACCTTTAGCAAACGATCTTGAAGGTCACCTTTAGCAAACGATCTTGAGGGTCACCTTTAGCAAACGGTTTCAAGTACTTGCTTTAGCAAATAGTTTCAAGCACCACCTTTACCAAACGGTTTCAAACCGTTTGAACTTTGAAAAGACCAAGATCGTTTGGGGCCCAAGTAATCAAAATGGTTTGAGGATCAATATGGTTAATCCTTTTGGATACCTAATGTAATTGAGGACTCAATTGGTTAATCCACTTGGACACCTATTGTAATTGAAGATCCAATTGGTCAATTCATTTGGATACCTCATGTAATGGAGGGCCAATGTGATTGAATCTCTTGAGAATTAAGATGATAATTGATCCATTGATCCAATGATGATTATTAAGGTTAGGTACAAAGGTTGAAACCCTAAAGTACCTAGATGATCAATACCTATAGATTAATTAACCCTAAAAGGTTATGAGAGTAATGTCTTAGTACATTATGTTAACCATAGTTGTATGTACTTGATTGAAGGGTTGATGTAACCTAATCAAGTTGAGGGGATGATGGAAAGGAATTCATACATGAGTATTGATCATGTGGTGATTAGGTTATGATCCTCAATAAAGAAATGAGGAAACCCAAATCCAAAAGGTTAATGAACCCTAACCCTAATTCAGGGTAACATAATGTAAAACCCCAATTATGAGAATGGAGAGTGAAACCCTAATTAGGACGGGTATCTCCAATTTATATGAAATGAGAAACCCTAATTGAAGGTGATTCCATGTGAAACCCTAATTAAGGTTGATTCCATGGGAAACCCTATTTGAGGGTGATGCCATGAGGAACCCTTGTTGGGATGAATAGTAAACCCTATTTTTAGGCTATATGATGAGAAAGCCTAACGAAGGGTGATGTTTTATGCCACCCTCACCCTAATGAAGTATGATAGTATGGGAAATCCTAATTCTAATATTGGAATGGTAACTAATACATTGATGGGAGAAATGCCTAAAGTGATTGACTGTAGATACCCTTATAGCAAGCAATGCTTTAACCTGAGATGAGTCCATATCATTAAAGATAGTTGGACCATTCTTATGTGTGACCTATGCACTTCATGGTAAGAGTGATAGGTTAATGGATGAAAGGATTAAGATGGGAAATACCTTAATCTAAGATAAGCTGATAACTTAAGGAAGTTGAAAGTAATGAGGAAAGTGACACATTAATATATGATAGATATCACTTTTAGCATTCCAGGATTAATATACCTTGATGCACCTCAAATCCAATATATTTGGACAAGAAGCACATGAAGTGTGTTATGTAAATTGTTACAATAAAATTTAATGAGTTTGATATACCTTGATAAGCATAGGCTAATATACCTTGAGAATAAGGGTAAGCCAAACTAATGAATATGATGTAATCAAACCATGATAAGGATGAGGAATGAACTCATACCTTGTTCTGAGAATCATTTAATGATAAATGTTAAGAGTAATGAACATGATTGGATTTTAAAGATGTGTAATGGCCTGATGAGCCATATGGTTAGATGTTTCCTGATGAGAGGTAACAAGGTGTTCTATGGGCCTTATGAGCTATGAGGATGGTTGTTGCCTAGTAAGAGGTAACAAAGTGTTTAAAGGCTGCAAAGGATTGACATAGTTCAATACCTGGAATAATGTCACAGGATTGACATAGTTCAATACCTGGAATGATAACACAGAATTGGTAATAACCCAATACCTGGAATAATAACACATGATTGGTTAAATCCCAATACTTGGAATAATGTCACAGAATTGCATAGTTCAATACCTGGAATAATAACATAGGATTGGTTAAATCCCAATACCTAGAATAATGTCACAGGATTGACATAGTTCAATACCTGGAATGATAACACAAGATTGGTAATAACCCAATACCTGGAATGATAACACAGGATTGGTAAAAACCCAATACCTGGAATAATAACACAGGATTGGTAATAACCCAATACATGGAATAGTTACACAAGATTGACATAGCTCAATACTTGGAATGGTTACATAAGATTGACATAGTTCAATACTTGGAATGATTACACAAGATTGACATAGTTCTATACTTGGAATGGATACACAGGAATAATACAAGTCTAATGATTGTACTAGTTGCACAGGATTTGTGTAATCCAATACCTGAAATACTTATAAAGGATTGGTATGGACCAATACCTAAATAAGACGTGATGATGTACACTCTCATGTCCAATATAACCAAAATTTGTTTATCAGATTGGCTAAGGCCAATAAGTTGAAATAAGAATGTCTCATGAGTGACATATCAAGATAATGAGTGTCATAAGAGAAGTTTGATATGATGGTTTAATATGAAGGATAAATGATATACATGTTCTTCCTATTCCTTATTAAAAGAATAGATGATATATTGCTCTATCATAAATAGTTGCAATGCTTACAAAGTTGAGAATGTTTTAAACTGCTTAACCTCTGCTCAGTTTCATATCTTTAAATTGCAATACAATGTTTTGGCGGAGAGTTATATCTCCCGTTGGGGCAATTTATAATTGTCTCCCCCCCCCCGTGGGATCCAATGTTTTTAGGTGGACGCGGACAAAGAGGCAGGAAACATTTGGCAGAGAAGGAACATCAGCAGCATCGAGGATAGCAGTAATATCTCAGGTGGAGATACTGCATGTCCAGTTGTATAGATAATAGTCCTATGTGTCGTCTATGTACTCTCAGGTCCTCAGGATTTAAAGATAGTGCTTTCATCATCGACTCAAGATTTTGGCTTGATGCCTCAAGGTTTTTGTGCTGTTTATATATAATGTTATAGGACAGTTAATGTTGTAATCCTTGAGAAGAGATAGTACAAGTCATGTACCTTTAAATCAGGATGCATATAATGTTATACAATGGTTCTTGATGTAAGAGATTTCTTATGTTTGGATCTCTTTGCATAAAGTTTTAATTTTTAGTGATTTTCAGTAATCCGCTGCAAATGATTCACTTCCGCTTAAGTAAATCTCGTTTTTATAAGTTGGATGCCACAATTTAGTGGTATCAGAGCTCTAGGTTCACTGAGTCTACAGAGACATAGGACTAAGGTAGTAGAGTTTGTTCTAGTGTCATACAGTGTATCTGATAGTGTCTTCTTCTCATATAGGAGAAGAAGAACTTGAAGATGACTGGGTCACATGAGGAGTTTGCTACAGAAAGCAGCAATACTGCACCAAGAAGAGGTGCAAGGAGGCAGGCAAGAGAGGGACAATTGCATGAGAACCCCCTAGCTAATCCAATTGTGATAAGAAATCCTTCCTTAGGAATCACTGTTGGGGAATTTAGGGCAACCATGATGTATTTAGTGGATCGAGCACTAGCAATGCAACCTAGATTTCCAGCCCCTAATGACGATGTTTTGGACATCAACAGGATATGTAATCCACATCAGCAAGTGGAAGCAATGGGAATTGATGAAGTTCTAGACTTAGAACAAGACTGTGCTCAACCTCAGCCTATTGAATCAATAAATAGTGAAGGAAGGAATAGGTTTCAACCCAAAAGCAGAATTTGGTATAGGTGTAGAAAGCCTGGACATATTGTAAAGAATTGTCCAACAAAGAACAAGGAAGAGAGAATTGAGAAAAGGCATATCCAAATCCAGGGAAAGAGTCCTAATAGTTCCAAAAAGGTAAAGATTTTGGTACCACCAGTACAACCAGGACCTAGTGCACCAAGGCAATGGTCATCTAGAAAGGGTAAAGAACCCTCTAGACCATACCTGGCACCCAAAATTTGCTACCGGTGTAGACAGGTTGGACATCTGGTAAGAGATTTCTCATCCAGAAATGTTATGGTCAATCAAACTCTGAGGTAGAATTAGCCTGAGGCTGTGAATAATCCACGAATCATGACAGGTTAGACAAAATAATGTCATTCTAAAATGTCTTTTATGGTTTCCTGAGTTAATTGGGAAGGTAATTGATTGAACTTTCTTTGATTAATCATGTGAGGACTTACATTTTGCATAATAAACATTATAGATGTTTCATGTTGTTCTTACCTCTATGAGAAGAAGATGAGGTATTGAAGAGATGCCTGGATAAAATCCAGTGATGTTAAATCTTATATTTGTGATAATATGAAAAAGAAGGAATATAATAGCATAAAAAGTGCATACTACTTAATCTCAGTATTTATATACCCTGGCTAGGTATACAACTATTGATGATAAAGTGAGTATGGAAACTATTAGATTGTAATCTTTTTGGTTGCCCTGATCAAGCAGTCATTCTGATACAATCTAATGAGTATCATGAAATAAGAAGCATGGAATGAATAAATGTTTCATGTTCTAAGCATAAGAAAGAGAAATCTGAGATAACCTCAGGTGAGCATGTTTGTATGAGAAATTAAAAGCATAATCCTCATAAGATTAGAATGAGGAATATGATTCCTTGTTTTCTTTTCTCTCAGGGACATGGCAATCAAGTGGGTCATAGGACACTTGATATGCATAATATAAAGATGTTTATGTGATGGATACTTAGAAAGGTATCAGTTTATCTTGGACTTTGGCTCCAAGATGAAAATATATGTAACAAGTAATGTCCCAAGATGAAAGGAAGATAAATAGGTGATGTGTTTTTAATACATGTGATAGATACCAAGGTAATAGATTCGGGTATCTAAGAAATAATAGATGGTTTATGCTGAATATGTGAAATGGTCAATTATGAAATCAAATTAATCATGTAAAACAATATGAACATCACATGTTAGGGGTTTATGTTTTGCAAAAACATAACAATTGAAGATATCTTTGAGATAAGTTCTTAATTGATAAGTAACCTTTCCTTATGATAAGAGAATGTATAACTAATGAGATAGTTAGTGCAGGTAATAAAGAAAGATAGTATGGTGTTATCAGGTGAGATGACACAATTAGGGTATGAAAAGACTTATAGTCTCAAGTGGATGATAGAATATAATTGTGATCTTGAAAGAGAAATACTGAACCAACTAAGGAACATGGGAGTATGCGTTCCATGTGAACCATTCCATGATAAATTTGTGTGAAATAACTTTTTGTTGATCAAAACTCTATGGGGTCTCCATAATAATGAGGTGTTATGTGAGTACATGATGATATGATGCATGGATAATATCTATTTCTCTTTATCAGGGATTTCGGGGATGAAATCCTTGTTAGGGGTTTATAATTTGTAACATCCCTGAACTGGGTTATACTTAACCCTAGGTGTTTTGATTAAGAAATATGATTATATGCTTAATATTATCTTGTGAAAAGTAATTAGGGATCTTGAGAAACTTATGTTTCAATTTTGGTCATGTTTAAACAATGTTGAAGCAATGTTTGCTTATTTTGAACTAAAGTGCAAATTACCCAAGTTGAGGGGTTAAATTGCAAATTTTGCATGATAAGATGTTCCTCATGTGTTTAAGCATCATGAGAATGAAGATGATGCAAAGGTATGGCTTGTGGTAGCCTGAGTACCAAGGAAGAGCTGCTAAAGCAATGTTTATGCATTGAAACCTAGTTTTGGTGTAAAGTGCAATTTACCCAAAACCTAGGGTTCAATATGCAAATTACCATTTCAATAAGGTCCCTAATGTTTCTTGGAACCATTTAGAGAAAATAAAATGAGAGGGGCGCCTCATTTGAATTAAGTTGGAGGAGAGAGAATCTTGATATTAAAATAATCAAGATTTAATCCTAATTGAAACCCTAATTCAATTTAGGGCAAAAATAAATGTATTAATTAAAGGGCCTTCAACCAAAATTAAAATGTTTGGATTCATATGTGCGTGTACATCCTTGAGTCTTGCAAGGACCACGAAAATATCCAAGGGAATGGATAACTCACCCACAATTTTATAAGAAAAAGAAATATCCACTCACATATGGATATTAATATTATATGATTTAAGGTGCTTGATTTGCTTTTTCTTTAAATCATGGATAATTGAGAGTAATAAGAAGAAAACAAGATAGCCTTGTTCCTAAGGAATATGAGGGGGAAGAGGCGGCCATATTTTTGGGATTAAATGGATTTTTACAAAGCATATTCTCTCTCATTGAAAAATGTTATAAAAAGACCTTTTACAAGCCAAATGAAAGGATTTTACGACCCCACTTCTTCTCCTTGCTTGGGAAACGACCAAGGGAGCTTGGGAGGATCATGAGGACGACTCACTACCTGTTGGTAAGCTTCTTGACATTGGTTCACCACGATTTCATGGTGGAAATCACAAATCAATGCATGATTTCTTCCTATTTCGATCTCCTCTTCAATTCTAACCATTCCTTTTCACTCAAACCTTGAGGACGAGCCTTGGAATGGTGAAAGGAGTTGCATCCACCATTGTTTCCATGAGCTTGGATCTTTGGAGCTCAATTGGAGGCGGGTTTTATAACTTGAAACCCTAACTTTGTTATTGCATTCAATTCCCCATCAAATAATGATCATTTCTCTAGTTACAATTATTGATTTGGTTGATTGATGCAATTTCCATGGAAATCACAGAAGGTTTCGTGGGTCTAGAGCTTGATGATGATGAAATAATCATAAGCACACACCTCTCCAAATATCTAGACCAAACGGTTTCGATTAGATGTCCAAACAGTTTGTGTTTTGGGAGCAAACGGTTTCAAACCGTTTAGTAGCAAACAGTTTCACCAAACCGCATGAGACCAAACCGTTTCAGACCATTTGGTGATGTTGACCAGGGTTGACCATTTGGGGACTTGTTCACAATGATCTAGGTTAATGACCCATCAATTATTATTGATTAACTCCAATCGGTTCATGAGTTGAAGGTCCATCAATCACCTAAACCCTAATCAGGTTGAGTGCTGATTTCACAGGTGATTGAGTTTGAAACTTGGGTGGATTGACCCAAACGGTTTCAAAACTGTTTGGGGATCAACCAAACGGTCTCAAGACCGTTTGGGGGTCACCAAAGACCATTTGGAGGTCTAGGGTTGGATATGGTTAAGTGTTTGAAGATCCAAAGATATGGTATTAACCCTAATCGGCTAAGTGCTGATTTTGCAATGGAATGAGTTGATGTTTTGGGTTGATTGACCCAAACGGTTTAAAATTCATTTGGGGATCACCCAAACGGTCTCAAGACCGTTTGGTGATCACCTAAGACCATTTGTATGTCTAGGGTTAAGTATGGTTGAGCAATTTAAGGTCCAAAAATATTAAGTTGATGTACAATCAATTGCTTATTTGGTGACCAATCCTAGTATCCAAACCTTAATTGAATGACATGGTTAATGATTATGTGATGGGAAAACGGTCTCAAGACCATTTGGAGGTCATCCAAACGACCTCAAGACCATTTGGGGTCAGGTCATGTTCAATCTAGATGATGGTGCAATGGTTTCAAAGTAACTAATCTTACATTGATTAATGTTGAAGGATCATCGATTCCAAACCCTAATCCATTTGATTCAAACCCTAATTAATGATCAATTGAGGGTCAATTTAGGGTCAAATCAGTTGACGGTTGACCTAATTGACTCAATTGAAGTATGATGGTAGGTCCAATTGATGATTGGTTACAGAAATCCAATGATTGAAGGAATCAACATTGGAAACCCAATTCAATTTGATTGGTTGAGACCACATTTGGTCCATGTGGTTTTTAGGGGGTTTGGACCAAACGGTCTCAAGACCGTTTGAGTCCAAATGGTCTCAAGACCGTTTGGGACCACACGATCCCAAAACCGGTTGAGTTCATGCGGTTTCAAAAAGGTACTTTAGCAAACGGTTTCAAGTGACCACCTTTAGCAAACGATCTTGAAGGTCACCTTTAGCAAACGATCTTGAAGGTCACATTTAGCAAACGATCTTGAGGGTCACCTTTAGCAAATAGTTTCAAGTACTTGCTTTAGCAAATGGTTTCAAGCACCACCTTTACCAAACGGATTTAAACCGTTTAAACTTTGAAAAGACCAAGACCGTTTGGGGCCCAAGTAATCAAAATGGTTTGAGGATCAATATGGTTAATCCTTTTGGATACCTAATGTAATTGAGGACTCAATTGGTTAATCCACTTGGACACCTATTGTAATTGGAGATCCAATTGGTCAATTCATTTGGATACCTCATGTAATGGAGAGCCAATGCGATTGAATCTCTTGAGAATTAAGATAATGATTGATCCATTGATCCAATCATGATTATTAATGTGGAAACACATCCCACTATCACACAGACAGCGAGGTGTTATGCGAAAACGTTCGGAAATCACCATAACCACATATTATCAAAAACACGGGTTAATTAAAACTGATTGCAGAAAGCTGATAAACTGAGAAACTATTACATGTAGGTCCTCATCCTGCAAAGAAATAGGTTATATAAGATTATGAGATCTGATACGTGTCCACAGCTTAGAGGAATAGCTGTCTGACCATCACATGAGTTCATCACCTATTTATACATACATAATGGCCCACATCCGGCCAGCAGTAGGATATACAAAACCTCAGCAGCTATACATCGTGAAACAATGTCAAAACACCTCCAAGGACCTGAGAGTACAGGGATGACTCTAAGACTCTACTACAAAACAACCAAAACAGCAGCATATCCATCGCTTGCCTTCTACTGCCCATCTTGCTGCTCGGTCGCAACTCCGCGACCACCACCATGCCTAGCTTGAACACCTAAAAAGGGTGTAAACCAGCGGGGTGAGACACACAGTCCCTGCAAGAAACATAACTCCCCACTGAAACTATAGAACCTTAGAAAGATAAAGCAACAACAGCAGATAACTAATAAGAAGTATAACAAGAGCAGTTTATAAGGTAAGGCTATTCATACCGTCAAGCTTACCAGATGCACGGAAGGCATATATCCAACTATTTCTTTATGGAACATGATTAACAAGATAAGCATTTTAAGGGCTTACCACATAACACGAGGAACATATAAGTATCTGCAAGGTATAACAAGATTAACTACACAAACAAGGCCTCAACCAATGTTCCGTGTTTTAGCAGTAAATACTATACGGCTGGATTACATATTCTTATGCCCTAAGGAAGTGAACTGTACCGTTCAAATCCAACCGACGGCTGTGAAACCCGAAGTCGGTGCCATACCGGGTCAATGGAAGAACCGGACTCCACGACCTCCCACCTCGTGGTCAGTGCATGAGAACCAAAGCAGGACCGCAGTCTCATGCTTAAGTGGCCTCAGCCACAGGGTTAGGCTACCCTCTGCCTAGCCTGCCTCGGTATAGGTATCGGCGCTAGTGAAACTGAGCCACGGGCCTGTTCACCATGCTTTGATCCATGAACGCATTCATGCTCCCATATCACATATCCTGAGCCATGGGCCTATTCACTATGCTCTTCACATACTGAGCTACGGGCCTGAATCCGCACTCTCGAGTCTACAACTGAAGTTGCACTCTTACCTCCTCACTTTAGGTTAGGAGTAACCTCGCATACTCAACAATATGCGCTCCGGGTTAACCCGTAGGAGAACCCGTTTCACCATCACCAGCTCCTGACGATGATGGATCTATGGCCAGGGCAACTACATGATATATTCCACTGTGATTAATTAGTATCTTTTATATGGATTGCAAGATTCAACCAAGTTATATAACATGTAAACAAATTAAACAGTATGAAACTCAACAGTATGCTTTCATTGTAATCAACATCATCCTGACCCATCACAAGGATCCACATTACATGTTATCACTTGGCTTCTTGCCAATCATCTAGATCCATCTCAAGGATCATCACATTGCCATGGGATCTCAATTCCTCATCACATAGTGCCACTGCCTCTCAAGGCTTACATCATTAACATGGAATAGCAGTCCCAAGCACTTTAGTCAATTACATTATACAGATTATCTCAATATCAAGAGTAACCATCACAGCAGAGTTACTCAACGTGTATATAAATATATATATATATATATATATATATATATATATATATATATATATATATATATATATATACCTTATAGCCCTTTTTACTTGGCTAAGCATCACCTACATGGTTAGTATACACAATAATAATAGGCTTAACAGAAAGACCATGCTATCAATATAAGGTGTCATTAATGATTATGTGCTTTATCAATCATGCCTCAACTTGTGATCATAAGCATAGGTTACTTTATTAAGCAAGGCATCCTACATGCTTATCATTTGCTCAGCATTATACATGATCATATACACATGAAATGTTGTGTTAGAATACATGAATGTGATCTACTACATTAAGTATATCATAATAAACTAAACATGATAGAATCCAACATATCGGGTTTCAAATGAGGAATAAGACTCTCACTATAGCGCCCACTACCCTCACCACAGGTGGTATCGGGTAGGGCACCCTCATCTATAACCCAACTCATAACGGTCAGCACACCAGTGTCTATCGACCAACATAAGGGCGTGACGTGCAACGCTACGTCAGGCATGTCGTGCACTCACCAGTGATGTGCACAGAGGCATCGTGCAACGCTGCTTCGGCACACAGAGCATATCGTGCAACAGGGTGTCGTGCTGGTGGCTGACACTCATACAGGGCTAGTGTGGGGCCCATCACAGAACTACTAGCAACATCCGCCTCAAGGCACAACGACCCCAAACTCCATCTAAGTCAGGTGTGTATCGGGCAAGGTACTCCACAAGAGGTAACATCTAAGGATGTAGCTCAAACTTCCGACATGGGATCTATCGTTCAACCAACCAACCCATGGACTATCGTCCATCACAAGCATAGATTGGGGTGTGACGCCCATCACAAGGTTAGGGACTAAAGGGGTATCGGGTAGAACATGTAGCATAGAGTGACGCCCGTCACAGACAGGTTCAAGAACCAAGGTGTCGTCTATCACAACAATCAACAAGCCATCCAAAGCTCAAGGTCAAGAGGCTATCGGGCACCACCCCTATAAACACCCTAACGGCCAAGAAACAACTCCAAAAGGTCGTCATCAACCTCAAGCACAAGAGCACTAAACCCTAATGGATCAAGAAGATGGCTCACCTCTCAACAACTAAGAGAGAGGGGTCTTGCACATCATTTATCACCAAACGGACAGCACAAGGAACAACCCTAGGAAGGTTCACAACTATCACCAAGCTCACCCTTCAAGTCCATGGTGAGAGGAGGGTATTGCTCAAGCTACTAGAACACAAGCTCACCTCTCAACTTAAACGAGAGAGGAGTTTTGCTCATGACACTGGAACTCAAGCTCACCCCTCAAGACTAAGGAGAGAAATGAGTATTGCTCACCAAGAAACCCTAGATCATAGGTTCGGCCAACAAGGTGCAACTAAGCAAGGGAATCAAACTAACAACACATAGCCGATCATAAACCACAAGAACAAGAACATAGAAGATAGTAATGTAGTTAGGGTTAGGAGTTATGTAACCCGCCTTAAGCAAGCTCCAAGCTCCTAGCTCCAAGCACCACCAAGGAAGAAGGAGACTCCAAGGAAGGGATCGACCACCAAGCTAGCTCCTCCAAGGGTATCAGCCACCAAGCTTGCAAGAAAGGGAGTGTGTCGTACACCAAGGTAGAGGAGAAACTAAGGAACTAAAGGGATCCTTAGCAAGGGAAAGGAAATGCATATATAGAAGGGGATGGAGGAGAAACCAAAGCAAAGCAAAGAAAGGTGTCACCCACCTAGGGACACTTGTCCATGTGCAAAAACCACCACTCTAGCATGCCCTAAACACATGTCCAAGGCCATTGCCACATGCAAGCATCAAGCACCAAGTGTCCACTAGTGGTGACACAAATGAGGTCAAAGATGGTCAAAGGTCATGGGCGACACACTTGGACGACACACCTCCAACATGGGCGACACATCCCTGGGCGACACAGCCTGGGTGACACAAGATCCTCCTCACCCGTCACAAGGTCCAAAGTAACAAAGGCAAGGCACCACAAGGCCCAACAAGCTCAACCAAGCCCAAAGGAACTCAAGCAACGGGCCCAAACCTTCCCTTCAACACTAGAGGAAGCAAGAAGAGGGAGGAACACCTCACAAGGTGACAAACTTGCCCACAAACCCTAGACTTGGGTTAATTTCAAGTAGCACCTCCAACTCTCAACAAAGCACAACCAAACCCTAATCACCACTAAAGGTGATTAACAAGAAACTAAGCATCAGGGTTAAGCAAAGAAAATAGGGTAAACCCTAAACGAAGGTCAGGGTCCTTGCAAGCTAACCCCCTTCAAAGGGATTTCGTCCCCGAAATCCGAAGAGAAAAGTGAGGGGTACTTCCTTCTCATCTCTTCCTCAAGCTCCCACGTGGCTTCCTCAACGCCACGATGATGCCAAAGAACCTTCACAAGAACCAGGTCCTTCCTCTTCATCTTCTTAATCCTTCGGTCAAGGATCACCATAGGACCTTCCTCATAGGTCACATCTTCATCAAGCTCAACCTCAACTGGCTATATCATTGATCCTGAATCTAGATGACTTTTCTTCAGCATACTGACATGGAACACTGGATGTAACATGTGCAACTCTAGAGGCAGCTCTAACTTGTAAGCTACCTTTCCAACACGTGTTATGACTGGGTAAGGCCCCATATACCTGGGTGCTAGCTTACCCTTCCGGCCAAATCTTAGCACACCTTTCCATGGCGAGACTTTATGATACACTTTGTCTCCTACCTGGAATTCCAAAGGTCGTCTGCGATTGTCTGCGTAAGTCTTCTGCCTGTCCTGTGCCGCTTTCAACTGTTGATGTATCACTTTGATCTTTTCTGTTGTCTATTGCACTAACTCAGGACTCAAAAGTTGATATTCACCAGACTCATACCAACACAAATGAGATATGCACGTCCTTCCATTCAAAGCCTCATAGGGAGCCATTTCAATGCTCTGCTGATAACTGTTGTTGTAGGCAAACTCTATCAGACTGAGATGTACATCCCAACTACCTAAGAACTACAAAACACAAGCCCAAAGGAGATCCTCTAAAGTCTGAATAGTCCTCTCAGACTGTCCATCTGTCTGCGGGTGGAAAGCGGTACTGAACCTCAACTATGTTCCCAACGCTTTGTGCAACTGTTCCCAGAAATGACTCGTGAACTGAGGACCTCTGTCAGAAACTATCGTTGCTGGCACACCGTGCAAACGGACTATCTCATCCACGTATACTCGAGTGAGCTTCTCGACTGTATACGTTGTCTTTACTGGTAGGAAATGGGCAGACTTCGTCAATTTGTCCACTATCACCCAAATGGAATCATGATTTCTAGTTGTCATGGGTAGACCAACTACGAAATCCATGGTTATATGATCACATTTCCACTATGGTATTGGCAAGGGTTGCAACGTACCTGCCAGCTTTTGATGCTCAGCCTTGACTTGCTGACATACCGCACATCTAGCCACAAACTCAGCTACATCTCTCTTCATGCCAGGCCACCAATACAAGTCCTTCAGACTATGATCAATCTTGGTGACACCTGGATGCATAGCATACATCGACGTGTGTACTTCCTCGAGCACTAACTTCCTAAGATTGTCAGCATCGGGGACCACCATCCTATCACAATAGCAAACTAGTCCATCCTCGGACTCATGGAACCCATCACGCTTTTTACTGCCAAACTATGATCTGATCAACTGTACTGTATCATCTATTTGTTGCGCATCTTTGATCTGTTGTCTCAACATAGGCTTGACTTGCATCTGTGCTAAGAGTCTAGCTAATGAGGAAACTTCCATCTGCACATTCATCTTCCGTAAGGAAACAAACATATCTCATCTATGGCATACCAGGGAACTCAATTGTGCCTTCTTTGAAGAAAGAGAAGAAGACTTTCGGCTAAGCGCATCAGCTACCACATTCGCCTTACCAGGATGATACTCGATTGTGCAGTCGTAATCATTGATTAACTCCATCAATCGACGTTGTCGCATGTTCAACTCATGCTGCGAAAAGATGTATTTCAGATTCTTATGATCCGTAAAGATTTGACACACCTCCCCATAAAGATAGTGTCTCCAAATCTTTAACGTGTGGACCACTGCTGCCAACTCCAAATCATGAGTCGGATAGTTCTCCTCATGTTTCTTAAGCTGTCGTGAAGCAAAAGAAACCACATGATCTTCCTACATCAGCACACAACCTAAACCTTTCTTGGAAGCATCACAGAAAACAACATAGCCCTTTCTAGGCTCTGGAAACACCAACACTGGAGCACTGGTCAGCTTTTCCTTCAAACTCTGGAAAGCTTGCTGACATCGATCATCCCAGACAAAAGGTACATCCTTTCTGGTCAACTTTGTCATTAGCAACGCAATCGCACTAAAATCCTTGATAAACCTCTGGTAGTATCCCGCTAGACCCAAGAAACTACAAACTTCTGTCGGCATCTTTGGCTGCTCCCAATCTGCAACGGATTCCACCTTTTTTGGATCTACTTTGATTCCTTCTGCAGATATCACATGACCCAAGAAAGTCACTTCTTCCAACCAGAACTCACACTTACTGAACTTGGCATATAACTGATGTTGGAGAAGAAGAGTCAACGCTAGTCAAAGATGTCGCTCATGCTCTTGCTTATCCTGACTATAGATCAAGATGTCATCTATGAAGACTACGACAAACTGATCTAGGAACAGACGAAACACTTTGTTCATCAAATCCATGAAAGCAGCAGGTACATTGGTTAGCCCGAACAGCATAACCACAAACTCGAAGTGACCATACCTCGTCCTGAAAGCTGACTTTGGTATGTCATCCGCCTTAATCCTCAACTGATGATATCCAGACTGTAGATCGATCTTTGAAAACACTGTAGCACCACGCAACTGATCAAACAGATTGTCTATCCTCGGTAATGGGTACTTGTTCTTGATCATAACCTTGTTCAACTACCGGTAATCTATACATAGCTGCATCGACTTGTCCTTCTTCTTAACAAACAACACTGGAGCACCCCAAGGTGACGTACTCGGTCGGATGAAACCTTTCTCCAACAACTCTTATTACTACTTCTTAAGCTCTATCATCTCTACTGGAGCCATCCTATATGGTGTCTGCGCAACTGGCTGCGTTCCTGGTATCAGATTGATCTCAAAATCAATCTCTCGGGGTGGAGGAACTCCAGGAAACTCATCAGGAAACACGTCGGCAAACTCTCAGACAACTGACACTTCTTCGAGACTAGGACCTTTCACCTTGGTATCCACAACGGTATCCACAACGTGGGCTAAGAATGCCTCGCATCCTTATCGTAGCAACTTTTCTACCGCCATAGCTGATACCAGACACGTCGGGAGAATCTTCCTATCTCCCTGGAAGATCCATTTCTTTCCAGCATCATCAAACATAGCCTGCTTGGAACCACAGTCCAAAACCACCTTATACTTCTCTAAGGTATCCATCCCAAGGATAACATCGAACCCATGCATATCAAGTGGTATAAGATCCACTTGAATGTTGTGTCCCGAGAAAGACAAGACACAAGATGGACACTCTTCTCGGAGCATTGAGGAACCATCAAGAGGGGTTTCTAACAACAAGCTATACTTCTTACCGCTAATAGGTAAACGACAGTTTTCAAGCATACTATAGGCGATAAAAGAGTGTATAGCACCCAGGTCAACCAGAACAGATATAAAGCAAGAAGAAGACATATCAGAATGAAATAACACCATCTGACCTGTCACTACTTGCGGGTTGGCTATCGCTTTCGGCTGACTCATAGCATAGAATCGAGTTGTTGCTTGCTGTCCATGTCCTCTGCTTCCTTGAGCAGATGATCCTGCTTGAGACGCTTGACCGCGTCCTCGCCCTCTGCTACCACTGGGCTGCTATCTATCATACCCTTGTTGATTCTGCCTCAGATGTTGTGTCACTTCAACATCTCTGTTAGGGCAATTTAACTTGAAATGCCCTGTCTGACCGCAGATATAACATGCCCTATCTTCAAATCGTGGCCTAGATGGCCCTGTCACTGCCACAGAAGTTGTACTATGTGCCTTAGACGGTGAAGAAACATAACCTCTTCCCTTACTCGGAGACCACTGTGATGGTACACTGGAACCTCTCATCACTGACGGTGCTGAAAACCTGGGCTTCTTGAAGCCACCAAACCTCTGTCCCTGAAACTGAGCAGGCCTTTTGTGAGACATAGATTCTCTTTTCTCCCTTACTGACCTTTCAATCCTCCAGACAGATTCCACGAACGTAGAAAAATGTTCTTGATTCTCCAACGCAGAAGTAGGGGTTGTCAGCTCAGCACTCAGACCTTTCTCAAAGTGTCTGATCCGTTCTTCATCTGTCGCTGCCATGTGAGGACAAAACCTCAGCAGGTCCATGAACTTGGCCTCGTACTCAGTGATGTTCATCGTTCCTTGTCGCAAGCGCTCAAACGGACTGATCTTCTCATCCAGATACGTCTTCAGAAAGTATCTACTGACGAACTCGCACCGGAAAACCTCCCAACCGATCACCTCACCAGGTCGCTTCTCTTCTTCGATGGTCCACCAGTGACCAGCACTACCTATCAGAAGGTAGACAGCGTGCTTTACTTTGTCTGCTTCGGGGATGTCGAGGATCCGGAAAGCCTTCTCAAGACTTGTCAGCCACAGATATGCATCCGCGGGATCAGCCGTTCCAGCATAATCCGAAGCTCCGACTCGGCAAAGCTGCTCAAAGGTCTTCCCAATACCCGATGCTTCTCCATGGGGAGCCTGTGCTCTCAGCGGAGGCACTAGCAATCGCTCAACCATGAGATTCATCATAGCCATCATCTGCCCCATAAGCTATTGGTAGGCAAGATGTTCAAGAATGGCTGGGTCAAGCTGGGGGACCTCAGGCACCCGATCTTCATGTGCCTGACCTAAAGCTCCATCAACTGATGCAGCATCTCTATGCTCAGGAGCATGTTCTTCATGGTTTCCAGACATCTTGGCTTTTCTTCCGCTGAGGGCAGAAGATGATGGTAAGAAAATCTGGAATACTCACAAGAACAGACACAACCTAGTCCTAAATCCCTGTAGACTCAGCGAACCTAGAGCTCTGATACCAAAACTTGTGGCAACACATCCCACTATCACACACACAGTGAGGTGTTATGCGAAAATGTACGGAAATTGCCATAACCATAGATTATCAAAAACACGGGTTAATTAAAATTGATTGCGAAAAGTTGATAAACTGAGAAACTATTACATGTAGGTCCTCATCCTGCAAAGAAATAGGTTATATAAGATTACGAGATATGATATGTGTCCACAGGTTAGAGGAATAGCTGTCTAACCATCACATGAGTTCATCACCTGTTTATACATACATAAAGGCCCACATCTGGCCAGCAGCAGGATATACAAAACCTCAGCAGCTATACATCGTGAAACAACGTCAAAACACCTCCAAGGACCTGAGAGTACAGGGATGACTCTAAGACTCTACTACAAAACAACCAAAACAGCAGCATATCCATCGCTTGCCTTCTATTGCCCATCTTGCTGCTCGGTCGTAACTCCGCGACCACCACCACGCCTAGCTTGAATACCTAAAAAGGGTGTAAACCAGCGGGGTGAGACACACAGTCCCAGTGAGAAACATAACTCCCCGCCGAAACTATAGAACCTCATAAAGATAAAGCAACAACAGTAGATAACTGATAAGAAGTATAATAAGAGCAGTTTATAAGGTAAGGCTATTCATACCGTCAAGCTTACCAGATGCACAGAAGGCATATATCCAACTATTTCTTTATGGAACATGATTAACAAGATAAGAATTTTAAGGGATTACCACATAACATGAGGAACATATAAGTAGTTGTAAGGTATAACAAGATTAACTACACAAACAAGGCGTCAACTAATGTTCCGTGTTTTGCCTTAAGCAGTAAATACTATACGGCTGGATTACATATTCTTATGCCCTGAGGAAGTGAACCGTACCGTTCAAATCCAACCGACGGCTGCAAAACCCGGAGCCGGTGTCATACCAGGTCAATGGAAGAGCCGGACTCCACGACCTCCCACCTCATGGTCAGTGCATGAGAACCAAAGCAGGACCGCAGTCTCATGCTTAAGTGGCCTCAGTCACAGGGTCAGGCTATCCTCTGCCTAGCCCGCCTCGGTATAGGTATCGGCGCTAGTGAAATTGAGCCACGGGCCTGTTCACCGTACTCTGAGCCATGAACACATTCATGATCCCATATCACATATCCTGAGCCATGGGCCTGTTCACCATGCTCTTCACATACTGAGCTACGGGCCTGAATCCGCACTCTGGAGTCTACAACCGAAGTTGCACTCTTACCTCCTCACTTTATGCTAGGAGTAACCTCACATACTCAACAATATGTGCTCCGGGTTAACCCGTAGGAGAACCCATTTCACCATCACCAGCTCCTGACGATGATGGATCTATGGCCAGGGCAACTACATGATATATTCCATTGTGATTAATTAGTATCTTTTATATGGATTGCAAGATTCAACCAAGTTATATAACATGTAAACAAATTAAACAGTATGAAACTCAACAGTATGCTTTCATTGTAATCAGCATCATCCTGACCCATCACAAGGATCCACATTACATGTTATCACTTGGCTTCTTGCCAATCATCTAGATCCATCTCAAGGATCATCACACTGCCATGGGATCTCAATTCCTCATCACATAGTGCCACTGCCTCTCAAGGCTTACATCATTAACATGGAATAGTAGTCCCAAGCACTTTAGTCAATTACATTATACATATTATCTCAATATCAAGAGCAACCATCACAGCAGAGTTACTCAACGTATATATATATATATATATATATATATATACCTTATATCCCTTTTTACTTGGCTAAGCATCACCTGCATGGTTAGTATACACAATAATAATAGGCTTAACAGAAAGACCATGCTATCAATATAAGGTGTCATTAATGATTATGTGCTTTATCAATCATGCCTCAACTTGTGATCATAAGCATAGGTTACTTTATTAAGCAAGGCATCCTACATGCTTATCATTTGCTCAGCATTATACATGATCATATACACATGAAATGTTGTGTTAGAATACATGAACGTGATCTACTACATTAAGTATATCATAATAAACCAAACATGATAGAATCCAACATATCGGGTTTCAAATGAGGAATAAGACTCTCACTATAGTGCCCACTACCCTCACTACAAGTGGTATCGGGCAGGGAACCCTCATCTATAACCCAACTCATAACGGTCAGCACACTAGTGTCTATCAGCCAACACAAGGGCATGACGCGCAACGCTACGTCAGGCATGTCATGCACTCACCAGTGTTGTGCACAGAGGCATCGCGTGATGCTGCGTCGGCACACAGAGCATATCGTGCAACAGGGTGTCGTGCTGGTGCACAGGGCTAGTGTGGCACCCGTCACAGAACTACTAGCAACATCTGCCTCAAGGCACAACGACCCCAAACTCCATCTAAGTCAAGTGTGTATCGGGCAAGGTACTCCACAAGAGGTAACGTCTAAGGATGTAGCTCAAACTGCCGACATGGGACCTATCGTTCAACCAACCAACCCATGGCCTATCGGCCGTCACAAGCATAGACTGGGGTGTGACGCCCGTCACAAGGTCAGGGACTAAAGGGGTATCGGGCAGAACATGTAGCATAGAGTGACGCCCATTACACACAGGTTCAAGAACCAAGGTGTCATCTATCACAATCATCAACAAGCCATCCAAAGCTCAAGGTCAAGAGGCTATCGGGCACCACCCCTATAAACACCCTAACGGACAAGAAACAACTCCACAAGGTCGTCATCAACCTCAAGCACAAGAGCACTAAACCCTAATGGATCAAGAAGATGGCTCACCTCTCAACAACTAAGAGAGGGGTCTTGCACATCATCTATCACCAAACGGACAGCACAAGGAACAACCCTAGCAAGGTTCACAACTATCACCAAGCTCACCCTTCAAGTCCATGGTGAGAGGAGGGTATTGCTCAAGCTACTAGAACACAAGCTCACCTCTCAACTTAAACGAGAGAGGAGTGTTGCTCATGACACTGGAACTCAAGCTCACTCCTCAAGACCAACGAGAGAAAGGAGTATTGCTCACCAAGAAACCCTAGATCATAGGTTCGGCCAACAAGGTGCAACTAAGCAAGGGAATCAAACTAACAACACATAGCCGATCATAAACCACAAGAAAAGGAACATAGAAGATAGTAATGTAGTTAGGGTTAGAAGTTATGTAACCCGCCTTAAGCAAGCTCCAAGCACCACCAAGGAAGAAGGAGACTCCAAGGAAGGGATCGACCACCAAGCTAGCTCCTCCAAGGGTATCGGCCACCAAGCTTGCAAGAAAGGGAGTGTGTCGTGCACCAAGGTAGAGGAGAAACTAAGGAACTAAAGGGATCCTTAGCAAGGGAAAGGAAATGCATATATAGAAGGGGATGGAGGAGAAACCAAAGCAAAGCAAAGCAAAGCAAGGTGTCACCCACCTAGGGACACTTGTCCATGTGCAAAAACCACCACTCTAGCATGCCCTAAACACATGTCCAAGGCCATTGCCACATGCAAGCATCAAGAACCAAGTGTCCACTAGTGGTGACACAAACGAGGTCAAAGATGGTCAAAGGTCATGGGCGACACACTTGGACGACACATCTCCAACATGGGCGAAACATCCCTGGGCGACACAGCCTAGGAGACACAAGCTCCTCCTCGCCCGTCACAAGGTCCAAAGGAACAAAGGCAAGGCACCACAAGGCCCAACAAGCTCAACCAAGCCCAAAGGAACTCAAGCAATGGGCCCAAACCTTCCCTTCAACACTAGAGGAAGCAAGAAGAGGGAGGAACACCTCACAAGGTGACAAACTTGCCCACAAACCCTAGACTTGGGTTAATTGCAAGTAGCACCTCCAACTCTCAACAAAGCACAACCAAACCCTAATCACCACTAAAGGTGATTAACAAGCAACTAAGCATCAGGGTTAAGTAAAGAAAACAGGGTAAACCCTAAATGAAGGTCAGGGTCCTTACAATTAAGGTTAGGTACAAAGGTTGAAACCCTAAAATACCTAGATGATCAATACCTATATATTAATTAACCCTAAAAGGTTATGAGAGTAATGTCTTCGTACACTATGTTAACCATAGTTGTATGTACTTGATTGAAGGGTTGATGTAACCTAATCAAGTTGAGGGGATGATGGAAAGGAATTCATACATGAGTATTGATCATGTGGTAATTAGGTTATGATCCTCAATAAAGAAATCAGGAAACCCTAATCCAAAAGGTTAATGAACCCTAGCCCTAATTCAGGGTAACATAATGTAAAACCCTAATTATGAGAATGGAGAGTGGACCCTAATTAGGACGGGTATCTCCAATTGATATGAAATGAGAAACCCTAATTGAAGGTGATTCCATGTGAAACCCTAATTAAGGTTGATTCCATGAGAAACCCTATTTGAGGGTGATGCCATGAGGAACCCTTGTTGGGATGAATAGTAAACCCTAATTTTAGGCAATATGATGAGAAAGCCTAACGAAGGGTGATGTTTTATGCCACCCTCACCCTAATGAAGTATGATAGTATGGGAAATCCTAATTCTAATATTGGAATGGTAACTAATACATTGATGGGAGAAATGCCTAAAGTGATTGACTGTAGATACCCTTATAGCAAGCAATGCTTTAACCTGAGATGAGTCCATATCATTAACGATAGTTGGACCATTCTTATGTGTGACCTATGCACTTCATGGTAAGAGTGATAGGTTAATTGATGAAAGGATTAAGATGGGAAATACCTTAATCCAAGATAAGCTGATAACTTAAGGAAGTTGAAAGTAATGAGGAAAGTGACACATCAATATGTGATAGATATCACTTTTAGCATTCTATGATTAATATACCTTGATTCACCTCAAATCCAATATATTTGGACAAGAAGCACATGAAGTGTGTTATGTAAATTGTTACAATAAAATGTAATGAGTTTGATATACCTTGATAAGCATAGGCTAATATACCTTGAGAATAAGGGTAAGCCAAACTAATGAATATGATGTAATCAGACAATGATAAGGATGAGGAATGAACTCATACCTTGTTCTGAGAATCATTTAATGATAAATGTTAAGAGTAATGAACATGACTGGATTTTAAAGATGTGTAATGGCCTGATGAGCCATATGGTTAGATGTTGCCTGATGAGAGGTAACAAGGTGTTCTATGGGCCTTATGAGCTATGAGGATGGTTGTTTCCTAGTAAGAGATAACAAAGTGTTTTAAAGGTTGCACAGGATTGACATAGTTCAATACATGGAATAATGTCACAGGATTGACATAGTTTAATACCTAGAATGATAACACAGGATTGGTAATAACCCAATACCTAGAATAATAACACAAGATTGGTTAAATCCCAATACCTAGAATAATGTCACAGAATTGACATAGTTCAATACCTGGAATAATAACATAGGATTGGTTAAATCCCAATACCTGGAATAATGTCACAGGATTGACATAGTTCAATACCTGGAATGATAACACAGGATTGGTAATAACCCAATACCTAGAATGATAACACAGGATTGGTAATAACCCAATACCTGGAATAATAACACAGGATTGGTAATAACCCAATACCTGGAATAGTTACACAAGATTGACATAGTTCAATACTTGGAATGGTTACACAAGATTGACATAGTTCAATACTTGGAATGATTACACAAGATTGATGTAGTTCTATACTTGGAATGGATACATAGGAATAATACAAGTCTAATGATTGTACTAGTTGCACAGGATTGGTGTAATCTAATGCCTGAAATACTTATAAAGGATTGGTATGGACCAATACCTGAATAAGACATGATGACGTACACTCTCATGTCCAATATAACCAAAATATGTTTATCAGATTGGCTAAGGCCAATAAGTTGAAACAAGAATGTCTCATGGGTGACATATCAAGATAATGAGTGTCATAAGAGAAGTTTGATATGATGGTTTAATATGAAGGATAAATGATATACATGTTCTTCCTATTCCTTATTAAAAGAATAGATGATATATTGCTCTATCATAAATAGTTGTAATGCTTAAAAAGTTGAGAATGCTTTAAACTGCTTAACCTCTGCTCAGTTTCATATCTTTAAATTGCAATACAATGTTTTGGCGGAGAGTTATATCTCCTGCTGGGGCAATTTACTATTGTCTCACCCCTGTGGGATCCAATTTTTTTAGGTGGACACAGATAAAGAGGCAGGAAACCTTTGGTAGAGAAGGAACATCAGCAGTATCGAGGATAGCAGTAATATCTCAGGTGGAAATATTGCCTGTCCAGTTGTATAGATAATAGTCCTATGTGTCGTCTCTGTACTCTCAGGTCCTCGGGATTTAAAGATAGTGCTTTCATCATCGACTCGAGATTTTGTCTTGATGCCTCAAGGTTTTTGTGTTGTCTGTATATAATTTTATAGGACAGCTAATGTTGTAATCCTCGAGAAGAGATAGTACAAGTCATGTACCTTTAAATCAGGATGCATATAATTTTATACAATGGTTCTTGATGTAAGAGATTTCTAATGTTTGGATCTCTTTGCAAAAAGTTTTAATTTTTAGTGATTTTCAGTAATCCGTTGCAAATGATTCGCTTCTGCTTAAGTAAATCTCGTTTTTATAAGTTGGATGCCACATCAATGAACAAGGAACAAATTACCAATGACCAAATAAGACAACAACATCATAACCTACAATCATGATCTCCCATATATGTATATATCAAGATGCGCACAACCATTTGTTATCATCACAATCTTGACTTCAAGAACAACACCAAATGCATTTATATTTGCGTGCTATAATAATGCTCGATATGCAACAAACTTCTTACATATCATTTAAGATAGTATTCTATTTCCTCTTTGATTTTGCAATAACATTGGATGTATCTGAGGACAACAATTTCTTCCATATGTCCTAGATATGCTAAGATCTTTAGTTAGTAGTTCAATCAGTTGGGTAATTATGATGAGCAGTCCAAATGATTTCTCCAACATGTTATGTACAAATGAAGCACAAGGAGACGTTCAGTCCACTTATCAACAGTTGAAATATACCTAGTTCTTTAGTTAGCAGCTTTATAAGTAGGATAGTTAACAAGAGAAGTTTAATTGATCTTTCCAACTTGTCATATGTGATTACAGTTCAAGGACACGTTCAATTCACTTATCCACAACCATCTTGTTGTGCTTGTAAGCATGCAAAGTTTGGATCACTCATCATATATGTGAACTATTATGCAATAAAGCTCACTCATTTTAGGTTATTGATGTTATATAAGGCACACCCTAAAAATGTAGATAGGTTCCTTCAAGACAAACGATGGTGCTAATAAAATAACAACTATAGAAAGAAAAAGGGAATAAATAATTCATCAGAAATAAGTAGGCAATCGTATAATACTCAATTATATAAGGTGATTAAAAGGAAATTTAAACAAATTAAAGCTGACTTGTTCATCTAGAGGTTCTACAAAGGTTGTTGCAACCTCATGCACAACCTTCAGTGCCACAAGGTAGCGATCACGCCCCAAATGTGTTGTACAACAATGAAAAAGGAAACTCACAAACAACCGCGGAAATCTAGGCTAGGATAAGTTAAAAATATAAGTAACATGAGCACTGTGACATAATCCACAAGTGTAGAGTGCAACGATAACAAGGGTTGATAACATTGACACTCTAGCAATGTGACATATTTTTGATAAGCAGAACTAAAGATAAAATACATGTTACTATACTAATGAGGTAATCTCAAAAATAAGTATAAGAAAAGGAAAATAAAAGTCTACACTTCCATGCACAATGGTAAAGGAAAATATAGATTATAAAATCTTAAGTATTGATGATGGAGAAATGGTTTATATCAGGGGTTTAAGTAAGACATATAGTGTCAGTTATAGAGCACCCAACGATGGAGGGTGTTTTAATATTTCTTGGTGGTTATGGTTAGCGTAACCGATGATAAAGGCCAATTGGTGGTGGAATAAAATTCACGGGATCACATGGCACAATGTAGTGCAGCTAGTACATGTGAGAAAAGTAGTTTTGTCTCTAGTGCAAATGGAAAAGAAGTTTTATCCCATATTGCCCACTCCTAGAAGTTTTGTGGTCCTTATATGTAGGATCACATGGGACACTAGTGTCCAAGGGTCCTAGGAGGAGGCTATGCTCACCTCCTTGGTGGGTATGGTGACCATAACACACGCATGCACGTGCATGTGTGCCACACCATGCCTCACCTCGTCTGGCCAAGTCGGGCTTGTGGATTGTGGAGAATGTCTCCTGTCTTCTTTTTGCACTAGGATACAACTACGTAATTAGTTATTGATTTAATTAATTATTTCTTTCCTAATCATATTTATTAATCCTAACTAGAAAGTATGTCTTTTGCAAAATTTTCTACAATGTGTATAAGAGACTGAGTGGTTGCGTCTTAATAGGAATAGGATTATTGGGGCGTGTAAGGCTATAAATATGCCTCTGGTCATTAGGGTTAAATACAACTTTTGGACACACAACAGTCAACCGTTCAAGTGTGTGTTTGCAAACCCTAAAGCCAAAGTCTATCGTCGTCGTTCCTTGGAGCTACAACGAGGCCCTTCTCCTGGACGTAGCATGTTTGTTCATCCTCTTCCTTCCAAGGTGCAACCTATCAGACAGTGGTTCTTGTGGTTGTTGAGCTGCACTAGTAGTGCAGCTGATCATCTACATCGTTCATCGTCAACACAAGTGAGACATGTCTTCTTCAGGTTCTTGACCGGGTCAACTAGAGGAACGACGCCTATCTTTCCAGATTGTGGGCCGCTGATTTCTTTAAGTAACATGTTCATTTTTCAATGAACGATCTGGTCTGGTTCCTAACTTAGTTTTAAGTTTCTCCTACACTATTTATTCTTCTGCTTCTTATCTGGATCTGGTCTGAACATGTTAATATATTGCACCTGTCGCTGTTCCATGTAACAACGTAAATCTAAATTTACAACAGTCTTAAAGAAAACATCTTTCTGTCGTTAGTTAACAATGGTCGTTCATGCTGGTTCTGGGAATAAAATTGATATGAGTCGTGTGCCTGAGAAATTTATTGGTATCAACTTTACCTGTTGGCAGAGTCGGATGCAAATTTAACTTAATATTGTGGGTTATGATCAGTACTTAGAAGAGATTAGACCTAAACCTGATGACGCTATCCCAGATAATGCAAATATAATTGCTAACTGGAAGAAGGGTGATAAGACGTGTCAAGGTTTGATTTTGTTTGGTTTAAATAACAAACTGTATGATTCTTATTCGAAGCCGCCTGTTACTACTTCTAAAGTTCTATGGGAAGCATTAGTTTAAAAATTTAGTATTGAAAACCAATGTGTTGAAAAGTATTGTGTCTATTTTCTAAATTTTCAGATGGTTGAGGGTAAGTATGTCTCAGATGAAATACGCGATCTTCAACTCCTCTTTTATGAACTCGCAGATGCAAAGATGGAATCGCCTGAGAAGTTCATTGTTATGTCTATCATAGAAAAGTTTCCTAAGTCATGGGAATCATTTGGCATGTCTCTTAAGCATTGCAAAGGAGACATGACAATGGATAGAACACTTAAAAGAGAAGACGGTCAAGGAGCCTACTGATGAAAACCATAGTGTCAATTTTACTACTGCTAAAACCAAAGATAAGAAAATAAATAATGCACATAAACCTAAGGCCAAAATCCAAAAGAAACTAAAGAATAAACCTTGTTGGACTTGTGTATAGGTTGCCCACTAGAACAATTATTCTACTTCAAAGAAGGAAAAGAAAGTTGTCGCATCTGCAATTGAGGAGGTTGTGGTCAATATGATAATTGCATCCTTACACCTCAATGATGGGTATGTTTCCATAAAACCTGAAATCCTTTCTATTTTTGAACCACTTTATTAGATAATCGACACTGGGGCTAATGTACATGTTTGTACTGACAAGTCCCAATTTGTGTCTTACCAGGCATCAAGAGGTCGTTATGTGACTTTGGGCGATTCCATCTCTACAGAAGTCAAAGGCGAAGGATGGGTGGACTTGAAGTTCCCTTTGGGGAAGGTTCTGATGCTTCATAGAGTCATACATGTTCCAACCATTTGACGCAATATCCTTAGTGGTGTAATTTTAGTTAGGGAAGGTTTTAGAGTAGATTGCAAATGTAATAAGGCTATTATTACACGCCTTCGTGATTCTTTATTTTTTGTCAAGGGGTATTTATGTGATGTGGAGAACTTATTTAAAATTCTTATTGAATCTGTTTCAAATTCTATGTTAAATTAGAATGATAATAGTTCTGTATGCATCAATATTGTATCATCTAATATTTGGCATCCACATTCGGGACATGCTAATGTTACCTCAATGAAGTGTATGATGAATCTTAATTAAATCCCTAAATATAATTTTAGCAATAATAAATGTGAAATCTGTGTGCAAGATAAATTATCTAGGAAACCTTTTCATTCTATGAATAGGAATTCAGAAATATTGGATTTAGTGCATATTGATATTTGTGAATTTAATGGTATTGCTACAAGGGATCAAAAGTGTCATTTCATAACTTTTATTGACGATTCTAATATATATTGTTATGTCTTTTTATTTAGCTGTAAAATGAGGCATTGGATAAATTTAAATTTTATAAGAAAGAAGCTGAAACTCAAACTGGTAAAATACTTAAATGATTCAGGTCTGATAGGGGAGGAGAATGCACCTCGGACTTGTTTTTGGAATTTTTGCCAATTACATGGTATAGTTCATGAGGTTACCGCTCCTTATTCACCATAGTCTAATGGGATAGCTGAATGTAAAAATCGAATCCTTATAGATATGGAAAATTCTTTACTCTAAACCTCAGGTCTACCCAACTTCATGTGGGACGAAGCTTTGAATACAGATTGTCATATTCGGAATAGAGTTCTGCACAAACATGTAGAAAGTTGTCTGTTTGAGTTATGGCGAGGAAGAAAATTAATCCTCAAATATCTTTGAGTGTGGGGGTGTCTTGCGAAGGTACTTGTCCCTGAACACAAGAGGAAGAAATTGGGACCGAAAACGGTTGATGACATTTTCTTGGGGTATGTAGAGACAAGTTATGCCTATAGATTCCTGATTGTAAAATCTAATATCTCAGGCATTGAGGTCAATACAATTGTGGAATTACATGATGCCACATTGTTTAAGGATGTGTTTTCCATGAAATTTGATGTGCCCAATGAAGTATCTCAAAAAGATTCATTCACCACAGGTTCCATTCTCGAGCATGTGGAAAGGATGACAAATGTGGGGGCGACTCAGAACAAGCTATTTCTGAATCTGATGATTCCAAAGAAATATTTGAACCAATACAACATTTGTATTTTTTAGTTAGTAAGTTGAGACATATAACATGTGATGTTTTTTTACATTATGTAGATTGGACCCAAAATTGAAATTTTAGGCTTGGGTCTGGTAGGTAGGACTTGAAATCATATTTGGCTAGGTTCAGGTTAAACATTTTAGGTCTAACCCAATTTGACCCGAAATAAAACAGGCTCAACCCATAATGGATTTTCAACCCTCACTATGTATATCCAAATGTATTTGAATACAATCTGATCGAAGGGTACAACCCAAGTTCAGACAATATTCTAGCATACATTTCAAATAATTATGAGTGGAAAATTTGGTTACGGGTTAGTTCATAGTTGGGCCACCATATGATTTAAATAAAATCTACACAACCCAAAGTTTTTCATACCACCATTACAACAAACACCTAGTGTATCAGGGCAGTGGTTGTCAAGTAAGGGCAAAGGTCCTAACTTTCCACCTGTAAAAGCTTCTGACTTAGCCTCTACATCAGTAACAAGACTAGTCGAACGATGGTGTGAGATTGAAACATGTTTTAGATGTGGACAAATTGGGCATATTAGACCCTTTTGTCCAAGGAGAGAGGTTGAGATGGCCCAACAGTCTAGACCAACTCATCAGGACTTATAGAGGTTACAGTCCAATAGTGCCAAAAGGCAAAGATGACGAACGGAAATGATTAGAGTTTGTTTTGTGAGTCAACCAGGGATGGTAGATGGCATGCAAGGGGTAACAGGTCATATAGAACCTTTTCATTGTGAATTTGTTTCTCCTTACTTTACTTGTTAATCATAAGAGGAATAGTTGTTGTTTGAAATTTTTTTGGTTAATTCATGGAGACATGAGAAAAGATGAAAAGGATTGGAATTTATATTTTGTTTAGTATTCTCTAAATGGTTTTATAATTTCTTCTACTCATATAAGGAGTAAGATTTATGAAAGAGATATCTGGAAAGAACCAGGGATACAAAGTTTTACAACTCAAAAGAGATGTTTAAGGTAAGAGACATAGTATAAAATGAAGTGCATGCTACCTAATCTCAGTGTTTAATACCCTGGTGAGGTATTCAGCTACTGAAGACAAGGTAAGTATGGAACTCTTATATTGATATTTTTTATTACTCTGATCAAGTAGTCATTTTGATGTAATCTAAACAGCAATATGATATCGGAAATGTGGCAAAGAGATTCTTATCACATTCTAAATGATAATAAAGTGAAACATGAGTAATCTCAGAGTAATACATGAATATAAGAAAGTATAAAATGCAATCATCATGAGATATGAAAAGGAAATAAGGAAGATAATCCATGTTCAGTAAATAAAATGAAGAGAATAACGATCCTTGTGGTAAGATAAGGAAATGTTCAAAGAAGGAGTAATGGCATGTAATCATAATTATAGTTCCTATTCCAATGGAAAGGAAACCAAGATGAAACTGAATCGAATGACACATGAGTAGTCAAAACTTGTATAATAATCAAATAAAGTCAATGATCTCCTTCTCCCTATTAAGAATTCTTGGATTATGTTGCGGTAATAAGAGAAAGCATGTTTCCTTTATACTTCCTTTCTAGGATATGATGTTCGATTGAAGTCTCATATCACTTGATGTGCATGATTTTGAAGTAACCTTGAGATGGATATTTGAAAAGTATCATCTAGGGCTTGGACTTTAGTTCCAAGATGATGAAATTTGAGAATAGTGATGTTTTATGCACCTTAAAAGATGTTGGAAAGGTTCTTCTGATATGTTTAGGTTTGATAAAGATGTGATGTATATTTGGCACATGTGATATATACCAAGGTGAGGAATCCTAGTATGTAAGAAATGACAGTTGTGTATGAACTCGAGAATGTGTCTCTTGATAAGATGATTAAGTGTTTGTGTAACATACTAGATCTCAGACCCTACCCTGGAAGTTTGACATTTTTGGACTTAGCCAATCAAAGATAAACATTAATAAACTAATGCATTAGGTCAATAATGTAGCAATAAATGTATCACAAGTATTACATAGTAGGTAACATAATAAATCATGCTATATGACACATATGGAGGTAATAAGAATATAACTGGATGAATAATGATCTAATGGGACACTAATGGACCATAGGACATATCTCATTAAAATAATTCTAAAAAGTGGAATATAAGTTAAAAATCGTGTTTCTTGGGTTCCAATTGCCTTGGGAGTCAAGTTTCACATTATTCACATAATTATTAATTTAATTCATTTAAAAAAGAAAAGATTTAAGGTTTCCCCCAAAATATCAAATAAAATAATAAATGACTCTAAAAGAGGGAAAAAATCTTGGATTCATAATCTACATAATAAATATAACCTTTGGGAGAATTTTCATCCAATTTGGAGAAAATTTGCTTAAAAGGTGAAATTAGGAGAAAGTGTTTAGAACTTTCAAAATATAAAATAATAGTGCAAAGAACTCCAACATGTAAAATAGATGGAAAATTCGTATCCAACACATTAATTATGACTTGTGGGTGAAATTTCATCAAATTTGGATAATCCTAATATCATTAATGAAGGAGGAAAGAGAAAATAAGATTTGATTTATTTAACACATTAAAAGTTCTCAAAAGACAAAACTAATTTCATATTCAGATTCGTCATATCAAAATAGGTTGGATGTCAAATTTGACTTCATTTGGGATTCATTTGAACCCTCAAAAGAGGAAAGAGAAAAAGGAAAATAAATGCAATCACACTATAATCCAATTCGATTTATGCTTTGATTTATTGGTCACGCATGTTTTGGGCCGTTAGATTTCATTGGATGGCTGCAAAGTCGTCTCCTACCTTGGGTAGGAGTCTGACCAGACCGTGAACAGTGCCTCAGTATTTGACTTTCCATATCTCCCTCTCTACTCCATCTTTTCTCACAATTTTCCTTCCAATGTGATCGGGAGATGATTCCGCACTGTTGATCTGCTATTTTTGGGTTTTCGTGGAAAGTTTAGGAAATCCCCAAACCTTTCCCCCCAAGCAAGGTTGGTCCCAATCCATCTTGGATTTCCCCTCAACTTTGCCTATAAATAGTTGTATACAGGTCTTCCCTAGCCCACGTACAATGATTTTCTCCATCTAATTTCATCTGAGATCGTGAGTTAAGCTTCCGACGAGCGAAGGTTGCAGCTATGATTGTGGCATCTCTCTCTCCACAGAGCTTCTCTGGTCAAATAAAGGTATGGATGAATTTGGTTTGCTCTCGTCTTTCCTTCGGTACCTTCAGTTTCAAGTTTGGTCATGAATTGTAAATTTTCCCAAAACCGGTCGAGCTGTAGCTTCACGCTACACAGAGGTGGCCTAGGTAGAAGAGGAAGAAACCTCGTTGTGATTTTACAATTTTGCCCTCCTCGTCCCTTCCTTCTTATTTTCTCGCCTGAGGGTAATATAGTTTGTTGATCACGTATTGTTTCCTCTGTGGACATGTGCCACATGGGTTTGCTTGTAGACATGGCCATCAGTGATTGGTCCAGGTAGCATGGGCCTGAGTACTCTCTCCCTCTCGTGAAGTTCTTTGCTGATGTGGTTTTTCTTGATTTTCTGATTGTTCAAACTTTAAAAAATCATAACTAACTATCGATGTATCCAAAAATTACAAATAAATAGACGTTGGATTCAGAAAAATGAGAGTTATCTTTTGGTGTTGCTTTTGTTGCCTAAATCCATCTTAAAAATAGGTGATTTCAATGAATTTACCTAAATATATAATAACTTGTAAAATTCATAACTAAATATATATTAGTCAAAAAATATAATAAAATATGTTTTGGACTCCTAATAACATAAACTAAAATGTGGTACAGTTTTCATAACCTAATTCACAAATTTAATAAAAAGGTGGGTTTTAGGGTTTGGATATTGTACATGAAATTGACATAAAATCTACACATGTTTAATAAGCTCTTAGAGAACTAGACTTGGATCTAGAAGTGTTTTGGACTTTGGAATCTGAAGTGAGGTATGATTTATCCCCTATTCCTCTATATTGAGCAATTCACCTATCTTTTCATTATATTGAATTTGACCTACACAATATGATACAACATGTTCCTAGCTTTGCTGGTGATCCTAGAGATTTAAGATAATCTTAATGCTTGACATACTTTTGTTAGTAATATTATATATTATATTTTATCTTAACTTTGACAACCTTAACTACTTATTTGGGTAACTCATAGTCATAACTTAAGAACACTATAAAGATCCGAGTTGGGGTTAAGATAACATTAACCCATACATGTGTGTAAGAAGAGAGTTAATGATATTAGAAGAAATAATTAATAAATAATTTTTCATTTAATAATATTATCAAAATAATATCATAGTATTGTAGAGAATTCAATTACGAATCCAAAAAAAAATGAACCAAATCGGAGTTAAAATGAGAGAGTTATACCCTTTTTAGTAAATATATACAGACACCGCGATCGCGACACTGCGTTGACACCGCGACCTGCGATGCTAGAACTATGACCGATGGTGCATCGACACCACGACCTGCAATGTTAGGATAGCGACCGACGTTGTGTCAACACCATGACCGCGACCAACACTGCCCAACACATCCAATCGTAAAACGGTCATATCTTGAGCAATACTTATTCGTTTTCAACGAATTGAAGTGCGTTGGAACCGCAATTTGATCCTATATCATCCTAGACATCTTTCTATACGAGGGGGAGACCTAGAGGGTAGGGGTGATAAAATAATGGTCCATACTGCAAAACTAGACTGGACTGCTCAATTCAGTCCAGTCTGGTCCAGTCCATTTTGAGTTCGATCCGGTCTGCGGTCCGGGAATTTCGATGAGTTAGGTCTTCGGTCCAGTCTGTGGTCTAGGAATTTTGATGAGTTAGGTCTTCTATCCAGTTTGCGGTCCGGGAATTTCAATGAGTTAGGTCTTTGGTTTGGACCGCAGACTAACTTTTATATAAAATTCATGTATATTTGAAGGTATATTCTATAATAACTACAAATAAAGTACATATATAAGCACTACTAGTATAAATGTTTGATACTAAAGTTATATAATTGCTAGAAGTGACTAAGATTATCAACTTTGAACAATTAAATAAGTTGTAAAACATGTAAAAAAGGCTGATTACGGTCCTAGCACAAATCGGTCTGGTCCCAGTCCGGTCCTACCTCAAAATGGTCCAGTTTATGGTCCATATATTTGTTGAAATCCGGTTCACAGTCTGGTCCGGTTCGGTCTGGTCCAGTCTGATTCTGGACTGATGCTCAGCCCTACTAGAGGGTGATTTCTGAGGTGATTTTTGGGGAAGAATGTTAAGAACATCATAAATCAAAAGGGGTTGCTATAAATTCGATTTGGTAAGTAGTTTTAACCGTGGATTCCTTCTTCTCTTCACTTCCCCTTGATCAAAACCCTTGATCTAGCGTTTTGGAGGTTTGGTTTAACCTCTAATCTCATCTTCTACCTACAGTAGGCCCCGTTTAGGGTTGAAAGGAAGAAGAAATTGCAGATTTTTCTATGATCTTGATATGGATTCGAGATCTTCAAATATGGGCTATATTTTTAGGGTGTTTTCACACCTTAGGGTGAGTGGGTACTTCCTTTAAATAGTATATTGTATAAAAATGAGTTAAATCATCAAATATCTTCAATTTCTTAGTATGCGAGTACAAACCATAAGTTGCCTTTTTTATCTAGCTTTTGCAAGATGATATGAAATAGATTATTTCTCTATTGTGATGAATTTTAGATTATGAAATTACATTAGAAATGATTGCAATCCATCTAAATGAGCAATTTTAAAGTAATTGTAGAGGTTACATGAATATACTGAAATCGAAGATTTTTGGCTATGACTAAAATTGTTGTATAATTGAATAAATAAGTTGCTTAGTTGAATCTCCTTGGTTATGAATGATTATTTTATTTGTATGTGTATTACATATATGTCAGATAAGATTTTGCATTTCATTTGGCATGGAAACCCTAGTTCAATTTATTATAGGGTTTCATATATATACGATTATATGTGAACTGTTGAGAGCAATTCTTATTGAATGATGTTATGATGTATTCAATCCTTATGTGAGTTATGTGATAAGTGAATGAGGTAAATGAGACCCTAATGATAGGGTGTTCAGTGAAACAAGTATTGTGGTATCAATGTTCCTCAGTTTGAGATGTGGTGATGCTTAACAGTTCAATTGTGGTAATAGTTATCAGTTGGTTTATGAAATGAACGATTTACAAAGTTGAACAAAAATATGTTGATGTGATGATTGAATTGCGAATTGAAAGAGTGAATTAGACATGTAGATGCCCTGAACACTATAGAATCCTCACACGATGAGGCATGTGCTATGAGGAGAAAACGGTTTCTCGATTGGAGGTAGTCCAGATCGAGGTAAGCTGGAGCACACCAATAGGATGTGGGGGTCTTGACCAGTAGGGAAAAGTCCTTACAGTTGTGTGGTACACAACACCAACAGGGGAAACTGGTGGTACCTGTGTTACATGTTAAGTGATCAGTGGTCAGTAGGTCCACTGATGCACAATAAGCCTGAGGGCTTTGACTCACCGCATAAGTACCCATGTTGAGAGGTGGAGTCTGATATATTCAGCCACTCTTATTAGTCGTCGAGAGGCAGACGTGCTGAGGCCCACTGCAGATGGGGTCTTACTCAAGAGATAGGCTTAGGAACCCGTGCATGCTTCTAAGCCTTGTACAGTGAGATCATAGCCTGCTGTGATTCTTACACATGTTGTGGTATACCTCATGTGGGTTCATGGCATAATAAGATGAATGAGAGGTTAAACAAGTGTGCGTAGTTATTCAATTATTCTTTGTATGTTTCTGAGTTATTAGTTCTCTTTGAGATTAATCAAGCATGTTCATATATTGATTCACTCTTGTAGATATCTAAAGTATCCTGTTGTAAGGACCCTGACCTGCATTTAGGGTTTATCCTGTTTGCTTTGCTTAACCCTGATGCTTAGTTGCTTGCTAATCACCTTTAGTGGTGATTAGGGTTTGCTTGTGCTTTGTTGAGAGCTGGAGGTTCCACTTGCAATTAACCCAAGTCTAGGGTTTGTGGGCAAGTTTGTCGTGAGGTGTTCCTCCCTCTCCTTGCTTCCTCTAGTGTTGAGAGGAAGAGTTGGGCCCGTTGCTTGAGTTCCTTTGGGCTTGGTTGAGCCTTTGTGGGCCTTGTTGTGCTTTGCCTTTGACCTTGTGTCGGGCAAGTGAGCCTTGTGTCGACCTAGGTGTGTCAGCCTGTGGTGTGTCGGACTGTGTTGTGTCAGCCTAGGGAGTGTGTTGGTCATGGTGTGGGTGTGTGTTACCCATGGACCCTTTGACCCTCTTTGACCTCGTTTGTGTCACCACTAGTGGACACTTGGTGTTTGATGCTTTCATGTGGCAATGGCCTTGGACATGTGTTTAGGGCATGTTAGAGTGATGGATTTGCTCATGGACAAGTGTCCCTAGGTGGGCGACACCTTGCCTTGTCTTTCCTTGGTTTCTCCTCCATCCTCTTCTATATATGTGTTCCCTTTATCTTGCTAAGGATCCCTTTAGTTCCTTAGTTCCCCTCTCCCTTGGTACACGACATCCCCTTCCTTTACAAGCTTGGTGGTCGATCCTCATCTTGGAGTCTCCTTCTTCCTCTAGTGGTGGCCGAACCCTAGAGTGCCTTGCTCTCTTCTTGTGGTGGTGCTTGGATCTAGGAGCTTGGAGCTTGCTTAAGGCAGGCTACATAACTCCTAACCCTAACTATATTGCCTCTTATATGTTCTTGTATGCTTCTTATGATCATGATCGGCTATGTATGTTGCTAGCTTAGTTTCTTACTTAGTTGATTCTTGTTGGCCGAACCATGTTCTAGGGTTTCTTGTTGAGCAATACCCCCTCCCTCCTTGGTCTAGAGAAGTGAGCTTGAACTCTAGTATCATGGGCAATACCCCTCTCTCGTTTAAGTTGAGAGGTGAGCTTGTGTTCTAGTTGCTTGAGTAACACCCTTCTCTCACCATGGATTTGAGAAGTGAGCTTTGTGGTGGTTGTGGACCTTGGTTGTGGTTGTTCCTTGTGTTGCCTGATTGGTCATAAGAAGTGTGCAAGACCCCTCTTTCTTGGTTGTTGAGAGGTGAGCATCTTCTCGACCCAATAGGGTTTTGGTGCCCTTGTGCTTGAGGTTGATGACGACCTTGTGGAGTTGCATCTTGACCGTTATGGCTTGGGGTTGGTGTTGCTCGATACCCCTCTTGACCTAGAGCCTTGGACGTCAGGTTGTTGTGTTGTGTCAGGCATTGCACTCTGGACCTTGACCCTTGTGTGTCGGGTGTCACACTATGTTGAAAGCCATGCCCGATACATATGGTGCACATTACACCTGATGCATGGCACGCTTATAGGCTCAGTTGCTCGGCAGGCTTTGGGGTCATTGTCTCTGTGTTACACAATGCGCCGTTGCACAATATACCCTTTGACTGAGCTGCAAGCCTTGTTTGCCCGTAAGCAGTTGGTTGTGCAACACGCTTGGCTCAAGTACCCGTTACACCTTCGGACGATGTGGGGCTCAGTGGTTAGCTGCGTGCTGGACGTCATGGCATCATGGTGATGCACGACACATGATGGACGTTGCACAATACCCTATTGCACGTTACACCTTACACGACACGCCCCTTGGTCTCGGTTGCACGATAGACCTTGCTGCACATTACACTTGGGGGTGCACAACACAGTGTTGCACGATACACCCTAAGGTAGCCCAACACCCTTGCTGTTATGCTTGACCGATATGTAGCTGGTTGCTTAACCGTTATGTGTTTGTGTGTTGGGCGATATGGGAGAGTACCCTACCCGATGTTATCTCTAGTGAGGATGTCCTACCCATCACACTTCTAGTGAGGGTAGTGGGTGCTTCTGGTGAGGGTCTTGTCCCTTCTACCGATATGCGAGATCTTGTTTCATGCTATCACGATTGGTTTATGATGGTGACCCTCGATATGCTTGATAGTAATTGATATGGTTGATCACATCTATGTAACCTGACATTATGTTACTTATGTTTATGATCATCTTGAATCATATGTATAATACTGAGTAAATGATAAGCATATAAGATGCATGCATAATGATATGATCTGTGTCTATGATCACAGGTTGAGAAATGTATGATAAAGTATATAATCATCAGTACTGCCCTATGTTGATAATATAACTCTTCTGATAATATATGATGATTGTGCATACTAACCATGCAGGTACAGATGCATAGCCAGGTAAAGGGCTATGAGGTATATATGTTTGAGTAACACTGTTCTGATGGTTACTCTTGATGATGAGATAATATGCATGATGTGTTTTGGTCTGAGGACCTGAGTTGGCTAAAGTGCTGGGATTGCTATCCCTTGGTGATGATGTAAGCCTTGAGAGGCAGTGACACTATGTAATGGGGATTGAGATCCCATGGTAAGGTGATGATCCTTAAGACGGATCAGGATGATGTTGATGACAGTAAAAGCATGATATTGAGTTTCATGTTGTTTATTCTTGTTCTAATTGCATGTTATATAACTTGGCTGAATCTTGTAATCCATTTAAAATATACTAACTAATCACAGTGGAACATATCATGTAGTTTTCCCTGGCCATAGATCCATCATCGTCAGGAGCTGGTGATGGTGAAACAGGTTCTACTGCGGGTTAACCTGGAAGCGCATATTTTTGAATATTTGTGGTTTCTCCTAGCCTAAAATAGAGAGGACACAAGTGCAGCTGTGGTTGCAGACTCGGATATATATATATATATATATATAGAGAGAGAGAGAGAGAGAGAGAGCATGGTGAACAGGCCCATGGCTCAGTGTGATAGAGCATGAATGCGTTCATGGATCATGGAGAACGGTGAACTGGCCCGTGGCTCAGATATACTAGCGTCGAGACCTGTACCGAGGCGGGCTAGAGGAAGGGTAGCCTATGGAGCTGACCATGTGGCTGAGGCCACTTAAGCACGAGACTGCGGTCCTGCTTTGGTTCTTGTGCACTGACCACGAAGTGGGAGTTCGTGGAGTCCGGATCTTCCATTGACCTTGTATGGCACCGGCTTGGGTTTCGCAACCGAAGGTTGGATTTGAGTGGTACGGCTCACTTCCTCAGGGCATAATAACATGTAATCCAGCCGAATAGTATTTATTGTTTAAGGCAAAATACGGAACATTGGTTGAGGTCTTTCTTGTGTAGTTGATCTTGTTATACCTTGCAGTTACTCATACGTTCCTTATGTTATGCGCTAAGATCTTATAAATCTTATCTTTTTAATCATGTTCCATAAAGAAATACTTGGGTATATGCCTTCCATACTTTCTGGTAAGCTTCATGGTATGAACAGCTTTACTTTATAAACTGCTCTTGTTATACCTTTTATCAGTTATCTGCTGCTATTGCTTTAATCTTCCTTTGGTTTTATAGTTTCAGTGAGGAGTTATGTTTCTCGATGGGACTGTGTGTCTCACCCCGCTGGTTTATAACCTTTTTAGGTGTTCGAGCTAGACATGGTGGTGGTCGCGGAGTTGCGGCCGAGCTGCAAGAAGAGCAGTAGAAGGAAAGAGATGGACATGCTTATTGTTTTGGTTGTTTTGTAGTAGAGTCTTAAAGTCGTCCATGTACTCTCAGGTCCTTGGGAGTGTTTTGACGTTGTTTAACCATGTTTACTTGTTGAAGCTTGTATATCATGTTGCTGGCCGGATGTGGGCCGTTATGTACATATAAACAGATGATGAACTCATGTGATGGCTAGACAGCTAATCTCCTAAGCTATGGAGACGTGTCAAGACCTTGTATATGTTTATATTACATGTTTTCTTACAAGATGAGGACTTGAATGTAATAGTTTCCTGGTTTATCTACTTTTTGCAATCGGTTTTAATTAACCCGTGTTTTTGGTAATCTGTGGTTATGGTGTTTTCTGCACGTTTTCGCATAACATCTCACTGTATGTGTGATAGTGGGATGTGTTGCCACAAGTTTTGGTATCAGATCTCTAGGTTCGATGAGTCTACATGGATTTAGGACTAGGTTGTGTCTGTTCTTGTGAGTTTTCCAGATTTCCTTACAATCATCTTCTGCCCTCAGCAGAAGAAAAGCCAAGATGTCTGGAAACCATGAAGAACATGTTGCTGAGAACAACGATGCTGCATCAGTTGATGGAGCTTTTGGTTGGGCACATGAAGATCGGGTGCCTGAGGTCCCCCAACCTGACCCAGCCATTCTTGAACACCCTGCCTACCAACAACTTATGGGGCAGATGATGGCTACGATGAATCTCATGGTAGAGAGACTGACAGTGCCTCTGCCAAGAGCACAGGCTCCCCATGGTGAAACATTGGGTATTGGGAAGACCTTTGAGCGGCTTCGCCGAGTCGGAGCTTCGAATTATGCTGGAACGGCTGATCCAGCGGATGTAGATCTGTGGCTGACGAGTCTTGAGAAGGCTTTTCAGATCCTCGACATCCCCGAGGCAGACAAAGTCAAGCACGCTGTCTACCTTTTGAAGGGTAGTGTTGGTCACTGGTGGACCATCGAGGAGGAGAAGCGACCCGGTGAGGTGATCGGTTGGGAGGTTTTTCAGCGCAAGTTCATCAGTAGGTACTTTCCAAAGACGTATCTGGATGAGAAGATCAGTCAGTTTGAGCGCCTGCGCCAAGGAATGATGAACATCACTGAGTACGAGGCCAAGTTCATGGACTTGTTGAGGTTTTATCCTCACATGGCAATGACAGATGACGAACGGGTCAGACGTTTTGAGAAAGGCATGAGTGCTGAACTGACAACACCTGCTTCTGTGTTGGAGAACCGTGAGCGGTTTGCCACGTTTGTGGAATCTGTCTGGAGGATCGAACAGTCAGTCAGGGAGAAAAGAGAATCCATGTCTAAGAAGAGGCTTGCTCAGTTCCAGGGACAGAGGTTCAGTGGCTTCAAGAAGTCAAGGTTTTCAGCACCTTCCGTGATGAGAGGTTTCAGTGTATCGTCTCAGTGGTCTCCAAGTAAGGTAAGAGGTTATGTTTCTTCACCATCAAAGGCACATAGTACAGCTTCAGTGGCAGTGACAGGGCCATCTAGACCACGGTTTGAAGTTAAGGCATGCTATATCTGCGGTCAGACAGGGCATTTCAAGTCAAATTTCCCAAGTAGAGACGTTGAAGTGACGCAGCAGATGAGGCAGAATCATCAAGGGACGAATAGACAGCATCCCAGTAGTAGCAGAGCGTGAGGATGCGGTCAAGCGTTGCAAGCGGGATCATCTTCTCAAGGAAGCAGAGGACGTGCACAGCAAGCAACGGCGTGATTCTATGCTATTAGTCAGTCGGAGGTGATAGTCAACCCACGAGTGGTGACAGGTTAGATGGAGTTATTTCATTCTGATATGTCTTCTTCTTGCTTTATATCTGTTCTGGTTGACCCGGGTGCTACATACTCTTTTATTGCCTATAGTATGCTTGAGAACTGTCGTTTACCTATTAGTTGTAAGAAGGATAGCTTGTTTCTAGAAACCCCTCTTTATGGTTCCTCGATGCTTCGAGAGGAGTGTCCATCTTGTGTCTTATCTTTTTCGGGACACTGTATACAAGTGGATCTTATACCACTCGATATGCATGGTTTCGATGTGATCCTTGGGATGGATACCTTAGAGAAGTATAAGGTTATTTTGGACTGTGGTTCCAAGCAGGCAGTGTTTGATGATGATGGAGAGAAGTGGGTATTCCAAGGAGATAGGAAGATTCTTCCAACATGTCTAGTATCGGCTATGGTGGTAGAGAAGTTGCTATGGTAAGGTTGTAAGGCGTTCTTAGATCACGTTGTGCATACCAAGGTGAAAGGTCCTAGCCTTGAAGAGGTGTCGGTTGTCTGAGAGTTTGTGTATGTGTTTCCTAATGAGTTCCCCGATGTTCCTCCACCCTGAGAGATTGATTTTGAGATCAATCTGGTTTCGGGAACACAGTTAGTTGCACAGACACCGTATAGGATGGCTCCAGTGGAGATGGCAGAGCTTAAGAAGCAGTTATAAGAGTTGCTGGAGAAAGGTTTCATCTGACCAAGTATGTCTCCTTGGGGTGCTCCAGTGTTGTTCGTTAGGAAGAAGGACGGATTGATGCGGCTGTGTATAGATTACCGGCAGTTGAACAAGGTCACGATCAAGAACAAGTACCCATTTCCGAGGATAGATGATCTATTCGATTAGTTACGTGGTGCTACAGTGTTTTCAAAGATAGATCTATGGTCCGGATATCATCAGTTGAGGATTAAGGCGGATGACATACCAAAGTCATCCTTTAGGACAAGGTATGGTCACTTCGAGTTTGTGGTTATGTCGTTTGGGCTAACCAATGCACCTGCTGCTTTCATGGCTTTTATGAATCGAGTGTTTTGTCCATTCCTAGATCAGTTTGTTGTAGTCTTTATAGATGACATCTTGATCTATAGTCGGGACAGGCAAGAGCATGAGTGACATCTTCGACTAGCGTTGACTCTTCTTTGTCAACATCAGTTGTATGCCAAGTTCAGTAAGTGTGAGTTCTGGTTTGAAGAAGTAACTTTCTTGGGTCATGTGAGTTCTGGTTAGAAGAAGTAACTTTCTTGGGTCATGTGATATCTGCTGAAGGAGTTAAAGTGGAACCGAAGAAGGTAGAGTCCGTTGCAGAATGGGAACAGCCGAAGACGCCGACATAAGTTTGTGGTTTCCTGGGATTAGCAAGATACTACCAGAGGTTTATAAAGGACTTCAGTGTGATTGTGTTGTTGATGACAAAGTTGACTAGAAAGGATGTACCTTTTGTCTGGGATGATCATTGCTAGCAAGCTTTCCAAAGTATGAAGGAAGAGCTGACTAGTGCTCCAATGCTAGTACTACCAGAGCCTGGAAAGGGATATGTTGTTTTCTGTGATGCTTTCAAGAAAGGTTTAGGGTGTGTGCTGATGCAGAAAGATCATGTGGTTTCTTTTGCTTCGTGACAGATTAAGAAACACGAGGAGAACTATCCGACTCATGATTTGGAGTTGGCAGTGGTGGTTCATGCGTTAAATATTTAGAGACACTATCTTTACGGGGAAGTGTGTCAGATCTTTACAGATCATAAGAATCTGAAGTACATCTTTTCGCAGAACAAGATGAACATGCGACAGCGTCAATGGATGGAGCTAATCAATGATTAGGACTGCACCATCGAGTATCATCCTGGTAAGGTGAACGTGGTAGCTGATGCGCTTAGCCGAAAGTCTTCTTCTTCTTTCCCACCCAAGAAGGCACAGTTAAGTTCCCTTGTATGCCATAGTCGAGATATGTTTGTTTCCTTACGAAAGATGAATGTGTAGATGTAAGTTTCCTTGTTAGCTGGACTTTTAACACATATGCAAGTCAAGCCTACACGGAGATAGCAGATCAAAGATGCACAGCAAGTAGATGATGCAGTGCAGTTGATCATATCAGAGTTTGGCAGCGAAAACTGTGATGGATTCCATGAGTCCAAGGATGGACTAGTTTGCTCCCGAGATAGGATGGTGGTCCCCCAATGTAGATGATCTGAGGAAGCTAGTGCTCGAATAAGTGCACACGTCGATGTATGCTATGCATCCAGGAGTCACCAAGATGTATCATAGTCTGAAGGACTTATATTGGTGGCCCGGCTTGAAGAAAGATGTAGCCGAGTTTGTGGCTAGGTGTGTGGTATGCCAGCAAGTCAAGGCTGAACATCATAAGCTAGCAGGTATGTTGCAACCCCTGCTGATACTACAGTTGAAATGGGATCATATAACCATGGATTTCATAGTTGGTCTGCCCATGACAACTATGAATCATGATTCCATTTGGGTAATAGTGGACAGATTGACGAAGTCTGCCCATTTCATACCGCTGAAGACAACATATACAGCCGAGAAGCTCGCTCGAGTATATGCAGATGAGATAGTACATTTGCACGGTGTGCTAGCAATGATAGTTTTCGACAGAGGTCCTTAGTTCATGAGTTGTTTTTGGGAATAGTTGCACAAAGCGTTGGGAACACAGTTGAGGTTCAGCACCGCTTTCCATCCACAGACAAACAGACATTCTGAGAGAACTATTCATACTTTGTAGGATCTCCTTCGAGCTTGTGTTTTGCAGTTCTAGGCAGTTGGGACGTACATCTCAGTTTAATAGAGTTTGCCTATAACAATAGTTATCAGCGGAGCATTGACATGGCTCCTTATGAGGCCTTATATGGCAGGAAGTGCAGATCTCTGTTATATTGGTACGAGTCTGGTGAATATCAGTTGTTGGGTCCTGAGTTAGTACAACAGACAACAGAAAAGACCAAGGTGATACAACAACAGTTGAAAGCAGCAGAGGACAGGCAGAAGTCTTAAGTAGACAATCGTCAACGACCTTTGGAGTTCCAGGTAGGAGACAAAGTGTATCTTAAAGTCTCGCCATGTAACGGTGTGCTAAGGTTTGGCCGGAAGGGTAAGCTAGCACCCAGATATATGGGGCCATACTCAGTTATAGCATGTATGGGCAAGGTATCTTATGAGTTAGAGCTGCCGCCAGAGTTGCACAGGTTACATCCAGTGTTCCATGTCAGTATGCTGAAGAAAAGTCATCCGGATACAGGAATAGTGATACAGCCAGTTGAAGTTGAGCTTGATGAAGATGTGACCTACAAGGAAGGTCCTATGAAGATCCTTGATAGAAGAGTCAAGAAGCTAAAGAGGAAGGACATGGTTCTTGTAAAGGTTCTTTGGCATCATTGTGGCATTGAGGAAGCCACGTGGGAGCTTGAGGAAGAGATGAGGAGGAAGTACCCCTCGCTTTTCTCTTTAGATTTCGAGGAAGAAATCCCTTTGTAGAGGGTTATAGCTTGTAAGGACCCTGACCTCCGTTTAGGGTTTATCCTATTTGCTTTGCTTAACCCTGATGCTTAGTTGCTTGCTAATCACCTTTAGTGGTGATTAGGGTTTGTTTGTGCTTTGTTGAGAGCTGGAGGTGCCACTTGCAATTAACCCAAGTCTAGGGTTTGTGGGCAAGTTTGTCACCTTGTGAGGTGTTCCTCCCTCTCCTTGCTTCCTCTAGTGTTGATAGGAAGGGTTGGGCTCATTGCTTGAGTTCCTTTGGGCTTGGTTGAGCCTTGGTGGGCCTTGTTGTGCTTTGCCTTTGCCCTTTTGGACCTTGTGGCGGGCAAGTGAGCCTTGTGTCGACCTAGGTGTGTCGGCATGTGGTGTGTCAGCCTAGGGAGTGTGTCAGCCGTGGTGTGGGTGTGTGTCGCTCATGGACCCTTTGACCCTCTTTGACCTCGTTTGTGTCACTACTAGTGGACACTTGGTGTTTGATGCTTGCATGTGGCAATGGCCTTGGGCATGTGTTTAGGGCATGTTAGAGTGATGGCTTTGCTCATGGACAAGTGTCCCTAGGTGGGCGACACCTTGCCTTGTCTTTCCTTGGTTTCTCCTCCATCCTCTTCTATATATGTGTTCCCTTTTTATTGCTAAGGATCCCTTTAGTTCCTTAGGTCCCCTCTCCCTTGGTGCACGACACCCCCTTCCTTTGCAAGCTTGGTGGCCGATCCTCATCTTGGAGTCTCCTTCTTCCTCTAGTACTGGCCGAACCCTAGAGTGCCTTGCTCTCTTCTTATGGTGGTTCTTGGAGCTAGGAGCTTGGAGCTTGCTTAAGGCGGGTTACATAACTCCTAACCCTAACTATACTACCTCTTCTATGTTCTTGTATGTTTCTTATGATCATGATCGGCTATGTATGTTGCTAGCTTAGTTTCTTACTTAGTTGATTCTTGTTGGCCGAACCATGTTCTGGGGTTTCTTGTTGAGCAATACCCCTCTCCCTCCTTGGTCTAGAGAAGTGAGCTTGAACTCTAGTATCATGGGCAATACCCCTCTCTCATTTAAGTTGAGAGGTGAGCTTGTATTCTAGTTGCTTGAGTAACACCCTTCTCTCACCATGGATCCGAGAGGTGAGCTTTGTGGTGGTTGTGGACCTTGGTTGTGGTTGTTCCTTGTGTTTCCCGATTGGTGATAAGAAGTGTGCAAGACCCCTCTCTCTTGGTTGTTGAGAGGTGAGCATCTTCTCCATCCATTAGGGTTTTGGTGCCCTTGTGCTTGAGGTTGATGACGACCTTGTAGAGTTGCATCTTGACCGTTATGGCTTGGGGTTGGTGTTGCCCGATACCCCTCTTGACCTAGAGCCTTGGATGTCAGGTTGTTGTGTTGTGTCGGGTGTTGCACTCTGGACCTTGACCCTTGTGTATCATGCATCACACTATGTTGAAAGCCCTGCCCGATACATATGGTGCACGTTACACCTGATGCACAGCACGCTTATAGGCTCAGTTGCTCGGTAGGCTTTGTGGTCGCTGTCTCTGTGTTACACAACGCGTCGTTGCATGATATACCCTTTGACTGAGCTACAAGCCCTGTTTGCCCGTTAGCCATTAGTTGCACAACACGCTTGGCTCAAGTGCCCGTTACACCTTCAGACGATGTGGGGCTCAGTGGTTAGCTGCGTGCTGGACGTCATAGAATTATGGTGATGCATGACACATGATGGGCATTGCACAATACTATGTTGCACGTTACACCTTGTACGACACGCCCCTTAGTCTCGGTTGCACGATAGACCTTGCTGCATGTTACACTTGGGGGTGCACAACACAGCATTGCACGATACACCCTAAGGTAGCCCGACACCCTTACTGTTATGCTTGACCGATATGTTGTTGGTTGCTTGACCGTTATGTGTTTGTGTGTTGGGCGATATGGGAGAGTACCATGTCTGATGTTATCTCTAGTGAGGATGTCCTACCCGTCACACTTATGGTGAGGGTAGTGGGCGCTTCTGGTGAGGGTCTTGTCCCTTCTACTAATATGCTAGATCTTGTTTCATGCTATCACGGTTGGTTTATGATGGTGACCCTCGATATGCTTGATAGTAATTTATACGGTTGATCACATCTAGGTAACCTGACATTATGTTACTTATGTTTATGATCATCTTGAATCATATGTATAATACTGAGTAAATGATAAGAATATAAGATGCATGTATAATGATATGATCTATGTCTATGATCACAGGTTGAGTAATGTATGATAAAGTCTATAATCATCAGTACTGCCCTATGTTGATAATATAACTCTTCTGATAATCTATGATGATTGTGCATACTAACCATGCAGGTACAGATGCATAGCCAGGTAAAGGGCTATGAGGTATATATGTTTGAGTAACATTGTTCTGATGGTTACTCTTGATGATGAGATAATATGCATGATGTGTTTTGGTCTGAGGACCTGAGTTGGATAAAGTGTTGGGATTGCTATCCCTTGGTGATGATGTAAGCCTTGAGAGGCAGTGACACTATGTGATGGGGATTGAGATCCCATGGTAAGGTGATGATCCTTGAGACGGATCAGGATGATGTTGATGACAGTAAAAGCATGATATTGAGTTTCATGTTGTTTATTCTTGTTCTAATTTCATGTTATACAACTTGGTTGAATCTTACAATCCATTTAAAATATACTAACTAATCACAGTGGAACATATCATGTAGTTTGCCCTGGCCATAGATCCATCATCGTCAGGAGCTGGTGATAGTGAAACAGGTTCTCCTGCGGGTTAACCTGGAAGTGCATATTTTTGAATATGTGTGGTTTCTCCTAGCCTAAAATAGAGAGGACGTGAGTGCACTTGTAGTTGCAGACTCATATATATATATATATATATATATATATATATATATATATATATATATATATATATATATATATATATATATATATATATATATGTGTGTGTGTGTGTGTGTGTATGTGTGTGTGTGTATACAACATTGTGAACAGGCCCATGGCTCAGTGTGATAGAGCATGAATGCATTCATGGCTCAGGGAGAACGGTGAACTGGCCTGTGGCTCAGATATACTAGCGTCGAGACCTGTACTGAGGTGGGCTAGAGGAAGGGTAGCCTATGGAGCTGACCCTGTGGCTGAGGCCACTTAAGCACGAGACTGTGGTCCTGCTTTGGTTCTCGTGCACTGACCATGAGGTGGGAGGTCATGGAGTCTGGCTCTTCCATTGACCTTGTATGGCACCGACTTGGGTTTTGCAACTGAAGGTTGGATTTTAGCAGTACGACTCACTTCCTCAGGGCATAATAACATGTAATCCAGTCGAATAGTATTTGTTGTTTAAGGCAAAATACGGAACATTGGTTAAGGCCTTGCTTGTGCAGTTGATCTTGTTATACCTTACAGTTACTCATACGTTCCTTATGTTATGCGCTAAGATCTTATAAATCTTATCTTGTTAATCATGTTCCATAAAGAAATACTTGGGTATATGCCTTCCGTACTTTCTGGTAAGCTTAATGGTATGAACAGCTTTACTTTATAAACTGCTCTTGTTATACCTTTTATTAGTTATCTGCTTCTATTGCTTTAATCTTCCTTTGGTTTTATAGTTTTAGCGAGGAGTTATGTTTGTCACTGGGACTGTGTGTCTCACCCCGCTGGTTTATAACCTTTTTAGGTGTTCGAGCTAGATGTGGTGGTGGTCGCGGAGTTGCGGCCGAGCAGCAAGAAGAGCAGTAGAAGGCAAGAGATGGACATGCTTGCTGTTTTGGTTGTTTTGTAGTAGAGTCTTAGAGTCGTCCCTGTACTCTCAGGTCCTTGGGAGCGTTTTGACGTTGTTTCACGATGTTTAGTTGTTGAAGCTTGTATATCCTGCTACTGGCCGGATGTGGGCCGTTATGTACATATAAACAGGTGATGAACTCATGTGATGGCTAGACAGCTATTCTCCTAAGCTGTGGAGACGTGTCAAGACCTTGTATATGTTTCTATTACATGTTTTCTTGCAGGATGAGGACTTGAATGTAATAGTTTCCTGGTTTATCTGCTTTTTGCAATCGGTTTTAATTAACCTGTGTTTTTGGTAATCTGTGGTTATGGTGTTTTCCGCACATTTTCGTGTAACACCTCGCTGTCTGTGTGATAGTGGGATGTGTTGCCACAAGTTTTGGTATCAGAGCTCTAGGTTCGCTGAGTCTATAGGGATTTAGGACTAGGTTGTGTATGTTCTTGTGAGTTTTCCAGATTTCCTTACAATCATCTTCTGCCCTCAGTAGAAGAAAAGCCAAGATGTCTGGAAACCATGAAGAACATGTTGTTGAGAACAGTGATGCTGCTGCATCAGTTGATGGAGCTTTTGGTCGGGTACATGAAGATCGGGTGCCTGAGGTCCCCCAACCTGACCCAGCCATTCTTGAACACCCTGCCTACCAACAGCTTATGGGGCAGATGATGGCTACGATGAATCTCATGGTAGAGAGAATGTCAGTGCCTCCGCTAAGAGCACAGGCTCCCCATGGTGAAACATCGGGTATTGGGAAGACCTTTGAGTGACTTCGTCGAGTCAGAGCTTCGGATTATGCTGGAACGGCTGATCCAGCGGATGCAGATCTGTGGCGGACGAGTCTTGAGAAGGCTTTCTGGATCCTCGACATCCCCGAGGTAGAAAAGTCAAGCACATTGTCAACCTTTTGAAGGGTAGTGTTGGTCATTGGTGGACCATCGAGGAGGAGAAGCGACCCGGTGAGGTGATTGGTTGGGAGGTTTTTCGGCATGAGTTCGTCAGTAGGTACTTTCCGAAGATGATTCTGGATGAGAAGATCAGTCAGTTTGAGCACCTGTGCCAAGGAATGATGAACATCACCGAGTACGAGGCCAAGTTCATGGACTTGTTGAGGTTTTGTCCTCACATGGCAACGACAGATGATGAACGGGTCAGATGTTTTGAGCAAGGCCTGAGTGCTGAACTGACAACACCTGCTTCTATGTTGGAGAACCGTGAGCAGTTTGCCACATTTGTGGAATCTATTCGGAGGATCAAACGGTCAGTCAGGGAGAAAAGAGAATCCATGTCTTAGAAGAGGCCTGCTCAGTTCTAGGGACAGAGGTTTGGTGGCTTCAAGAAGTCAAGGTTTTCAGCACCTTCCGTGATGAGAGGTTCCAGTGTACCATCTCAGTGGTCTCTGAGTAAGGGAAGAGGTTATGTTTCTTCACCGTCAAAGGCATATAGTACAGCTTCAGTGGCAGTGACAGGGCCATCTAGACCACGGTTTGAAGTTAAGGCATGCTATATCTGCGGTCAGACAGGGCATTTAAAGTCAAATTGCCCAAGTAGAGACGTTGAAGTGACGCAGCAGCTGAGGCAGAATCATTAAGGGATAGATAGACAGTAGCTCAGTAGTAGCAGAGGGCAAGGACGTGGTCAAGCGTCACAAGCAGAATCATCTACTCAAGGAAGCAGAGGACGTGGACAGGAAGCAACGGCGTGATTCTATGCTATGAGTCAGCCGGAGGCGATAGTCAACCCGCGAGTGGTGACAGGTCAGATGGAGTTATTTCATTCTGATATGTCTTCTGCTTGCTTTATATCTATTCTGGTTGACCCAGATGCTACACACTCTTTTATCGCCTATAGTATGCTTGAGAACTGTCGTTTACCTGTTAGTTGTAAGAAGGATAGCTTGTTGCTAGAAACCCCTCTTGATGGTTCCTCGATGCTTCGAGAGGAGTGTCCATCCTGTGTCTTATCTTTTTCGGGACACTATATACAAGTGGATGTTATACCACTCGATGTGCATGGTTTCGATGTGATCCTTGGGATGGATACCTTAGAGAAGTATAAGGTTGTTTTGGACTGTGGTTCCAAGCAGGCAGTGTTTGATGATGATGGAGAGAAGTGGGTCTTCCAATGAGATAGGAAGATTCTTCCGACGTGTCTAGTATTGGCTATGGTGGCAGAGAAGTTGCTACGGTAAGGTTGTAAGGCGTTCTTAGCTCACGTTGTGGATACCAAGGTGAAAGGTCCTAGCCTTGAAGAGGTGTCGGTTGTCTGAGAGTTTGCAGATGTGTTTCCTGATGAGTTCCCCGGTGTTCCTCCACCCTGAGAAATTTGATTTTGAGATCAATCTGGTTCTGGGAACACAGCCAGTTGCACAGACACCGTATAGGATGGCTCCAGTGGAGATGGCAGAGCTTAAGAAGTAGTTACAAGAGTTGCTGGAGAAAGGTTTCATCCGACCAAGTACGTCGCCTTGGCGTGCTCCAGTGTTGTTCGTTAGGAAGAAGGATAGATCGATGCGGCTGTGTATAGATTATCGGCAGTTGAACAAGGTCACGATCAAGAATAAGCACTCGTTGCCAAGGATAGATGATTTGTTCGATCAGTTGCATGCTGCTACAGTATTTTCAAAGATCGATCTACGGTCCGAATATCATCAGTTGAGGATTAAGGTAGATGATATACCAAAGTCAGCCTTTAGGACAAGGTATGGTCACTTCGAGTTTGTGGTTATGCCGTTTGGGCTAACCAATGCACCTGCTGCTTTCATGGCTTTGATGAATCGAGTGTTTCGTCCGTTCCTAGATCAATTTGTTGTAGTCTTTATAGATGACATCTTGATCTATAGTCGAGACAGGCAAGAGCATGAGCGACATCTTCGACTAGCGTTGACTCTTCTTCGTCAACATCAATTATACGCCAAGTTCAGTAAGTGTGAGTTCTGGTTAGAAAAAGTAACTTTCTTGGGTCATGTGAGTTCTGGTTAGAAGAAGTAACTTTCTTGGGTCATGTGATATCTGCTGAAGGAGTTAAAGTGGACCCGAAGAAGGTAGAGTCCGTTGCAGAATGGGAACAGCCGAAGATGCCGACAGAAGTTTGTAGTTTCCTGGGATTAGCAGGATACTACCGGAGGTTTATAAAGGACTTCAGTGCGATTGTGTTGCTGATGACAAAGTTGACTAGAAAGGATGTACCTTTTGTCTGGGATGATCATTGCCAGCAAGCTTTCCAAAGTTTGAAGGAAGAGTTGACTAGTGCTCTAGTGCTAGTACTGCCAGAGCCTGGAAAGGGCTATGTTGTTTTCTGTGATGCTTTCAAGAAAGGTTTAGGGTGTGTGCTGATGCAGGAAGATCATGTGGTTTCTTTTGCTTCACAACAGCTTAAGAAACATGAGGAGAACTATCTGACTCATGATTTGGAGTTGGCAGTAGTGGTTCATGCGTTAAAGATTTGGAGACACTATCTTTACGGGGAAGTGTGTCGGATCTTTACAGATCATAAGAATCTGAAGTACATCTTTTCACAGAACAAGTTGAACATGCGACAGCGTCAATGGATGGAGCTAATCAATTATTACGACTGCACCATCGAGTATCATCCTGGTAAGGCGAACGTGGTAGCTGATGCGCTTAGCCAAAAGTCTTCTTCTTCTTTCCCTCCCAAGAAGGCACAGTTAAGTTCCCTGGTATGCCATAGATGAGATATGTTTGTTTCCTTGCGACAGATGAATGTGCAGATGGAAGTTTCCTTGTTAGTTGGACTTTTAGCACATATGCAAGTCAAGCCTACGCTGAGACAGCAGATCAAAGATGCACAACAAGCAGATGATGTAGTGCAGTTGATCAGATCAGAGTTTGGCAGCAAAAAGCGTGATGGATTCCATGAGTCCAAGGATGGACTAGTTTGCTTTCGAGATAGGATGGTGGTCCCCAATGCAGATGATCTGAGGAAGCTAGTGCTCTAAGAAGCACACACGTCGATGTATGCTATGAATCCAGGAGTCACCAAGATGTCTCATAGTCTAAAGGACTTATATTGGTGGCCCGGCTTGAAGAAAGATGTAGCCGAGTTTGTGGCTAGGCGTGCGGTATGCCAGCAAGTCAAGGCTGAACATTAGAATCTGGCAGGTACGATGCAACCCCTGCCGATACCGCAGTGGAAATGGGATCATATAACCATGGATTTCGTAGTTGGTCTACCCAGGACAACTATGAATCATGATTCCTTTTGGGTAATAGTGGACAGATTGACGAAGTCTGCCCATTTCATACCAGTGAAGACAATGTATAAAGCTGAGAAGCTCACTCGAGTATATGTAGATGAGATAGTGTGTTTGCATGGTGTTCCAGCAATGATAGTTTCCGACAGAGGTCCTTAGTTCATGATTCGTTTCTGGGAACAGTTGCACAAAGCGTTGGGAACACAGTTGAGGTTTAACACCGCTTTCCATCCGCAGACAGACGGACAGTCTGAGAGAACTATTCAGACTTTGGAGGATCTCCTTCAAGCTTGTGTTTTGCAGTTCCTAGGCAGTTGGGACGTACATCTCAGTTTGATAGAGTTTGCCTATAACAATAGTTATCAGTGGAGCATTGACATGGCTCCTAATGAGGCCTTATATGGCAGGAAGTGTAGATCTTCGTTATGTTGGTACGAGTCTGGTGAATATCAGCTGTTGGGTCCTGAGTTAGTACAACAGACAACAGAAAAGATCAAGGTGATACAACAACAATTGAAAGCGACACAGGATAGGCAGAAGTCTTACGCAGACAATCATCGACGACCTTTGGAGTTCCAGGTAGGAGACAAAGTGTATCTTAAAGTCTCGCCATGGAAAGGTGTTCTAAGGTTTGGCCGGAAGGGTAAGCTAGCACCCAGATATATGGGGCCATACCCAGTTATAGCACGTATGGGCAAGGTATCTTATGAGTTAGAGCTGCCGCCAGAGTTGCACAGGTTACATCCAATGTTCCATGTCAGTATGTTGAAGAAAATTCATCCGGATACAGGAACAGTGATACAGCCAGTTGAAGTTGAGCTTGATGAATATGTGACCTATGAGGAAGGTCCTATGAAGATCCTTGACAGAAGAGTCAAGAAGCTGAAGAGGAAGGACATGGTTCTTGTAAAGGTTCTTTGGCATCATCGTGGCATTGAGGAAGCCACGTGGGAGCTTGAGGAAGAAATGAGGAAGTACCCCTCGCTTTTCTCTTCGGATTTTGAGGATGAAATCCCTTTTTAGAGGGTTATAGCTTGTAAGGACCCTGACCTCCGTTTAGGGTTTATCCTATTTGCTTTGCTTAACCCTGATGCTTAGTTGCTTGCTAATCACCTTTAGTGGTGATTAGGGTTTGTTTGTGCTTTGTTGAGAGATGGAGGTGCCACTTGCAATTAACCCAAGTCTAGGGTTTGTGGGCAAGTTTGTCACCTTATGAGGTGTTCCTCCCTCTCCTTGCTTCCTCTAGTGTTGAGAGGAAGGGTTGGGCTCATTGCTTGAGTTCCTTCGGGCTTGGTTGAGCCTTGGTGGGCCTTGTTGTGCTTTGCCTTTGCCCTTTTAGACCTTGTGTCGGGCAAGTGAGCCTTGTGTCGACCTAGGTGTGTCGGCCTGTGGTTTGTTGGCATGTGTTGTGTCGGCCTAGGGAGTGTGTCGGCCATGGTGTGGGTGTGTTTCGCCCATGGACCCTTTGACCCTCTTTGACCTCGTTTGTGTCACTACTAGTGGACACTTGGTGTTTGATGCTTGCATGTGGCAATGGCCTTGGACATGTGTTTAGGGCATGTTAGAGTGATGGCTTTGCTCATTGACAAGTGTCCCTAGGTGGGTGACACCTTGGCTTGTCTTTCCTTGGTTTCTCCTCCATCCTCTTCTATATATGTGTTCCCTTTCTCTTGCTAAGGATCCCTTTAGTTCCTTAGTTCCCCTCTCCCTTGGTGCACGACACCCCCTTCCTTTGCAAGCTTGGTGGCCGATCCTCATCTTGGAGTCTCCTTCTTCCTCTAGTGGTAGCCGAACCCTAGAGTGCCTTGCTCTCTTCTTGTGGTGGTGCTTGGATCTAGGAGCTTGGAGCTTGCTTAAGGTGGGTTACATAACTCCTAACCCTAACTATACTACCTCTTCTATGTTCTTGTATGTTTCTTATGATCATGATCAGCTATGTATGTTGCTAGCTTAGTTTCTTGCTTAGTTGATTCTTGTTGGCCGAACCATGTTCTAGGGTTTCGTGTTGAGCAATACCCCTCTCCCTCCTTGGTCTAGAGAAGTGAGCTTGAACTCTAGTATCATGGGCAATACCCCTCTCTCGTTTAAGTTGAGAGGTGAGCTTGTGTTCTAGTTGCTTGAGTAACACCCTTCTCTCACCATGGATCCGAGAGGTGAGCTTTGTGGTGGTTGTGGACCTTGGTTGTGGTTGTTCCTTGTGTTGCCCGATTGGTGATAAGAAGTGTGCAAGACCCCTCTCTCTTGGTTGTTGAGAGGTGAGCATCTTCTCGATCCATTAGGGTTTTGGTGCCCTTGTGCTTGAGGTTGATGACGACCTTGTGGAGTTGCAATTTGACCGTTATGGCTTGGGGTTGGTGTTGCCTGATACCCCTCTTGACCTAGAGCCTTGGACGTCATGTTGTTGTGTTGTGTCGGGCGTTGCACTCTGGACCTTGACCCTTGTGTGTCGGGCGTCACACTATGTTGAAAGCCCTGCCCAATACATATGGTATACGTTACACCTGATGCACGGCATGCTTATTGGATCAGTTGCTTGGCAGGCTTTGTGGCCGTTGTCTCTGTGTTACACAACGTGCCATTGCACGATATACCCTTTGACTGAGCTGCAAGCCCTGTTTGCCCGTTAGCAGTTGGTTGCACAACACGCTTGGCTCAAGTGCCTGTTACACCTTTGGACGATGTGGGGCTCAGTGGTTAGTTGTGTGTTGGACGTCATGGCATCATGGTGATGCACGACACATGATGGACGTTGCACAATACCCTGTTGCACATTACACCTTGCACGACACGCCCCTTGGTCTCGGTTGCACGATAGACCTTGCTGCACGTTACACTTGGGGGTGCACGACACAGCGGTGCACGATACACCCTAAGGTAGCCCAACACCCTTACTGTTATGCTTGACCGATATGTAGCTAGTTGCTTGACCATTATGTGTTTGTGTGTTGGGCGATATGGGAGAGTACCCTGCCCGATGCTATCTCTAGTGAGGATGTCTTACCCGTCACACTTCTGGTGAGGGTAGTGTGTGCTTCTGGTGAGGGTCTTGTCCCTTCTACCGATATGCTAGATCTTGTTTCATGCTATCACGGTTGGTTTATGATGGTGACCCTCGATATGCTTGATAGTAATTGATACGGTTGATCACATCTATGTAACCTGACATTATGTTACTTATGTTTATGATCATCATGAATCTTATGTATAATACTGAGTAAATGATAAGCATATAAGATGCATGCATAATGATATGATCTATGTCTATGATCACAGGTTGAGAAATGTATGATAAAGTATATAATCATCAGTACTGCCCTATGTTGATAATATAACTCTTCTGATAATCTATGATGATTGTGCATACTAACCATGCAGGTACAGATGCATATCCAGGTAAAGGGCTATGAGGTATATATGTTTGAGTAACATTGTTCTGATGGTTACTCTTGATGATGAGATAATATGCATGATGCATTTTGGTATGAGGACCTGAGTTGGCTAAAGTGTTGGGATTGCTATCCCTTGGTGATGATGTAAGCCTTGAGAGGAAGTGACACTATGTGATGAGGATTGAGATCCCATGGTAAGGTGATGATCCTTGAGACAGATCAGGATGATGTTGATGACAGTAAAAGCATGATATTGAGTTTCATGTTGTTTATTCTTGTTCTAATTGCATGTTATACAACTTGGCTGAATCTTGCAATCCATTTAAAATATACTAACTAATCACAGTGGAACATATCATGTAGTTTGCCCTGGCCATAGATCCATCATCGTCAGGAGCTGGTGACGGTGAAACAGGTTCTCCTGCGGGTTAACCTGGAAGCGCATATTTTTGAATATGTGTGGTTTCTCCTAGCCTAAAATAGAGAGGACGCGAGTGCAGCTACGGTTGCAGATTCGGATATATATAGAGAGAGAGAGAGAGCATGGTGAACAGGCCCATGGCTTAGTGTGATAGAGAATGAATGCATGCATGGCTCAGGGAGCACGATGAACTGGCCCGTGGCTCAGATATACTAGCGCCGAGACCTGTACCGAGGCGGGCTAGAGGAAGGGTAGCCTATGGAGCTGACCCTGTGGATGAGGCCACTTAAGCATGAGACTGCAGTCCTGCTTTGGTTCTCGTGCACTGACCACGAGGTGGGAGGTCGTGGAGTCCGGCTCTTCCATTGACCTTGTATGGCACAAGCTTGGGTTTCGCAACCGATGGTTGGATTTGAGCGGTACGGCTCACTTCCTCAAGGCATAATAACACGTAATCTAGCCGAATAGTATTTATGGTTTAAGGCAAAATGTGGAACATTGGTTGAGGCCTTGCTTGTACAGTTGATCTTGTTATACCTTGCAGTTACTCATACGTTCCTTATGTCATGCGGTAAGATCTTATAAATCTTATCTTGTTAATCATGCTCCATAAAGAAATACTTGGGTATATGCCTTCCGTACTTTCTGGTAAGCTTAATGGTATGAACAGCTTTACTTTATAAACTACTCTTGTTATACCTTTTATCAGTTATCTGGTGCTATTGCTTTAATCTTCCTTTGGTTTTATAGTTTCGGCGAGGAGTTATGTTTCTCACTGGGACTGTGTGTCTCACCCCGCTGGCATATAACCTTTTTAGGTGTTCGAGCTAGACGTGGTGGTGGTCGCGGAGTTGCGGCCGAGCAGCAAGAAGAGCAGTAGAAGGCAAGAGATGGACATGCTTGCTGTTTTGGTTGTTTTGTAGTAGAGTCTTAGAGTCGTCCCTGTACTCTCAGGTCCTTGGGAGCGTTTTGACGTTGTTTCACGATGTTTAGTTGTCGAAGCTTGTATATCATGCTGTTGGCCGGATGTGGGTCGTTATGTACATATAAACAGGTGATGAACTCATGTGATGGCTAGACAGGTGATCTCCTAAGCTGTGGAGACGTGCCAAGACCTTGTATATGTTTATATTACATGTTTTCTTATAGGATGAGGACTTGAATGTAATAGTTTCCTGGTTTATCTGCTTTTTGCAATCGATTTTAATTAACCCGTGTTTTTGGTAATCTTTGGTTATGGTGTTTTCTGCACGTTTTCGCATAACACCTCGCTGTCTGTGTGATAGTGGGATGTGTTGCCATACCTGCCATATTTATGATTGTCAATGATTGGACTCTTTAAAGCTTATTATTGTTATAATTGATATCAGTTGCTCAAAGGTATATCTGTAATTATATCAGTGCTTTAAATTGTTTCTTTGAAGTACTCATTCACTGAGTGAGTAGGCTCACCCCTCTACTCACAATTTTTAGGAAAATCACATGGACTGGAAGAAGGTCAAAGCAACATAGTAGATCTACCACATGAGTTGAGTATGAGATTAGTTAAGTTCAGTCAGTCCCTATCACTCTAGGTCCTTATATAGATGCGAGAGAGTTGTAAATGATGTTTGTATCTTTGTATCCTTAATAAGAGAGAATGTATTTGATTATCATGTCGTATGTACATGGAAGTGTGAGAAACAGAATGAATGTATGGATTTGTATCATTAATGTTGAGATCATATTAGAGTGATCAAAGTTTAATTCTCTTGTAAAGTTTGTTTATGTGATTGAATGCGAGAAAACAAAGAGTTTGAAACCAAGAAAAAAATGGGAGTGAACTTTGTGTTAAGTATAATCCTCATAGTTACACCCACATCTCATGATTAGTGGTAATCTTGGGATGTGGGCATGACACAATATGTCTTGTCTCTTGATATCATGGTTCATGTGAACTACCTTGCTTGTTGTGGTCTTGGATATTATCTTGAACTCTTATCATGTGATTTGGTGCAGGTTGGACTTTTTGATGATATGTGATATATGGTGTCTTATTCCCACTTGCATGTGGATGTATGTGTTGTCCATTGTATGATATGGCAACATTGTATAATTTCTAACCATACTTTCTACTTGCCTCTACATTTTACCTGTTGTGTGATTCAGTAGCACTAGAGTAGTATAATTGCAATGGTTTTTGTTCATTGTGAATGTTGGTAACATTGTGATATTTTTGGGATGGAGGATGTATGATTCCCCATACCCAGGCCAGATGTATGATTCTTGGCCCATGTTATATACATTAGGGTAGTGGATGTATGATTCCCCATGCCCAGGAAAGATGTATGATTCTTTGCCCATGTTTCCTCAGGTTCAAGATGTATGATTCTTGGTTGCCTTTGTCTTTATAATATTCTAGTGTTATGTTTCTCACATATGCAGGATAATAGTAGTGATGATGATGGGTTATGTGCCCAAATTCTTGATATGTGCTTATGTGGCACCCTTTATTATTTTATTTATGGCAAGTATCTTATCTTATCTTATCATGTGATGATGATTCTTCTCTTTTATGCATGTGTGGGTAGTCCTTATCTCTTGCAAAGGAAGCTTTTATATATTATGTCGTTATTGCCATATATTGCTCAATTTTCTTTTAGTATGCACATACCAACTTTTTGTTGACGTTTCCTTTTCTTATCTTCTTTTATGGGGTATGCTTCCAACCCCAGGTTAGATCAAGGAGAGGTGACTTATGACATCAACCCTTGTAGATGAGTTTTTGGGAGACATGAAAGAGGTGGTTAGATGACCCTCTACTGATCCTAGTCTGATTAAGATAGTTTTCCTTTTTTACCCATGTGGGGTGTAGCGATGTATAAAATTATCAAGCTTTGTAATATTGGATAATTTCTCTTCCACTACTACTTATTGTGTTATGATACATACATGTTGAATGAATTGGTTATCATCCCTTTGGTGAAAAATTTTATGTGGTGTTTGGTTCAAGGGATGTTGTCTTTTTATTTCTAGTAGGGAGTGGTTCCCCTATGGGATCTCACTCCTTACAGCATGGTATCAGAGCCAGTAGCAGTTGGTTATCTAACTATTTTAATATTGTCTTGCTTAGGATGCTTACCTTTTTCCATAGGTTGCTTATACCTAGTATCATTTCCTTGTGCACGCAAGAACCCTCGTGGCGGGAGATAACTCGACTCTTGACAACATGTCTGGCTATGAGACACCCCAGAACCCTAGGTTTGGGATGACAAGGATGGATCCTCCCTTTACCACTCTAGTGAATCAAGATGGAATGTCAGTAGGTTAGGAGACCCCATCTTCTACTAGTACAGGCATAGTCATCTCTCCAGAGTAGGAGTTGGCCATGTTTTGACAACTTTGTGCTACTGCCATGGTAGGGAAGATGAAAGACTCAGTTGTACCTGAAAATCCTAAGGAGTTCTCAATCATGGAGTTCATGAAGATGCAACCACCCTACTTCAAGGGTGAAGGTGAAATAGAGATGGTCGACAAAGCTGATGATTGGGTGTTGTCCATAGAGAGGACTTTTGATGGTATGGCATGTCCTCCATTCCAGAAGGTTAGGTTTACTTCAAATGTTTTGGAAGGACCAACAAGAGTTTGGTGGAATGGTATTGCAAGGACTAGAGACATCTCAACCATGTATTGGGTGGAGTTCTTAGCTCTCATCCATGGGAAGTACATATGCACTGCTACTTTGAAGAAGGAAGTTGAGTTCTATAGGTTGAGTCAAGGACCCATGTATGTATCTGTGTATGTGCAAAAGTTTCTCTTGCTTGAGAGATATGCTAAAGGTTTGTGTGAAGAAAGGAAAGCTGACCTTTTCCTTCAAGGCCTCAACTACAATGTGGGTCATGCTCTTATCCTGCAACTTTCCTTGGCCTTTCAGCACATGGTGGATAAAGCTTTGGCAGTAGAATCTTATCCAGGGTTTCAACCTAGAGAGTTTGATAAGAAAAGGAAAGGTGATGAGCAAAGGAAGTGTGTGCTAGATGTGGTGGTAACCACCCTCCTAGAAAGTGTTCTAGAGAAAAGAAGTATATTTCTGACTTCTGGATGGTATGCCATCATTGCAATGAACCTGGACATGTCCGACCTCAATACCCCAAGATTCATTTTGGACCAGGATATGTTCAACAACCAGCACCTCCTCAGAACTAGAGCAACAATAATGGAAATAATGGTAAGAAGCTTGTGGAAAGGAAAGTTGGAAGAGTCTATGTCTTGGAAGGTGAAGAGGTTTATGAGGATGGACAAGAGCAAGTTAACCCATAGTTCATAGTTAGTTTTTACAAGTTATGTTTCCTCTTAGCATGATGCTTATGTAGTTGGATGTAAGGAAGTATAGTTGAACCTTTTGTACCTAAAGAATAGTTTTGACTTAATAAGATGAACCCTTTAAGGGGTGGTGAATAAATTTTTTTATTATATGTGGATGTTTTGATATCAAGGACAAAATCCCTTTAAGGGGTGGTGTGTTGTAACATATTAGATCTCAGACCCTACCCTAGAAGTTTGACATTTTGGACTTAGCCAATCAAAGATAAACCTTAATAAACTAATGCATTAGGCCAATAATGTAATATAAAATGTGTCACAAGTATTATATAGTGAGTAACATAATAAATCATGTTATATGACACATATGGAGGTAATAAGAATATAATTGGATGAATAATGATCTAATGGGCCACTAATGGACCATAAGACATATCTCATTAAAATAATTCTCAAAAGTGGAATATAAGTTAAAAATCATGTTTCTTGGGTTCCAATTGCCTTGGGAGTCAAGTTTCACATTATTCATATAATAATAATTAATTTAATTCATTAAAGAAAGAAAAGATCTAAGTTTTCCCCAAAATATCAAACAAAATAATAAATGACTCCAAAAGAAGAAAACAATCTTGGATTCGTAATCTACATAATAAATATAGCCTTTGGGTGAATTATCATCAAATTTGGAGAAAGTTTGCTTAAAAGGTGAAATCAGGAGAGAGAAAGTGTGTAGAACCTTCAAAATAAAAATAATTGTGCAAAAATCCAACATATAAAATTGATTTCGAATTTGTATCCAACACAATAATTATGACTTGTGGGTGAAGTTTCATCAAATTTAGATAATCCTAATGTCATTAATGAAGGAGGAAATAGAAAATAAGATTTGATTTATTAACATGTTAAAAGTTATCAAAAGGCAAAACTAATTTCATATTCGGATTCCTCATATCCAAAATAGGTTGGATGTCAAATTTGACTTAATTTGGGATTCATTTGAACCCTCAAAAGAGGAAAGAGAAAAAAAATATGCAATCACACTATAATCCAATTCGATTTATGCTTTGATTTATTGGTCATGCGTGTTTTGGGTCATTCTATTTCATCAGACGACTGTAAAGTCATCTCCTACCTTAGGTAGGAGTCCGACCAAGCCATGAATAGTGTATTGGTATTTGACTTTCCGTATCTCCCTCTCTACTCCTATTTTCTCACGATTTTTCTTCCAATGTGATTGGGAGATGATTCCGCACATGTTGATCTGCTATTTTTGGGTTTTCATGGAGAGTTTGGGAAAACACCAAACCTTTCCCCCCAAGAAAGGTTGGTCCTAATCCATCTTGGATTTCCCCTCAACTTTTCCTATAAATAGTTGTACACAGGTCTTCCCTAGCCCGCCCGCGTACAATGATTTTCTCCATCCAATTTCAACTAAGATTGCGAGTTAAGCTTCTGACAAGCGAAGGTTGCAATTGTGATTGCGGCACCTCTCTCTCTCCATAGAGCTTCTCCGGTCAAATTAAAGGTATGGATGAATTTGGTTTGTTCTCGGATTTCCTTCAGTTTCAAGTTTGGTCGTGAATTGCAAATTTCCCCAAAACCAGCCGTGCTGCAGCTTCAAGCTACACAGCGGTGGAGCGGGCAAAGGAGGAAGAAACCCCTATATGATTTTACAACTTTTCCCTCCTCGTCCCTTCTTTCTTATTTTCTCGCCTGAGGGTAATATAGTATGTTGATCGCGTATTGTTTCCTCTGTGGACCGGCGTCACACGGGTTTGACCGCAGACATGGCCATCGGTGATTGTGTCAGGTAGTGTGGGCCCAAATACTCTCTCCCTCTCATGAATTTCTTCACTGTCGTGGTTTTTCTTGATTTTCTGATTGGTCAAACTGTGAAAATCGTAACTAATTATCTACTTATCTAAAAATTACAAATAAATAGTCCTTGGATTTAGAAATATGAGAGTTGTCTTTTGGTATTGGTTTTGTCACCTAAATCAGATCATAAAAATAGGTGATTTCAATGAATTTACCTAAATATATAATAACTTGTAAAATTCATAATTAAATATATATATGTCAGAAAAATATAATAAAATATGTTTTAGACTCATAATAACATAAACTAAAATCTGGCATAGTTTCCATAACCTAATTCACACTGTAATAAAAAGGTGGTTTTTAGGGTTTAGATAATGTACATGAAATTGACATAAAATCTACACATGTGTTTAGTAGGCTCTTGGAGACCTAGACTTGGATATAGAAGTGCTTTGGACTTTGGACTTTGAAGTGAGGTATCATGTGTCCCCTATTCCTCTATATTGAGCAATTGACCTATCTTTTCATTGACTTGAATTTGGCCTACACAATATGTCTTATCTCTTGATATCATGGTTCATGTGAACTATTGACACTCTAAAGCCGTGCGTATAATGCAAGTACACGTATCAATGTAATATAGGCCTTGTGAGGCCCGAGTCGAACTCAGGTAAATGGAAATTTCAGTAGACTACTACAAACTGGTCGCGATCAGCTAGACCGATTGGAAAAGTTGATTGTTTGGTTTTAAAAAGAAAATAAAGTAAAAGAAAACAAAAGTGAACGGTGCTTAAATGTTTAGTTTAATCAAATTAAATGGGAATCCTTAGGATTGCAGTTTCACCGCAAGGTATCACTGCACACAAATCTACACAATTGACATAATTCATTCTATTTCCCTGATTATGGCCCGTAGTCAGAATTACTCGCTTCCGCGATACAATTCACTACCTCATTCTAGGTCAGTTCCACGCCAGTAGCAACTTATACCCTAGATCTAGGTGCTTTGATAATTTCTCTGAGTATCCACCATTAATCGTACATTACCTTGTCTAAGGAATTTATTGATTAATGTGTTAATTATGCCTTTTCAACCACTAATTATCCATCATAAGTAATTAACGGTATTAGAAATCGACTATGGTGATCAAGAATAGTAAATTGCAATGGAAACACGATAACATATCCAGGGAAAGTGAGACAAATTATGATGATTAATATAACATTGTCATACAGTGATTCCCCGGGCTACTCCCAGTCCTAAGGATAATGGGGATTAGCCCCACATGTTCATCTCAACAGTTAAGATGGAGAAGAAAGAGGGAAACATGGAGAAACGAATGAAAATATGGTGTAACCCCTGAAATGGAGAAGATCTGGGTGATCCTTGGTGCGAAATGCACATTCTGCAGTCTTCCGACGGTGAAATCGTTGGTCTGCGGCTCTGGAAACGTCTAGGGTGTAGCTCTGGGCTCTATTCTTCGCTCTCCTCTTCTCCGGGACTCGTGTAATGGAATAGAATGTGATACTTAGGTCTGGCCGTCTTTTCTTATGTATAGGCATGACTTACGGCCGCTAAAAGATCACAGTCGTTTGATCGTGGCAATTCTGGGTGCAACTCTGATCCTACGGTGTCGATACCATCGATGGGGTGTCAATGGTATCAACACCTTAAGGTGCACTTCTGACGCTAAAAACAATGGAATTCGTCGCTAGAACCTGGTGAACTCTCGATACTATCGACCGTGCCATTGATAGTATCGAAGGCTTGACTTAATTCCTGCTGAGACGATCTCGAGACCATCGACGGCTTTGGTCGATGGTATCGACTTGGATGCTCTCCCTCTGGCCTGGTCACTGTTGCCATGTCGATAGCATCGACGGGTCCAGATATACAAAGTACCTGAAACAGAGAGAGGAACACAAATCAAATCCAAAAATTCTACTAATTTATACAAAATAAGATAAAATAAGATAAATTTGATGCATACAATGATTATAGGCTGAAGGAAATGAATCATGTTATTATAGTCATAAAATGACACATAACCATACAAAACAAGTATGAAATTAGCCTATAAATGTGACTCAAAATCCATGCATTAACTATCTTGCTTGTTGTGGTCTTGGATATTCTCTTAAACTCTTATCATGTGCTTTGGTGCATGTTGGATATTTTGATGATATGTGATATATTGTGTCTTGTTCCCACTTGTGGATGTATGTGTAGTCCATTGTATGATATGGCAACATTGTATAATTTCTAACCATACTTTTTACTTACCTCTACATTTTACTTGTTGTGTGATTTAGTAGCACTAGAGTAGTATAATTGTAATGGTTTTGTTCATTGTAAATGTTGGCAACATTGTGATATTTTTGGGATGGAGGATGTATGATTACCCATACCTGGGCCAGATGTATGATTCTTGTCCCATGTTATATACATTTGGGTGGTGTATGTATGATTCCCCATGCCTAGGCAAGATGTATGATTCTTGGCCCATGTTTCCTCAAGTTCAAGATGTATGATTCTTGGCTGCCTTTGTCTTTATAATATTCTAGTGTTATGTTTATCTCACATATGCAGGATAATAATAGTGATGATGATGGGTTATGTGCCAAAATTCTTGATATGTGCTTATGCGGCACCCTTTATTGTTTTATTTATGGCAAGTATCTTATCTTATCATGTGATGATGATTCTTCTCTTTTATGCCTGTGTGGGTAGTCCTTATCTCTTGCATGGGAAGCTTTTATACTTGATGTCCTTATTTCCATATATTGCTCAATTTTCTTTTAGTATGCACATACCAGCTTTTTGTTGATGCTTCCTTTTCTTCTCTTATTTCGTGGGGTATGCTTCCAACCCCAGGTTAGATCAAGGAGAGGTGACTTACGACATCAACCCTTGTAGTTGAGCTTTTGGGAGACGTAAAAGAGGTGGTTAATTGACCCTCAGATGATCCTAGTCTGATTAAGATAGTTTTCCTTTTTGTCACCCATGTGGGGTGTAGCAATGTATAAAGTTATCAAGCTTTGTAATAGTTGGATAATTTCTCTTCTACTTCTACTTATTGTGTTATGATACATACATGTTAAATGAATAGGTTATCCTCCCTTTGGTGAAAAATTTTATGTGGTGTTTGGTTCAAGGGATGTTGCCTTTTTATTTCTAGTAGGGAGTGGTTCCCCTTTGCGATCCCACTCCTTACAGTATGAGGTTTATGAGGATGGACAAGAGCAATTTAACCCATAGTTCATAGTCTTTACAATTTATGTTTACTTTATGCATGATGCTTACGTAATTGTATGTAAGGAAATGTAGTTGAACCTTTTGTACCTAAAGAATAGTTTTGACTTAATAAGATGAACCCTTTAAGGGGTGGTGAATAAGTTATTTTCTTATATGTGGATGTTTTTATTTCGAGGACAAAATCCCTTTAAGGGGTGGTGTGTTGTAACATACTAGATCTCAGACCTTACCCTGGAAGTTTGACATTTTGAACTAAGCCAATCAAATATAAACCTTAATAAACTAATGCATTAGGCCAATAATGTAATATAGTTAGTAACATAATAAATCATGCTATATGACACATATGGAGGTTATAAGAATATAATTCGATGAATAATGATCTAATGGGACACTAATGGACCATAGGACATATCTTATTAAAATAATTCTAAAAAGTGGAATACGAGTTAAAAATCATGTTTCTTGAGTTCCCATTGCTTGGGGAGTCAAGTTTCACATTATTCACATAATAATAATTAATTTAATTCATTTAAGAAAGAAAAGATCTAAGTTTTCCCCCAAAATATTAAATAAATTAATAAATGACTCTAAAAGAATAAAATAATCTTGGATTCGTAATCTACATAATAAATATAGCCTTTGGGTGAATTTTCATCCAATTTGGAGAAAGTTTGCTTAAAAGGTGAAATCAGGAGAGAGAAAGTGTGTAGAACCTTCAAAATATAAAATAATTGTGCAAAAAATTCCAACATGTAAAATTGATGGTGAATTCCTATACAACACATTAATTATGACTTGTGGGTGAAGTTTCATCAAATTTGGATAATCCTAATGTCATTAATGAAGGAGGAAAGAGAAAATAAGATTTGATTTATTTAACACATTAGAAGTTCTCAAAAGACAAATAATTTCATATTCGGATTCCTCATATCTAAAATAGGTTTGATGACAAATTTGACTTAATTTGGGATTTGTTTGAACCCTCAAAAGGTGAAAGAGAAAAAGGGAAATAAATGCAATCACACTATAATCCAATTCGATTTATGCTTTGATTTATTGGTCTCGTGTGTTTTGAGCCATTAGATTTCATCGGATGGATACAAAGTTGTCTCCTACCTTGGGTATGAGTCTGACCAGGTCATGAATAGTGCCTCAGTATTTGACTTTCTATATCTCCCTCTCTACTCCGTCTTTTCTTGCGCTTTTTCTTCCAGTGTGATTGGGAGATGATTCCACACTTGTTGATCCACTATTTTTTGGTTTTTGTGGGGAGTTTGGGAAAGCCCCAAACCTAACCCCCCAACCAAGGTTGGTCCCAATCCATTATGGATTTCCCCTCAACTTCTCCTATAAATAAATGTACCCAGGTCTTCCCTAGCCCGCTTATAATGATTTTCTCCATCCAATTTTATCAGTGATCGTGAGTTAAGCTTCATACAAGTGAAGGTTGCAGCTGTGACTGTGGCGCCTCTCTCTCACTCTCTCCATAGAGCCTCTTTGGTCGAATTAAAGGTATGGATGAATTCAGTTTGTTCTCTACTTTCCTTTGGTACCTTTGGTTTCAAGTTTGATCATGAATCATGAATGTCCCCAAAACCGGCTGAGCTGCAGCTTCACGCTACACAACGGTGGCACGGGCATAGGAGGAAGAAACCCCTCTATGATTTTACAACTTTGCCCTCCTCATCCCTTCCTTCTTATTTTCTTGCCCAAGGGTTATATAGTATGTTGATCGCGTATTATTTCCTTTGTGGACCAACGCCGCGTGGGTTTGACCGCAGACATGGCGATCTGTGATTGGGCCAGGTAGCGTGGGCCTGAGTACTCTCTCCCTCTCATGAATTTCTTTGTTGACATGATTATTTGTGATTTTCTTATTAGTCAAACTTTGAAAAATCGTAACTAATTATCTACTTATCTAAAATTATAAATAAATAGTCGTTGGATTCAGAAAAATGAGAGTTATCTTTTGGTATTGGTTTTGTTGCCTAAATTGGATCTTAAAAATAGGTGGTTTCAATGAATTTACCTAAATATATAATAACTTGTAAAATTCATAACTAAATATATATAAGTTAGAAAAATATAATAAAATATGTTTTGGACTCCTAATAACATAAACTAAAATGTGGCATAGTTTTCATAACCTAATTCACACATTAATAAAAAGGTGGTTTTTAAGGTTTGGATAATGTACATGAAATTGACATAAAATCTACACATTTGTTTAATAGGCTCTTGGAGACCAAGACTTGGATCTAGAAGTTCTTAGGACTTTGGACTCTGAAGTGAGGTATGCTTTTTCCCCTATTCCTCTATATTGAGCAATTCACCTTCTTTTCATTCTCTTGAATTTGGCATACACAATATGTCTTATCTCTTGATATCATGGTTCATGTGAACTATCTTGCTTATTGTGGTCTTGGATATTCTCTTGAACTCTTATCCTGTTCTTTGGTGCATGTTGGACTTTTTTATTTTATGTGATATATGGCGTCTTGTTCCCACTTGCATGTGGATGTATTTGTTGTCCATTTATGATATGGCAACATTGTATAATTTCTAACCATACTTTCTACTTGCCTCTACATTTTACCTGTTGTGTGATTCAATAGCACTAGAGTAGAATAATTGTAACGGTTTTTGTTCATTGTGAATCTCTCGGTCTGTTAGGATGCCTCAGCTGCATACATCACTACACTTCCAAATATGACCAATTGTGGTTCGAATATAGATACAAGAGATTTCTTTTTTTATGCTTCTTATGAATTTGCAACATTGTGATATTTTTGGGATGGAGGATGTATGATTCCCCATACCTGGGCCAAATTTATGATCCCATGTTATATACATTTGGGTGGTGGATGTATGATTCCCCATGCCCGGGAAAGATGTATGATTCTTGGCCCATGTTTCCTCATGTTCAAGATGTATGATTCTTGCCTTAATTTGTCTTTATAATATTCTAATGTTATGTTTATCTCACATATGCAGGATAATAATAGTGATGATGATGGGTTATGTGCCCAAATTCTTGATATGTGCTTATGTGGCACCCTTTATTGTTTTATTTATGGCAAGTATCTTATTTTATCATGTGATGATGATTCTTCTCTTTAATTTCCATGTGGGTAGTCCTTATCTCTTGCATGGGAAGCTTTTATACTTGATGTCCTTATTGCCATATATTTCTCAATTTTCTTTTAGTATGCACATACCTACTTTTTGCTGACATTTCCTTTTCTTCTCTTCATTTGTGGGGTATGCTTCCAACCCCAAGTTAGATAAAGAAGAGGTGACTTACGACATCAACCCTTGTAGCTGAGCTTTTGGGAGACGTGAAAGAGGTGATTAGATGACCCTCATCTGATCCTAGTTTCATTAAGATAGTTTTCCTTTTTTTCACCCATGTGGGGTGTAGCGATGTATAAAGTTATCAAGCTTTGTAATAGTTGGATAATTTCTCTTCTGCTGCTACTTATTGTGTTATGATACATACATGTTGAATGAATTGGTTATCATACCTTTGGTGAAAACTTTTATGTGGTGTTTGGTTCAAGGTATGTTGCCTTTTTATTTCTAGTAGGGAGTGGCTCCCCTCTGGGATCCCACTCCTTATAGTTTGACTAGCTAAGAGGGACTGACTTTGAGATCAACCTGGATACATGTACTCCACCTATAGTATGAGTATCACTTGTTAGGGGTTTATGCACTGCATAAGATGATGACGGAAAGGATGCATAAGTTGAAGAGACAATTGCAAGATCTAAAGAGACAATTGCAAGATCTGCTTGGGTAAAGTTCATTAGGTTGAGTGCAAACCCTTGGAGTACACCTATCAGGTTTATAAGAAAGAAGGATTTTGAAGGGATGTACACTGATGAGTAGAATTTCTAATCTCTATCTAGATTAGCTGAAAAGAAAAGTAAAATTGGAAATGTACATAATTGTAGGCCAGTTGGTACGATTTGTACATGAATTTTGCATTGAATCAACAGATCAGAGTAGCGCAATGGAAGCATGGTAGGTCTTGTAATCTTAAGTAAATGACGTATGCATTTCTAGTCTTTCTTTGAAAGAAGATAGGCTGAGGCTTGAAGAAGGGTATAGTGAACCAGCAAGTTTGAAAATCTTATCATATAATACAGTAAGTTGAGAAGGTGATACATAAGAAGGAGTTGACCCCTGAGACAAATAAGGATAAGCATGTATAGTGTTTTTACAGCCAGTAATGGAGAAGATAAGTTGAGTATGTACCTTGTACAGTAGATCTTGTGTTAACCTTGGATTAAAGAACAGTATGTTGGTTAAGTCTCATGATTTTTCCTGACATCAAGTAACTATGTGAAAATTGAAGGTTCAATGCATAAGTAATATCTATTTCCTTTTGCATGGGATTTCAGAGGCAAAATCCTTATTAGGGGTTTATAACTTGTAAGGACCCTAGCCTGGGTTTTGGTATAACCCTAGATGGTTTGCCTAAGTAATATGATTAGAACCTTGCCTTAATCTTTTGAAAAGTAACTAAGACTTAAGGAGAGCTCAAGTTTCAATTTTGGTCCTGTTTGAATGTTGTTTGAGCAATGCTTGCTTATTTTGGACCAAAGTGAAATTTACCCAATATAAGGGGTTATCTTGCAAAATGTCACATGATGGGTGTTCCCTAAGTACTCTAGAATCATAATAAAGAGCATTATTGTAACATCCCAGGATTTGAGGCCTCGGATAAGTTGATCTTAAAAGGAATGATTGGATTACCCATATCACCAAGGTGCACCTCCTTTTCCGGGAGCCCATCACTAAAGAACTCCATAGTTAAGCGTGCTCAGCTTGGAGTAGTACTAGGATGGGTGACCAGTCAGGAAGTTGACCCCGGCTTGCACGTGCATGAGGATAAAGCACACAGTTAAGGCAAGTGGTGGTTTGTGGGGCCAGTCGTCATTCCTGAAACTCTACTAGAGCCTTGGGCAGTGGGCCCAGACGTTACAAATGGTATCAGAGCCATAACCCCTCCAGTAGGTGGGGCCCACATGGGCATGTGGCATGCCAGTCTTGAGCCGTGCGGTCCAGGCAAGTTGGAAAGGGCTATCCGTAGAGACGAGATGGAGCCACCCTTGTGCTAGTAGCCGTGGACGGGAGCTGGGTGTCCATGGGCCATTGTGGGTCTGCACTGAAATGGGGTCAGATTATGGGGCCATATAGTTGAGCCTTGACGAGGACGTCAAGATTCTAAGTGGGGGAGGTTGTAACATCCCAAGATTTGAGGCCTCGGATAAGTTGATCTTAAAAGGAATGATTGGACTACCCATATCACCAAGGTGCACCTCCTTTTCCGGGAGCCCATCACTAAAGAACTCCATAGTTAAGCGTGCTCAGCTTGGAGTAGTACTAGGATGGGTGACCAGTCGGGAAGTTGACCCCGGCTTGCACGTGCATGAGGATAAAGCATGCAGTTAAGGCTAGTGGTGGTTTGTGGGGCCAGTCGTCATTCCTGAAACTCTACTAGAGCCTTGGGCAGTGGGCCCAGACGTTACAATTATGCTAAGGGGTGCCTTGTGGAAAGCCTAAATTCCAAGTTGAGCTTGTATGGTTGATGCATGTGCTTTATGTGCTAGTTTTGGTGCAACTTGCAACTTAACCAATTTATGGGGTTGATGTGCAATTTACCACCTCTATAGTGTTCCTACTCTCTCTTGGTATCATCTAGAGGAGATATAGAGAGAATGGGGCGCCTTTTTTGAGTCTTGGTTAAGTGATAACACTCTTGGTGATGTTGGAACCATAGAAAGTTGAGTACCTTGGACCCTAGATGAGGTTGTGTCGAGTTGTGAAGGGAATATGGGGGTGCCTATCAGTTTATAAAACCATCAAGGATGTCCCCTATCGGTTTGGCATATTTTGGAAGCATTCATGTCGGGCTAAGCACCTCAAATAGGTGAAGCCTATCGGTTTGATACTTCCTTGCAAAAGTGGTATCGGTTTGTATACAAAGTGATGACGAGTTGTGATATCTTGTCAAAGAAGCTACCAAATGGATGATACCTTACCCTTGTATTATCCACAAGAGTTTTGCATGTCAAGATAAATGAGGTTTCATGGTGTCACAATGCATAGACATGTGTCACCCATGTACATATGGTGATGACACCTTACACATACTCTCTTTCATGAGCCTCAACTATATATACCTCTCTTTTCACCTCCTAGTAAACCTTTCGACTCCTTTACCATATCTTTATTAAGTGGAAGACCCTAGGAGCTCAATGAGGAAGAGGAAGGTTGAGCAACTTTCCCAAGGTAAAGCCATGGTTATCTCCTACCTTAGATGGGCTATGCTTCTTGAACCATGATTCTTTCTTTCCTTCTTCACCAAGTTCCTTATTATGGTGTCTTCCTTTCATATAGAAGTGTTATGATAAAGTATTGGACTTTTGATAAGTCATATTCAACCTTGGGAATGTGGAGCTTATAATCTTGAAGCTTTCGTGATGATCTTGAGGCAGGTTATATAACTTGAACTCAACTTTATTATTATTCACCTTTTATCATGCAATACTTGGTGATTCCTTTTTCTACTTCGACTTTTATTGTTTGAATGATGGTTCTATGAGATCTAAATGGATATCTGGGGCTGTTGTCCATGGACTAGAGTAGTAATAGATGAAGAGTTTGAGTTTGAAGATGATGAAACCGATATGCACAAACTGATATAGGTTTGTGAAAAACCTTAAACCGATACAAGGGTATAGGCATGGAAACTGATACACATGAACTCCTATCCCTTTTGTTTTGTAGCAAGAGTAGGACTACTATCCTCTCAATTATCTAACATGTCATCTAAGATTGATAATAGGGCAGGTCGATATTCAAAAGATAGCCAAGTCGATACACATACTTGTACCATCACATGGATGGCCGACATGACTTGTGATACTCTAAAATGATATGTTGTTGATAGGCCGATATGTTAGATGGTCTAAAAATGATTTGCCTCAAAGGCACTAGCTTGCCATGACCAAGAGATGTCTAGTGAAGATGGAATATCAAACTAAGATGCCTTAGTTGAGTGTGGAGGCTGATATGGCCAATCCTAACCCTAATCTGATACACCCACAATCTGATATCCCTTTATCCTAATCCATGTGTGATGGGTGACACACTTAGTCCGACATACTTTGTAAAAATGTGGGTAACACATTCCTTAAGGTCTCGGCTGATACACCAAGTGGTGGTGGGGCCAATAGGTGAAAGAACTAAGGTATTGAATAAGTGTTCATCTGATACAAAACAAACCCTAGAGGTTGGTACCCCATATTGAGCAATGGTCTATACTCAAAGGGATAAGCTAGGCTGATACCCTAGTTGATGATGAGTCTGACATACTAGTTGGTTGAGTGGTCGATATCCTAGTAGATGATGAGGCCGATATACTAGTTGGTTGAGTGGTCGATACCCTAGTAGATGATGAGGCTGATACTAGTTGGTTGAGTGGATGATACACTAGTAGATGATGAGGCTGACACACTAGTTGGTTGAGAGTCTGATACCCTAAGTAGATGGTGTGGCCGATATACTCCATGGGTTGATATGGCCGATACACAATGGGTTGATATGGTTGATACACAATGGGTTGATATGGCTGATACACAATGGGTTGTTGTGGCCGATGTACGAAGAGATAGGGTGGCCTATACCCTACAACACACTATGGCCTATATACCTTCTCAAGCATCTCTAAATCAATACCAATTTACATGCCTTGTCTGATACAAGTAATGGTACTTTGGCCGACACAAACACATGTGTCTAGGCTGACACAAGGTGTAACATGTAGGTCGATACACCTAGGCAGACACACCTTGATGAGTGTAGGTCAATACACCTTGAATGTAATCAATGGATACACTATAAAGTAATGAAATGGATATACTTTGAAAAGTGTAGGCCAGTATACCCTAAAGGGGGACAAGTCAATACAACAAGTTAAAGTTGAAACTAATATTCTAGTAAGGATGAAAGAGAGACTTGTACTACTCATATGAGAAAGGTAATACATTATAATGATGATAAATTAATGATGATTGATTAGAGTATTCAAGTATGATTGAATACTTATGGCAAGTAAATAAGCTCTTGGATGTGAAGAATTATGAATTATGGATTTGGTTGTTGAATAAAATCCTAAAGACCCTAATCGGTTACAATCGAAGTCTTAACCCTAATTATGAGAGGGTTGTAACTTGATTGAGTGATTATTTTTGATACAATTGAATGTAAAGGTAATAATATAAGATCCTAGAAATAAGGAGTTATGGTCTAGGGTTGGTGACTAAATATAACCCTAGAAACCCTAATCATTTGAAAAGAGAAACCATAACCCTAACCATAAGAGGGAATGTAACTTGAAATGGCATGATGATTATATTCATTGGTTACAATAATGAAATCTTAACCATGAATTCCTTATGGATGTATCCAGATGAGGGCTATAGTGGTTATAATCTATTATAGCTTGATTATGCCTCATGTGACCTATGAAATAATAGTTTCACAGAAAGAATGTAAATAGGTCTGATGACCTGGCAAAAACATAATTGCTTAGAATGTGTTGTGGTACTCAATGGTGAGTTCAAAGGATTGATATCCCGTGATGAAAATGATAGGGTAACACAGAGGTGTTCTAATTGTTAAGGAATCTTAGACAATATCATATAGCTTTCATTTTATTATATTTGTAAATTGATTAAGGGGATTATTCTTTCACAACATGGTGTTGATATTTAAATTGATATCTCTTTTATCATGACACCCTAACCATGAAATTATTTTAAGATGATAAGAATAGCCAAATATGGGTTGTGATGATATGACATTATATAGATGGAATGGGCCTTGTGAGCCGTGTAAAATACTTGAACAACATTTATGATGGTTGTTGGCTAATGAGAGGTGACATTGTTCAATAATGAACTAAGAAGATTAAAACATCGTAGTATGTGATAATCAAGTATATGGGTCTGATGACCTAGATATGATTTTTGCCTGGTAAGAGGTGACATTGTTCAAAGATATCCTGAGGGTTTGATACCCAAAACATGTGATCATGATGAAAATATAGAAGGGATGAAATTCCCAGTAATATGTTCAAAGGATTAAGATCCTAGGAAGGTTATAGCAAGATATATTCCAATTGATACCAAATTTCTTGAAACATGTATTATGCTTTCCTTGGTAGTAATTACCAATAGTTTATGCTTGTAACTTGATTGATGCTAAAAGATGCAGTAATACATTTAACCTATCAAGTGGACTAAAAATGTAGTTGTATTGACCATAGATCCATTCGGTGTCAGCTTTCTGAATGGTGAAATGAGTCTAACTCAGAGGGCATATTATTGAATATGCAGGGTACAAGTTGCATCCTGAATCCATAGGATTGACTACGAGCCATACCCTAAAAAGAGTGTGGTCAAGGTTGTTGCTCCAATACAAAAGAAGAGTATGGTTGTAGGCCATGACTCTCTCTCTCTCTCTCTATATATATATATATATATATATATATATATATATATGTATGTATATATATATATATATATGTGTGTGTGTTTGTAGGATTGAATATAGGTCATATCCTGAATAGAGAGCATGCTACGCATTGTATCTCTATAATGAAGAGCCTCTATATGCCAGGCTAGCTAAAATGAAGATTGACTCATATGTCACTTCCACTCTCATACTGACCAGGGAAGATGAGGTCACAGATTTTGTCTCTTCCATAGACCTATATGGCACTGATGCTTACTTCACAGTGGTCAGTTGGAAATGCAAGGTATATTCCCATCTACACATGGCATAAGAAGGATTGTTAAAGATGTAATCAGTCGTGTAGTGTGTTTATTTAAGGATTAAATATGGAAATATTTGTTGAAGCATTAATTTGCTTTTATATTGTTTAGTTTGTAACAGTTATACATGGTCTTCATGTTCCTGTGTAAAGTGATTAAATTATCTATAACTCGGTTGTAGATATTTGAATTAATGAGATGATGAGATTGCTCGACTCTGCACATAATTAGCAGTTATGCATGTTTATATCAATAAAGGTTTCTTCTGCTCTCATTCATATAGATTTTACCGTGATAATAATAATGTTGGTGGAGAGTTATATCTCTCGCTGGGACTTGTTGTGTCACACCCTGGGTTCCACAACTTTTTAGGTGGACGTGCACAAGAAGGTAGTGATCGTATAGTCGAGAGTGGGCAGCAGCAACAGGAATAGTAGTATTAGCTCATGATGAGTGTGTTGTTATGTTTTTAATAGAATAGAGTCATATGTGTCGTTCCTATACTCTCAGGTCCTTGGAAGATAGTTTTCATATATGGTTTTACAATTGATATGAGATATTGGCTAAAAATGCCTAGATGTATGATGTTGGTTTTGTGTACATTTTTGGTAAAGCGACTATTGTCCCATATCCTTGATATATGAAGGAATGATGTATGTATAAGCTGACAATGATGCATATGTAAATATGGCCTTGGGCCTTTGTGTGAAAAGTTCCTAGTAGTGGATCTTTGTGGGGGGGGGGGAATGGTTTTAATTTTTAGTGATTTTTGGTAATTCGTTGTTAATGGTTGTTTTTGCGAGTTTTTGTGTGATAATTGTTATCATTGGATAGCACTTGTCACACAAAGAATAAGGAAACCTAAGAATTTTGCACATGAGAGCACTTCAGTCAATCTAACAACTTTGAGAAGTGGTAAAGAAATTCCAGCCATATTAACTTTACAAGGGGATGCACCGAAAGGCTACACTTCCACCATGTCTACTTCTCCAACTCTAGAGGAGGTTCCCATGTAGCAAGAGCAGGTGAAAGACAATCACATTCAAGAATAAGGCGCCTACAATAGAGAAGGAGCAACCACAGAAAAGTCTAGCCATGTCAGATTCTTTTGTAGAGGGTGGTGTTGATTTAGTATCAGGGGGAAAGAGCCTAAGGAAATATATTTATATCCACATTGACTCACCACCACTCCACCTCCATCCACAAATATAGTAAAAGTGGTTTTTTTAATATATGAAGCACAAGATCAAAGATCCTGATATTGTGGAATTGCGTTAAGTGATGAGTGCAAGGATTCAAGGGAGTTTGCCACCAAAGAGGAAAGACACAAGATGATTTAATATCCCATGTTCTATTGGCAATGTCAAGTTCAAATAATCACTATGTAATTCAAGGAAAGGCATAAATCTTGTTCCCCTCTCTACTTTTCAGAAGCTAGGATTGGAAGAGTCAACAAGGGCATGCATGCCAATTCAATTGGCAGATTTATCTTAATGTGGCATGTTGGGATATGTAGGGATATGCTTGTCCAAGTCGATAAATTTATCTACCCATCAACTTTGTGGTCATGGACATGTAGGAAATGCAGGAATCTAGTTGTTGTTAGGGAGATCATTTAAGGCTATTGCATATGTGATCATTACCATGGGTCATGGTTACCTGTCTATGGGTATTGACAATGAGAGGGTGGAAGTTCAATTGCCAAATCACTCTGCACCACCCATTTTTAACAACTTGGTATAGAGGTAAGAATCATGTTGAGCCTAAGACATAACACAAGGGCGCTATGTGGGAGGTAGCCCACACATATTCCTTTATTTAATAGATTTTAATCTTTCATTTTTACATTTTTAGTTGTTAGGTAATTTTATACAAATTTATGATATGTGATGAGTATGTTCAACATGTATGAATAGGGAAAAGGTGTGTACCGCCGACCTCCAAGTCAGTGGCATTGATGCACCATTAATTGAGCAGAAATTTTTTGACAATAAATGTCAGTATCACCAACCACCAATTTTTGGCACAAACCCAGACTTAAAGGGCACTTGATTTTCATTGTTGAACTTTATAGGTACCCTAGTTCACCGATACATTCTACCCTCCTAACCTAACATGCCATCAGGAATGTTTTATCCCCTAGATACTGACAATTTGGTACAACTGTTCCATCTATGAGTTTGTTTTTGATAACGTCGATGTTCTAAAATTCAAAGTTAGGGGGGTATAGAACATGATTTATCTTGTATTCATCCTATCCTACATCTATCCCTCTATGTACCTATTTTACTTTTCTGTTTCATTTATAGTTGCATCGATCTTAGTTTTTTTTGCATCTTAGCTAGTTTGCTTTCTTTTTGCAATTTTCATTTTCTTGTATGCATCCACATCTATCTAGTGTAAGGAGTGGATTTAGAAAAATGCACACATGAATCAAATGAAATATTGGTCTTTGTATACTCTTATCTTTTAAATTTGATTTTTCTTGTTTAAGAGTACTCTATATGAGGAATTGAGGGGATTAGTCAAATTAGATACATAGGTGGAAAACTTAACAACTGACTCTACCCTTGACTCTTTGATTGAAGATGGTGTTGAGTCTGGCCTGACCAAGCATTAGTGTGACCTTTTATGTTATTCAAAAAGTAGACTTTGAATCACCCAGACATGGGAGTTAATAGAAGAGAGATGTGACATGGTAAGGAAGAGTGTGTAGCTCTTAGTCGCTTGATCTCATCCATGTTCATATCACTTCATTTCATCACCACCACCAACTTCATACATGTTTCAGTCATTTTTCTCCTTGATTTCATCTCGTCATGATAGGTTGCGTATACTTTAGCTTTGCATTAGAATAAACAAAAGTGTTGTTGTGTTAAGTTTATCCATATAAGTTACTTCTCATACCAACCATCCATGTAGTTGCAGTTCTTCACCATTCATTCATTTGGGCGTAATATATGTCTTCCACACCTTCTTGAAAATAAAGAGAAAGAAAATTAATATATCCTTACTCATTCTATAAGTTATATAATGTCTTGTCTTACACATCAATTTGTATAGCTAATAGAAGGGAAAATAAAAAATATAATAATATTGCAAAAGAAAGTGAAGAACATGATAAAGTAGGAGAAGGATGAAAATTAAAAGATTCATATATCTTGTACAAGTTTATGGAATTCTATATTAAATCACCTCCCACCTTCACCCATCATTAGGATGAGGCATCCAATGAATTCATCATTCCACTAAACATAGTAGTAGTAGGACACATTCAATTTTATTTCATCCTTCATATAGTAAGATCATTTTATTCTCTTGCATAAATGGCATGGAGTTAGTGTGATTTCTATTTTAATGCAACACATTCTATCTACCCACATCTCTATATGGTAGGCCAACAAGAATATTTGTTGCCTTATTCAATCATATTTAGGGAACTGCATCCATAATAGGAAATTTTGAATAAAGCAGTGTAGATAGGGTGATTTTGTGACACACTTATTACGACTTAGACTTTCCATGATATATTTACACTTTGGCTTACTTATTGTAAAGTAGCCTGATTTTTGACATTTTGTTTTTCCTAATTGGTCACTTGAATAGTAGTTGTTTGGTTTGTTGTTGGAGAGGACTTGTTTTGGACCGTTGATTCAATGATGATTAAAATGATATACTTCACATATGTGTCTCTTTTTTGAAATTTTTAAACCAAATCCAAAGTAGTGTTGGTTGAGGGGGAGTAACATCCGAGCTTAGGGGATTTTGATGCACATTATTTCTCTACCAAAATTAGGGTTTATTAAGCATGATTCAATGGTGATTTCTCTCATATTCATGTGTTTAATTAACATATTGCCTAAATTGCCTAAAATAGCCCATGTGCATAAATATTGTCCATGTTACATGTGTTTAGGCTGAAATTGTTACAACCCCAATTTTTGGGTTCATTCATCGAGAAATGTAATTTCTCATATTAAGAATATTTGAACAAATAATGATATAATTTGGTTCGAATAAATGGATTTTGTTACAATATCCTTGTTGTTTGTGTTGTGGGCTTTATTGGCTATTGGGCCCAAATAATAAGAAAATTCAATTAGTAAATGAATAATTGAATAATTGATAAAAGAAATATGTGGAAACCTCTGGAAGGCAAATCTAAAGAGGATTCCGTGCCTCTTGGGTTCCTTGGGTTCCAAGGAGTCCAAAATTGCAAAAAGAAAAGGAGAGATTAATTAAGTATTTCTTTAGTAAGAAAGAAATTGAAAAATAATGTTAAAATGTTGGAAATAAGTGGGAAAAGGTATAATATGGTTATCATTGGTGGAATTTTGTATTCCAAGGATTCCTAATTATAAAAGGAATGCCAATACGGAAAATAGAAATAAAGATATAAGAGAGTGGTGATTCCATATGGATATATAAGATAATGATGATGAGTTTTGTTTTTAATAAAGAAGTGGAAGGAATATATATTAAGATAGTTTCCTTAAACACTTGGGAACTTGACCCATCAACCAGAGATTAACCCACATACCCGTGAGGATAGGACTTTGTAGAAAGGGAAAGGGTTTAATGGATACAACCCCTAGATATATGAGAACAACGGATGCTCTTCTTAGGATTTAATATATATATGGGGAAGATACACCTCGATTCCTGGATATTCTAAAGTATCGACACCCTAACTCTCCTTGTTCATCTCCCTCTCCTTCCAAACTCGTAACTCTGCTATGGACTGTAACCCTAACTCCTCTGATGAAGATCATTGGAAGTAGCCAAGACTTCGGCGCAAGGTCTGTCGAAGACCTACACTACAACCTGACCACTATGGGAGGGTGGTGTGACATGGCTATTGTGATGACATCACTGCTCACGGATCAGTTGTGAAGCTGGTAGGCTAGCAGCAGGCAGGGTTTCACCCTCCGATCTGTACCCCCATGAGCCGCCATGGAGGCGGGTGGCTGCCACATGCGGGATCCGTTCTTCCGACAGAATATAGTTGTCTTCTCACGAGTCCACATGTGAAGGGGGCGAAGCTTCGGAGATCAGGAAGGGACCATGGGGAAAGTTGTGGTAGATCCGGAAGGGAGCAGCAGTTGTCAGCGTCACGAGGATGGTAGGGGTGTAGCTACCGGCGGCGCTCTGTAATAGGAACTCGGGTTGGTGAGGATGGGAGTCCAAGACGCCATCCGTGGGCAGCATCATGAGAGGAGCAGGAGACGAAGATGTTTGGACGGTGGTGACCTCGTCCCAATAGATTTGTGAGCACTGACGTGCGCAGCGTGGTTCGGCAAGGCCCGCGGTGGAGCTTCACGGCTGTCTGTCCTGGCTATGGCACGGTGCGGGTCTGCGACGCCCTTGCAGCAGAGCCCCGTCGTGAGGTTAGGGATGGTGAGCGGCAGGTAGTCTAGGCGGTGGAGCTATGGCGCATGGAGGAGGAAAGCCCGACACCATCATGGCGCCTCCATTCACACCGCGTGTGGAGTCTGACATCGCGGATGTGCGTGAGGCAGAGGATCTTCTCGTTGCAAGGTAGAAGGAGAAACACTGTGAGATGACCTGATGACCCCTAGGGTCATACGTTATCACTAAGGGCAAAGAGGTAATCTCTCTTTTACTTGTTATCTTGGGGAGAATTAAAAAGGAAATACGAAAAGCTATTGTGGCATTATCTGATTGGCCCAAATATCTATAATTTGCAATTATCATAGTAATTGCTAGGATGATCGAATTTAGACAAGTAATATATGAAACTTGCTCAGAAAAATGAGAGGAATCCAAACAAAATATTAGTAGAACCTGATCATGCTTTCTGTTCTAAAAGTATATGCAATTCGTGTGTTAATATGATTAGTATAAAGGGAAAACCTAGATTTTTCTTAATCTAATGCTTAATTGAATATGTTCGTTCATGTTAAGCTAATACCTGATCTAGACATGTACGATGAAGAAATTCTTGATAAAGATGAATAATTGATGATTTTATGTTAATTATCTCATACAATGTTGATTTAGGGTTTTTACCCCATATGAGAAATGAAGGTGATCATGTTAATGATGTTGAAAAGATACGGTGTCCCATATGTATAATCATGCTTATGAGAATTAGGTTTTAAAACTAAGATATGGTTAGTGAACATAAATTGGATCTAAGCGATCATAACAGACAGATTTGTGGGATATGTTAATTAGGGTTACACATGATGTCTAGTTGGGACTAATAACTCTAATAAACAATTATGTGATGGAATTAGGGTTTGTACATCTATTCCTAAACCAAACCCTAATACCCTAGATTAGGATCGATTAAGATTTACTTGGAATAATACGTGATGGTGACAATTTAGGATTTACATACATGCAGATTAAACAATCATTTGCTTGGTTGCTCGCTCGACTGGTTGATTGAATCTACTCGAAGTATAACTATATATTCTGCATGGAAAAGGTATGTGGTTACGCTTATGAATAATCGCTCTAGTTTCACGACGATTCCCGAAGTTTTAATCGGTTACTTGAAAATAACTGTTGGATGTTTATTTATTTCATGCAACTATAAAGTAACTACAATTATCATTATAAATGTGTGTGTATAACTGACTAGATCCGGGTCCACCTCTATTACTTTGAAAAGGCTAAAAAAAGGGGTAATCCTAGAGCAAGGTCTAGGTTACCGAGAGTTAGAAATTGGGCTACCTACGTGTAGTGCCATGAGACTCATTAGCCTGCCATGAGTTAAGGAGTGGGCTACTTACGAGTAGTGCCATGTGACTCAACCCTAGAAATTGGTTCACCTATGGGTGGAATCTGAGGGGTTTAACGGGGACAACATAGAGGATAGGGTACTCTTGGATCGCGGAGTTATATCTAAAATGTAATCTTCATTGTTAAATGATTAATTGAATGATTACATTGTTAACGTATTTACATAATTATTGTTTCCCCCACCTACCAGCTTCGGCTGACCGACATTTTGTTTGTCGGCGTTTTAGGAACAAGCCAAAAGGACAAACATTAAATCGTCATATTGTGAAATACATAAAGAAAAATACAAGGAGGATTAGTTACAGTAGAATCCTTAAGTGGATAGAAGTTTAGAGATCCAAGTTTTCAAAAAGGTATGCAAAATTTTATTTTCTTACAGCTTTTAAGTATAGTCTGTTAAAATTTGATAATTATTCTTAGTCAATTGCCAAACCTTTGATCCAGAAGTTATGGGTGCGGCTTCGACCTCTCGGTCTCCCTTAATTGGGGGTTATCGGGAAGTGGGGTCGTAACATTTGGTATCAGAGCCTAGGTTCCTCACTTAACCATTAATAATTATTAAATTTTACGAACTCCATAGAACCCAAGGGAGTTATTAGAGGATTATCCGAAAGACAGAGGTGTCTAGAAAAGGATCACGACCGAGGGCTGGCAATATTTTCCTCCACACCGCTAGTCGGAATATGAGGACTCCCGGATCCGTGTGACTGCCTGGCCAAAGTCTTAGGGTATGAATCGAAATAAGATACCTTTAGGACTTTCTCATCTTATTCATCCCTTCTCATCACAAAATTCCGTTAAGGACCTTAAGGATTAGGGTTTTCTCTTCTCCTCACCCTCTTGAGGTATGGACAAGGATACTAAGGTCTAAGGAATCCTCCGCCAAATTAATGAAAAGTATGTAAATAAGATGTCATGGACATAAGCTTAATAGATTAAGTGCAAATTAAAGGATAAATACATGCTTAGGTCATATGGAATAAGTTGTCATGTCCTTAGAAGAGACCTGAGGCTAGACCTTCTTGTCAGGAGGATAAGTTAGTCTTGGAAATAGAGATCTCCATTGCAAGTAGAGACCTGGCACATCCTCTGAGGATGATGTTAACCCTAACCCTAAGTGAAGGTTAGAGAGGGAAAGCTAGATGTCTTGGTAGACCAGGAGTTTGGATGGACATGCTTGGGATGCCATATGAGCCATGAGAGGTTGGATGACCGAGTACCTCTGGCAACCCAACCCTAGGAAGGGTCGTGCATGTTAGAGTGAAGGATAGCTCCTTCATTGTTGAGGTTAGAGAAGAACCTATGGAACCCCATGAACTAGTATGAGCATGGCATAATAAGCACCATGTATGTATCAGTAGTGCGAGAAATAGGTTGAGACCCTGGCTGAGGGAGTGTGATGGATAGCTTATGTGATAAGTATAAGGGGTTATGGATAACCTTGAGCGAACATAAGTTGACCATAGGCTTCATCTAGCTAGGGGCATGCTTTTGAGGTTGACCCTTCATGAAGATAGGACCTATAATGGTGAGGTTGGATGTAGGATTAACTCTAGAGAGAGAGCATGACCCCAGGAAAGAAGGTTGGAGGCCTAAAACCCCGAGATATGAGGAACAGTGGGGAGTCAAGGATGATGCGACTTAAGTGAATGATAGCAGTTGCCTCATGCATAATTCCTGGAGGCTGATGATATCTTGGTTGTCTTAGAGGAACCAAAACCTAGAGAGAGGATGAGTCTGCTTATACCTTTGTACCTATGGTATAGATGAGAAGAAGAGTTCCATAAACCCTATAGAGGTATAGTAACAGGTTATGAGGCCTTGCACCTTGTTGATTGTCCTTAAGGAGGACTCAACCTTAAAGTTTTGATCAAGGAGAAGGATGATAGGAAGTGTATGTCATACCCAGTACATGCTTGGTTTGTGGTTAAGATATTGAGCATGCAGTTGGACACCCAAAGTGAACCTAGGGTTCCTGACATAAGAAGGGAAGTGGTATACCTAATGCTCATGAAGAGAATTAAGTTGCTATAGAAGCGAGCATGGTACTCCTCATGTATAGAGGAAAAAAAAGCCCCTTAAGTTTAAGGTATGTTTGATGAACCCCTCGCAACTAGGTTGATGATAAAGGAAAGTATGATCTTGATCCAGCATCGAGGAAAGAGGACAAGTATGACCTAGCATGGTATAGTAGGTGATCTGTTTGTGCCTTAATAGCTTGCTAGGGTTAGGTAGGCTCATGTGGATGTAAACCCTAGACCCAAGAGCTTTTGCGACCATGTTGTCAAGAGATAGTTTACCTCCCATCCTGGGAGAGGGACCCCTTTAGTAGGATGTATATCAGCTTTGTTGATTTAAGGTAACCTAAAGAGGTCTCATAGGATCTTGAGAAGCTAAGTGAAAAGTACATGGTATGAGAATGAACCTATAGACCCATAGATATCCTTCTCTAAGTGCATGTGGATGTGTTACCATGGAGGTAACCGGTAAAGGGCCTGACCAAGGTAGGCAGGTCACCACGACCCCTATGAAATGATGGATGTCATCCCATGTATACAAAGAGAGATGATGAAGGCTTGGGCAAGGTTCTAAGTTGGACATGTACTATAAATGGAATCCTAAGTCTATATTAGGGTCAGGTAGGGATAAGACCGATGAAGGTAGGAGTTGCCTAATTCCCTAGTTGCACATGACCATAGGGTCGGGAGGTAACAGCTATCATTGTCTGAGGGCCATGGGTTAGGAGATTGATCACCTTCATGACCTCATGGGACCCAAAGGGCGGATGAGTAGGGCACTCTCTTGATGCATGAGGGAAGAGGGATGACCCCAAAAGAGCCGGTACCCTATAGACCTAGAGGAGATGACCAAGGATATAAACCTCAGTAGGTTCAAGACTAGTTTGATATCATGATGTCTGTGATGTAGAGACATATGTGGCACATTGAAACTTAGAAGTAAAGGTGTATTGGCAAGGTGGGATGTACCATCTCTACTCTTGGAATAGGAAGAACTTTGTATTTGGACTCAAGCCAAATGCTTATTTCCTCTTGTTATGGGAGTGAGAGATAGGACATTACGCATGCCATACACCAAGGTTAAAAGATGATGTGAGTTGGAACGTTTCTATGAGGCATGAGGATAGAGAAGATAACGTACCCTGGTAAAGTGAATGATACATGGAAGATTTACAAACACAAAAAGGAGTGAAGGTAATCACCTTATGAGAATGTTTTTATCATGAGATATGTGGAACTTACAAGTTATACCAGGTTGAGTTAGATCACCATGATGATGAAATCAGAGAGTATTCTTAATGAAGATAGATATAGAGTTTGAGGTGAGATGATAAGTGAAATACATGGAAGTGTATGTCTTCAATGTTACCTAATACCTAAGGATGTGAAGTGGTAACGGATGCTCTAGTTGAGATACATCTGACTTGTTTGACTAGAAGCTAGAAGAGGTTGTTTGGCTAACCCTAAGTTTGGAAAGGAGAGGTGTTTGGATAACACTCAGATATAACAAGATACATTGAAAGGTTAAGGTTTGTTTGGTTAGCCAGTCTAGACCTTGATACGATGAAAGGATGGTGGTAGAACCTCAAGTGCACTTCTTTGGAAAAGAAAGTGATGAAACCCCGATAGAATGGTTTAGGGTTTTTGAGGTATTGATCTTGAAGAATAATGACATACAAGAGATCATGATTTTAAGATCACCATACACCGTACCACGAAGATAATAAGTGACAGTAGCACTTTGGATGATTAAGATGAGGCTGTAGGTGGTATGTGGCCATGCATGACAGAAGGTGAAGGATGAGCACCGGTAACCCAGTACCTTGATATAGAGGATAAAGAGTTCCTGAGAGGGAATGGGAGTTCATCACTATGGATGTTGTGATAGGTCTCCCCTGGATCAAGGAAGGTCGAGATGCAATATGGGTTATGGTAGATCGCCTTACCTAGATGTCATGAGAAAGAAAGAGTATTGTCAAGGGACAGATCGGGTTGAACTACATATGAGAGAGATGGTTCAACTACACCATGAGGTTGAGTATACAAGTTCTTGAGTTTGACCTAAAGGTTCCCTTCCAAAAGGTGGAAGTAGGTACATGAAGAACTCGATGTTAGTACAGTTTATCACCCCTAACTAATGGTTAGTATAATCCAGACTAAAGGGTCTGATGAGAGAATATGTGCTCATTCAGGGTGATAGTTAGAGACAGTTCTTGTCCTATGAAGGATGTGAATTTAACCACCATAGCCAGTGTCGGGATTTAAAGAAGCTCTGTAAGAGAGGTTGTGTCGGTCACCACTTCAGTAAGGTGATGTTGGTGAAAGGACCACGTGATGGTTAGAAAAGGGCCATAGTGTGTGCAAATGAAGTTGCTTTGATTATGCAATGGATGAAAGGAGCCCAGGGACGACATGAGTTGTAAGATGATGCAAAGTAGACTGACATACAGTTCACTGTGGGAAACATGAAAATCCGACCCCTCTAAGTTATAGCTAAGAGAGATGAATCCCCGATACATGGGTCCTTTTGATGTGGTTTGGTGGAGAAGGTTAAGTTTGATCTTACCCTTAGGATAAAGTAATGTGTGATGAGTTCCATGTGTCCAATTTAGAGTACTATGTGAGGTACCCCGACCATGTGCTGAGCAATGAACCTAGTGAGCCCCAAGGGAGGCTGAAATGACCTGAGTCACCTGTGCAGTTATAGATGCCAGAGTGAAAGAACTAAAAAAAAAAGAATACGTGATGATAAAGGTTCTTGGGAAGCGTCATGAGTACAGTAAAGCCACATAGGGGCCAATGATGGACATGGAAAAGTCTTATCCTAAATTGTTTGTTTGCTTGATAGAATTTTGAGGACAAAATTCCTATAAGAGGGGAAGGATGTTACAACCCCAATTTTTGGGTTCATTCATTGAGAAATGTAATTTCTCATATTAAGAATATTTGAACAAATAATGATATAATTTGGTTCGAATAAATGTATTTTGTTACAATAGCCTTGTTGTTTGTGTTGTGGGCTTCATTGGCTATTGGGCCCAAATAATAAGAAAATTCAATTAGTAAATGAATAATTGAATAATTGATAAAAGAAATATGTGGAAACCTCTAGAAGGCAAATCCAAAGAGGATTTCGTGCCTCTTGGGTTCCTTGGGTTCCAAGGAGTCCAAAATTGCAAAAAGAAAGGGAGAGATTAATCAAGTATTTCTTTAGTAAGAAAGAAATTGAAAAATAATGTTAAAATGTTGGAAATAAGTGGAAAAAGGTATAATTGGGTTATCCTTGGTGGAATTTCGTATTCCAAGGATTCCTAATTATAAAAGGAATGCCAATACGGAAAATAGAAAGAAAGATATAAGAGAGTGGTGATTCCGGATGGATATATAAGATAATGACGATGAGTTTTGTTTTTAATAAAGAAGTGGAAGGAATATATATTAAGATAGTTTCCTTAAACACTTGGGAACTTGACCCATCAACCAGAGATTAACCCACATACCCATGAGGATAGGACTCTGTAGAAAGGGAAAGGGTTTAATGGAGACAAACCCTACATATATGAGAACAACGAATGCTCTTCTTGGGATTTAGTATATATATATGGGGAAGATACACCCCGATTCCTGGATATTATAAAGTATCGGCACCCTAACTCTCCTTGTTCATCTCCCTCTCCTTCCAAACTCGTAACTCTGCTATGGACTGTAACCCTAACTCCTCTGATGACAATCATTGGAAGTGGACAAGACTTCGGCGCAAGGTCTTTCGAAGACCTACACTACAACCTGACCACCATGGGAGGGTGGCGTGACCTGGATGCTGTGATGACATCACTGCTCACAGATCAGTTGCGAAGCTGGTAGGCTAGCAGCAGGCTGGGTTTCACCCTCCGATCTGTACCCCCATGAGCCGCCATGGAGGCGGGTGGGTGCCACAGGCGGGATCCGTTCTTCCGACAGAATATAGCTGTCTTCTCACGAGTCCACATGTGAAGGGGGCGAAGCTTTGGAGATCAGGAAGGGACCATGGGGAAAGTTGTGGTAGATCCGGAAGGGAGCAGCAGTTTTCAGCGTCACGAGGATGGCAGGGGTGTAGCTGCTGGTGGCGCTCTGCAATAGGAACTCAGGTTGGTGAGGATGGGAGTCCAAGATGCCATCCGTGGGCAGCATCATGAGAGGAGCAGGAGACGAAGACTTTTGGATGGTGGTGACCTCGTCCCAACATATTTGCGAGCACTGACGTGCACAGCGCGGTTCGGCAAGGCCCGCAGTGGAGCTTCATGGCTGTCCGTCCTGGCTATGGCACGGTGCGGGTCTACGACGCCCTTGCAGCAGAGCCCCGTCATGAGGTTAGGGATGGTGAGTGGCAGTTAGTCTAGGTGGCGGAGCTATGGCGTGTGGAGGAGGAAAGCCCGACACCATCATGGCGCCTCCAGTCACACCGCGTGTGGAGTCCGACGCCGCGGATGTGCGTGAGGCAGAGGATCTTCCCGTTGCAAGGTAGAAGGAGAAACATTGTGAGATGACCTGATGACCCCTGGGGTCATACGTTATCACTAAGGGCAAAGAGGTAATCTCTCTTTTACTTGTTATCTTGGGGAGAAATTAAAAGGAAATACGAAAAGCTATTGTGGCATTATCTGATTGGCCCAAATATCTGTAATTTGCAATTTTCATAGTAATTGCTAGGATGATCAGATTTAGACAAGTAATATATGAAACTTGCTCATAAAAATGAGAGGAATCCAAATAAAATATTAGTAGAACCTGATCATGCTTCTTGTTCTAAAAGTATATGCAATTCATGTGTTAATATGATTAGTATAAAGGGAAAACCTAGATTTTGCTTAATCTAATGCTTAATTGAATATGTTCATTCATGTTAAGCTAATACCTGATCTAGACCTGTACGATGAAGAAATTCTTGATAAAGATGAATAATTGATGATTTTATGTTAATAATCTCATACAATGTTGATTTAGGATTTTTACCCCATATGAGAAATGAAGGTGATCATGTTAATGATGTTGAAAAGATACGGTGTCCCATATGTATAATCATGCTTATGAGAATTAGGTTTTAAAACTAAGATATGGTTAGTGAACGTAAATTGGATCTAAGCGATCATAACAGATAGATTTGTGGGATATGTTAATTAGGGTTACACATGATGTCTAATTGGGACTAATAACTCTAATAAACAATTATGTGATGGAATTAGGGTTTGTACATCTATTCATTAACCAAACCCTAATACCCTAGATTAGGATCGATTAAGATTTACTTGGAATAATACGTGATGGTGACAATTTAGGATTTACATACATGCAGATTAAACAATCATTTGCTTGGTTGCTCGCTCGACTGGTTGATTGAATCTACTCGAAGTATAACTATATATTCTGCATGGAAAAGGTATGTGGTTACGCTTATGAATAATCGCTCTAGTTTCACGGTGATTCCTGAAGTTTTAATCGGTTACTTGAAAATAATTGTTGGATGTTTATTTATTTCATGCAACTATAAAGTGACTACGATTATCACTATAAATGTGTGTATATAACTGACTAGATCCGGGTCCACCTCTATTACTTTGAAAAGGCTAAAAAAAGGGTAATCCTAGAGCAAGGTCTAGGTTACCGAGAGTTAGAAACTGGGTTACCTACGTGTAGTGCCATGAGACTCATTAGCATGCCATGAGTTAAGGAGTGGGCTACTTACGAGTAGTGCCATGTGACTCAACCCTAGAAATCGGTTCACCTATGGGTGGAATCTGAGGGGTTTAATGGGGACAACATAGAGGATAGGGTACTCTTGGATCGCGGAGTTATATCTAAAATGTAATCGTCGTTGTTAAATGATTAATTGAATGATTACATTGTTAACGTATTTACATAATAATTATTTCCCCCACCTACCAGCTTCGGCTGACCGACGTTTTGTTTGTCGGCATTTTAGGAACAAGCCAAAAGGACAAACAATAAATTGTCATATTGTGAAATACATGAAGAAAAATACAAGGAGGATTAGTTAGAGTAGAATCCTTAAGTGGATAGAAGTTTAGAGATCCAAGTTTTCAAAAAGGTATGCAAAAATTTATTTTCTTACAGCTTTTAAGTATAGTCTGTTAAAATTTGATAATTATTCTTGGTTAATTGCCGAACCTTTGATCCGGAAGTTATGGGTGCGGCTTCGACCTCTCGGTCTCCCTTAATTGGGGGTTATCGAGAGGTGGGGTCGTAACAGAAATTGTTTTATTTGATTATTTGCCTAATAAAATGATATTTTGTTATGGACATGACCAAGTCAAAATAGAAGAATGTCAGTACCACCGACATTTGTTGGTGGCACCGACGTGAGAGGAATGGATCGACAAAGAAGAATCGAGAAGAAGTGGAAATGCCACAAAGCTTCTCCATTGCACCGACCCAAGTCGGTGGCACCAAGATTTGAATCCCTAATATGCATTACAAAAGGAAGAGTCAGTGGAACTGACATGTGTCAAATGACCAAGATCAAATAGAGGCACATTCGAAGATCTAAGTGGTGCCCTAATTTCTCCTATATGAACCAAAGGGGGGCAACCTCTTTGAGGCATCTTACTACAAAGATCTTGTATTGGGGGGGAAGACATCTATTCAGGAGATATCACATTGGAGGCATCTCATTTGGAGGTTATCCCATCGGCCATCCTTGGAGGAACTAGAGCCCCAAAAGGGGAAAGTGAAGAGTCCAGAGCAACCTTTCATGAGTTTCCAATGGATTTCTTCTCCTTCCTCACTTTGATATTTTGTTGAGCATGAGAGGCTAAACCCTCATTTGTTAGGATCCAGGAGTACCTCAATGTTAACTCCGTGCATGTGTATTTCTTGATCCAATACAATATGATCTTTTACTTTGAATTTTGATAAAGTAATATCTTAAATGTCTTATTTATGTTGATCGCCAAAAGTTTGTAATAGATTGTTAACTCAGAAAAAAGTGGGGTTAACAATTAGAAAAGTCATTAACTCACAGTCAATAATGCTTGTGAACGCGGGCTAACCAAAGTGAAGCAACTATTTAGAGATAGCTCTTATCTTTTAGTCTCTTATAGTTATGCTATGAAAGTGGGTAAGTAACTAGGCTAAACAATATACTATGTTGTGAAAGCGGGTAGTGCAAGCTACATACGCTACATCCATAATAAGTTGTAATTATTTGATAGATTATATGCATAGGTTAACACCATGGTGAAACTGGCATCATAAAAAATTTGTCCATTCATTTTAGTTCACCTTATTTCATGCACTTTTTACTTTTTGTTCTTAGTTTTTACCAACCAATCAACTTCTTTAATAGGCTTAGCCGACCTATTTCATTTATTAGTAGTTTATAGATGTCCCAATTTGCTAAGTTTGATACATGGGCCTTTTAGAGTCCCTTGACTACTCAGATGTGACGACCACTATCAACCCGATAGCCAAATCACATAGTAATTATGCGGAATAACTATTAGCAGTGGATTAACAAAAATCACTAAAAATTAAAACCATTTTGCAAAGAGATCCATTGCAAGAAAACTCTTAAGGGAAGAACCAAAGCAACACATACATCATGGTTCACATTGTACATACATTGTATCATCTCATCTTAAGGATATCATATACCAGTTGCTTTGCCAAAATATATACATAAGCAACATAAAACCTCGAGGCATACAAGCCAAAATTTCATATTGTTTATAAAACCATTACGTACTAATTTCCAAGGACCTGAGAGTACAGAGACGACACATAGGACTTCTATCTACCAGACACGACAGACAGCACACTCAACCTGAGCTGTTACTGATGTCCCTATTGTTGTTGTCCTCCCTCTACAGTACGGTCTCTACCTCCTCGTCCACATCCACCTAAAAATGTTGGGACCAACGGGGTGAGACAAAAGTCCCAGCGAGAGATATAACTATCCATCAGCAATATTATTATCATAGGTAAATAGTATAAAACTGAGCAGAGGATCTTTTATATTAATAATCAAGATTAATCATTGTTTATAAGCAGAACATAGCAATATCATCTTTTAAAGCAATGCATCTATCTATGATAGAGCAATAAATCATCTATTCACTTTATAAGGAATACAAAGAACATATATATCATATATCCATTTAAGATGTATACAAGTAGTGTAATATCAACCAATGTTTCCGTATTGAAACCTTAAGCAAATATGCTACATGGCTGATTACATATTTACAATCACACTTATGCCCTGAGGAGGTGAGGTATACCGCTCATGCTCCAACCGACCATGGCTACGTAAGCATCAGTACCAAATAAGGTCAAAGGAAGAGCCGACTTCCAAGACCTCACCTATCTTGATCAATACGAGACCATTGGCAGTGACATCATGTGTCAAACTACAATTAGCTTGCCAGGGTATAGTGGCATCTTCACTATAGAGTTACAGCCACAACATGCACTCTCTTCAGGGATATCACACAACAACCCCAGTATATTCTCTTTAGGGAGATCACACAACAACCCCAGTATATTAATATTGAGTCATGTCACATAGCCATACTCTTATGATGATGAGGAAGATCACACAACAATCCCCATTTGGACGTAAGGATATTTTCTCCTATCAACCCCACATATTCAAAAATATGCTCTCCTAGTTAAACTAATTTCACCATTCAGCAAATTCTGACATTGAATGGATCTATGGCCAGGGCAACTACATGATAAGGTTCCACTTGATTAAAATGGTGCATTACAGTATCTTTTAGCATCAACCAAGTTACAGGCATGAATATAACATATGTTACAAAGAAAGGTGTAACACATTTATCAAGTACTTTCATAATCTTTGTAACACATTGAATGCATAACACTCGGGATCTCGGTCCCTTATCACATTACTAGGGATTCCCATCCCTTAACATTATCATCATCGTGATTTCTAGATCTGGTTATTCAAACCCTTAGTTCATCACTAAACATTGTCACCTCTTATCAGGTAACTATTACATATAGGTCCTCAGACCCATGTATACATTATACTTATTGCACAAGTATTTCACATGGCTCACAAGGCCCATTTAATCTGTATCATATGAAACATCATAGCTCATACCTGCTATGCTCATCATATCATGATACCTACATGGTTAGTATTTCATGATAAAAACAATATCAAGTACATATCATCACCATGCAATACAAGAGAAATACAACCTTCCATTATTAGGGTTAGGGTTTCCCTTTTTAGCCGATTAGGGTTTCAAGTTCATAGTATTAAGAATCAAAGCCCCAATTCATAGCTCCACGCATATTAGGAGCATACATTCATATCATAAGTATCCAATCATACTTGTTTATTCTCATTATTTATCATTAAATGATTATCACAGTATGAGTTTCTCTCTCATCCTCACTAGGATATTGATTACATCATACTATATTAGGTTGGATCAACCCTTTTCTCAAGGTACATTGGCCTACACTTATAAAATGCATTAAACTCTTTACATCTTAATGTATAATTTGACACAACACACTTCATGTGTTACTCAATCAAGTATATCGGATTTGAGGTGCTTACCTCCATATTGGTTTTGATATGCTTCCACCATATTGGGCTAGAGGTGTATGCTTACTACCATATTGTCCAAGAGGTATGTGCTTACCACCATATCATCCAAGAGGTGTGTGCTTACCACCATATCGTCCAAGAGGTGTGTGCTTATCACTATATCGTCCAAGAGGTGTGTGCTTATCACCATATCATCCAAGAGGTGTGTGCTTATCACCATATCATCCAAGAGGTGTGTGTTTATAACCATATCATCCAAGAGGGGTGTGTGTGTCACTAATATTGGGTTACTTAAGTGTAGGATTTTGCATATCGGGTTAGACCCTTATGCTCATACCTTTTCAAACCTTTAAAGTATCAACCTACCATGTGTTGAGTGACAACCTAGACAACTAGTTAGTCCTTTTTCAACCAACCCAAATGTACAAAATGATAGGGGTATGGGGTTCTAAGGTATAACGGATTTCATGTCACCATATTGGGTTTCATTACCATATCGGGTTAGAGGTGCTTCAACCCGATATTGGTTTGTGGCATGATGATGTCATCATCATCAAGCTCTAGACTTTCATCCCTTACTATTCTAGTTCATGGAAAACAGTCCTATGCAACTATTAGAACTCATAGAATCATCAATCATTCAAGAAAAATCGAAGTTGAAAGTAGACCAACAAGTATAGCAAGATTGAAGGTGAATAATAACAAGATTGGATTCAAGTTATATAACTCGCCTCAAGAACAACTTCAAAGCTCCAAGCTCCAAAGCTTCACATTACCAAGGTTGAAGATGAACTGATCAAACATCCAAGATTTGTTCAGAACTCCTCTATATGTAAAGAATCACCATAGATAAGAACTTGGTGAAGAAGAAAAGAAAGGAAGAATCACAACCCAAGATTCATGCTTCAACCAAGGTTGAAGATGACCATGGATTCACCTTAAGCTTAAGGCTTGAGCTACTCCTTTATCCTCAACTACTATGCATGATATCTAAGAGAAAGAGAGTTGTAGGATTCGAAATGTTTCACTAGTAGGTGAAAGGAGTGGTATATATAATTGAGGCTTATGAGAGAGTGTGTATAAGAGGTGTCATCACCTTATACTACAAGGTGACACATGTCCATGCATGAACACATATTTATCTTGACATTCAAAACTCTTGGGGATAATCTAGGGATAATATTTTGGCCATTAGTTATCTTGTTGAACAAGATATTTTAATGCAACATCACTTTATTCACAAACTGATACAACTTTTCCAAGGAAATTTGTAAACTATTATCCATCATATTATTGAGGTTCTTAACTCATCATGTCCTTGTTTAACAGTTGACAAAACGATATAGGACTTCCTCTATGGATTCTTGTCCGATAGGTACCCCCATATAAGCTCTACAACTCAATACAACTCATTTTAGGGTTTCAACTATACAACTCTTCTTGGTCTTTTCATCACCAAGAATACCATCACTCAAATATGATTCAAACATGGTGACTCTTTCTTTCTATCTCCTCAAGATGATGCTAAGAGATAGTTGGGACATTCTAGAGGTGGTGATTTGCATATCAACCCTACATTTTGGGTAAATTGCAATTTGCACCAAAATTGGTACACAAGGCACAAGCATTATTCAAACAAGCTCCAACTTGGAACTTAGGCTTTCCACAAGCCACCCCTTAGGATCATTCTCTCTCTTATTATTATAAATCACTTTAGGCACGTTCAAAATGTGACAATTGCAATATCACTCCTCATCTTGGATAAATTGCAATTTACACACAAATTATCATATAATGCACAAACAGTTTCCAAATAAGCTTCAACTTGAAAATTAAAGTCTCCTTTGAATCTTAATTACTTTGCAAAAGATTAAAACAAGTTTATAAATAACTTAATAAGCAAAACTTCCAAGTTTATGGCATAATCTAGGTTAGGGATGTTACATCAGATGTGTACAATTGCATTTAGCAAAAACACTTAAGTCATGTCACATTGTTAATAAGAAATAAAAATAGTAATTGGGGTACAATGTTAAAAAAGAAAAAAAGTAGTTGCTAAGAGCATGTTTGACAGAGGGTAGCAATGGAGGGAGTTACTAAGGATTTCTAAAATATGATGTTGTAATGAAATTTTAAGGAAACAGAGGGATGTAATGGGGAAAAACTCTTACTAATTTTGGTGCCACTTCTGTTGATATTACAACCACTTGAGAGGTAATTGGATACAATACCACTATACAAGGATTGAGCATAAGCTTCATTGGGATGAGATACTTCAACTTCAACAAGATGAAATTGGGAGAGCTTGGGTGATTATAGGAAATTTCAACACATATAGGGAAGAGGGAGAAAGAATTGGGGGTGAAAACCCTTGTCCTAGATCCATGAGGGAGTTCAATGAATGAGTAGCATAAATGAGCCTAGAAGAAGTGGTAATTAGAGGATGTATCTTTACTTGGGTCAACAAATAAGAAGGTATGTCTACCAAATGGGGAATATTGGATAAAGTATTCATGAATCATTACTGTCCAAGTGGGATTAATATAATTAAAGAACACTTAGTTATAACACATGCTTCAAACCATTGCCCACTTATGTACACCTTGGATAGGGGAGCTAGACTAGGAGGCCCCTCATGTTTTAAATTCATGAAATGTGGCTTAATCATGAAACTCTTAAGGAGATAGTTGATAATAATGGGAATTTAGATTCTTGGGGTGTCCCATCCTACATTGTACTTGAAAAACAAAATAAATCTTAAACAAACATTGAAAATTTGAAACAAAAAAGTAGTGGGAGACATATTTGAGAGAGTAAGGAACCAGGAGAGACTAGTCAAAAAGTTGCAAGAAAGCATGCATACAAGCACAAACTTATATGTCATGATTGTAACATTACACGGGGAAGAAAGTAAGTTAGAAAAGTTGTTGAGATAGGAGGGATTTCAATGGAGATAGAGATCGGGGATCAAATGGCATCAAGAGGGGGATAAAAATACTAATTTTTCCCATGCTCATGTCCAAGCAAGGAGGATAAGATCCACTATCTATAAGATTTCAAAAGATAAAAAGGTCCAGGTTGAGGGGGAAGAGCAGTCATGAACAAAGCAATTGAATACTTCTCTGATCTTTTTTATGAGAATCATATATGAAATTACAATGGTTACACTATAGTTATATAGAGAGTTATAGAGGATGAAGAAAATGCTAAAATTCTTAGAGAGGCAACCAAATAAGTTGCTAAAGAGGTAGTCATAACCATGGACCAAGATAGCGCTCCAGACCTGAATGACTTCACCAGAGCCTTCTATGAATTTCCATGGCCTTTAGTCAAATCTGTATTGTCAGACTCATCAATCATTGTCTTAGTGAAAGGCAGACACACAAAGGCTTACATCCTTTTCACTGGTTCTTATCCCCCAAGACTATGATTCCCAACATGATGGCCAACTTTAGACCCATGTGCATTGGTAATGTTTGTCTTAAGATTGTTTCTAGGACCATCCTATATAGGTTTTCACTCATCCATCAAGAATAGATCCATAAATCTGACTAGCCCAAGAACTCATGCATGTCATCAATCAAGGTTATAGTCTAACAGATAATGCAAATTTCAAAGTCAACATTTATAAGGCCTTTAAAAGAGTGGAATGGTCCTTCTTGGAGAGTGGATTGGTTGCATTTGGTTTCTCAAGAGATGTCCTACCTTGCATCATGAACCTGGTAAGATATGCACAAATCACTATCTCCATTAATGGAAGGTTTGAAAAACACTAGAGGGGGGTGAATAGGGTTTTATGGTTAATTAAAAAATTATTCAACCAACAAACAACCACAAAGATGTTGAAGAAGAAGATAAGGATTTAGAGTGGCTCCACCCTTAGCAAAAACTAAGGGAATCAATCCACTACCCAATTGTTTCCAATTGGGATTTGAAAGTATTTGAATTTTATTACCTTCTCAAGGATGTTACACAAAATTACAAATACCTTCCCAAACCCTTTTGACAACCTTTACCCAAAGTCATCTCACCAACCTTGAAGCAGCCTTCACTTGAAGTAACTTCAAGCTCCCCCTTGAAGTAGCATTCCTCCTTGAAGTAGCTTCCCGTTGAGACCTTCTAGAAGTAGTCCAAAGTCCTCCTTCTCTGCATGAGAAGATTTCACCCTCTCCACACCGTAGCCTCCAACCTAGGAGTAGCAAGGAGAGTACAAAGTAATAAGAAAGAATAAGAAAGGAAAAAGGAAATTACAATTACCACTTAAGCACAAGGCCTGAATCCTATATCAAGCATTTTGATCTCCTATCCAATGTGTATGGAAGTGGAAGTATAGTGGGTAGGAGATTCTAGCCTATAGGATATGAAATGCCAGTAATGGAAATGATTTGCAATTGTTGAAGTTTCTCAATTGCTCACAAGGATTGATTCTTAATTGCAAGTATGTGTACTCAAGTGAGTTTAGGTGTCCTAAGGCATGTCCTATTTATAGGAATGGCCTACTAATGCTTAGGGACATTATAGACACTTTCTAGGGGGTTCTTAGTGCTTAACTAGCCGTTAGGTATCTACTAATTGCTTTAGCAACGACTAGTTTGTTAATTCTGAAAAGTGCAGACAGAGATAATCTCGGTCGAGAAGTTTGTTGACCGAGAATCTATCGGTCAAAGTTTTTGTCGACCGAGGGACGGTCTGGAGCAAGTGTATATAAAGTTTGATTCCAACTCCCAACTACCTTGTCTGTTGTGTCTAACAACTATAGAACCTATTAGAAGAAATAACCCGGGAGACTCTCGGTCGAGAAGTTGTTCGACCGATCTTGTCTCGGTCGACAAAGAGTTCGACCGAGAGTATCTCTGATTTGGTGGTTCTAGATGAATATTAAGTGTGTGTATGAGTGTGCTGATGTGACACTATTATAAGGGATGACCTATCTAAGTCTAGGGAAGATTTAAACGCTTGATTTACATGATATCTAAGTACTTGTACATTATATACTTGTACAAGTTTTTATATTTGATTATAATCATGAAATTAAATCATTTTGAGCATATAGATCTTCCAAAGCTTTGTCATCCACCTTATTTCTAAAATACTCAAGTAACACGTTAGATCCACAAGAATTAAATGTTTGTCATTTTCAAAACAAAGGGATTTTGACGATGTCCATTTAGCCAACAATCTCCCCCCTTTTGAAGATGACAAACATTTCTCAATATAACTCAAATAAGCTTAAATAATATTGAGTTAAGTTTCATACCTGAATTTTACCTTGTGTACACCTTCTCTTGTTTATGGAATGTGTGCTTATTATTTCCAAAGAGGTGCGGAACATAAAATCCAACTATGTAGGGAATATAGCAACATTTGATGTGAAGTCAAGAGAGTATGTATGAAACTCATTGATATATTATTTCTCCCCCTTTGTCATTTCAAAAAGATAACCGTTAAAAGTATTTGTTAAGACTCCCCCTTAATTGGTTCTCCCCTTTCAAAAAGATAACTGTTAAGAATATGCTAAAAGATGTCCATTTACAACCAAAATGTAAGGATCGGAGAAACCAACCGATTTTAAGAAGCACAAATGTCAAAGAAAACATCTTCTAAGGGAGTGATAAGTAATTACTTCCTTATGTGATTAAATTGATCTAATGGAAGTGGTTTTGTAAAAATATCAACCAATTGATCTTTCGTATCAACATGATGAAGGGATATATGGTTTTTAGAAATATGATCCCTTAGAAAATGATGACGGATTTCAATATGTTTGGCACGGCTGTGTAAGATAGGGTTATGTGCCAAGTTTATAGCACTTGTATTGTCATAAAAGATAGGCGTAGATGAAAATATAAAACCATAATCATTTAAAACTTGTTGCATGTAAAGCACTTGAGCACAATAAAACTCGGCTACCATATATTCAGCTTCAGTGGTAGAAAGGGCAACCGTGTTTTGTTTCTTGCTAAACTATGATACTAAGGCTCTTCCTAATAAGAAACAACTTCCGCTTGTGATTTTTCGATCAAGTCGACAACCAGCATAATCGGCATCAGTATAAGCTTTCAAATCCAAAGATTATCTTTTAGGATACCATAAACCATAGTTTGTAGTACCAGCTAAGTATCTTAATCTGTTTGATAGCTTGAAAGTGAGTTTGCATGGGTTTTGATTGAAATCTAGCACAAATTCCAACAGAAAACATGATATCCAGTCTAGAAGTTGTTAAGTAAAGCAAGCTACCAATCATGGCCCTATATAAGGAATCATCAATGGGTTCCCCATTTTCATCCTTATCAATTTTAGTAGAGGTAGCCATTGGAGTGGTAGCATGTTTGCAATGTTCCATCCCGAAACATTTTAAAAGTTCATTTGTATACTTCTCTTGGTTTATAAAAATCCCAGTGGGTGTTTGCTTTATTTGAAACCCAACAAAGAAAGTCAATTCTCCCATGAGACTCGTTTCAAATTCCTTTTGCATAATATCACTAAATTATTTACATAAAGATTCATTTGATGCTCCAAAGATAATATCATCAACATAAATTTGAACAACTAGAAATTCAGATTCATATGTTTTGAAAAATAAAGTAGAATCTGAATTTCCAATTGAAAAACTGTTATCAAAGAGATAGGTTTTGAGCCTTTCATACCAATTTCTAGTGCTTGTTTTAAACCATAAAGTGCTTTCTTAAGTTTGTAAACATGATCATCTTTATCAAGAATTTCAAAACTAGGTGGTTGGGAAACATATACTTTCTCTTGTATTATTCCATTTAGAAATGCACTTTTTACATCCATTTGGAATAGTTTGATGTTTTTGTGGGCAGCTATAGCTAGTAGCATTCCAATGGCTTCAAGTCTTGCCACTGGTGCATAAGTTTCATCAAAGTCTATTCCTTCTTGTTGATTATACCCTTGTGCTACCAACCTATCTTTATTTCTTACTACTTCCCCGGCTTCATTTAATTTATTTCTAAAAACCCACTTAGTTCCAATAATGGTTTTATCTTGAGGTTTAGGAACTAAGTCCCATACATCATTCTTAGTGAATTAGTTTAATTCTTCTTGCATTGACATTATCCAATAATCATCTTTTAGAGCTTCAGTCACCTTCTTAGGTTCAATTATAGATACAAATGCCATATTTGCAACATCTCTAAAAGATGATCAGGTTTTTACTTTATCCTTAGGATTTCCAATGATCAGTTCTTGAGGATAATCCTTAATGATTCTAGGGATGGGTTGTTGAGTCTCAATTTGTTGATCATTTTCAGCATTTTTATCATCTTTAATTGATATGGTTAGATCTTCAATTTGATGAGTAATATCAACTATGTTATCACTTTGTTCTTGTTCTTCATGAAAAGTAATGTGAATGGATTCTTCAACTTTTCTAGAAATGGTATTGTAAACTCTAAATGCTTTGCTAGAAGTTGAATATCCTAAGAAAAAGGCTTTTTGTGATTTAGAGTCAAACTTTTATCTATCATCTTTTGTGTTTAAGATATAGCAAGTTGAGCCAAAAGTGTGAAAATAATCAACCCTTGGTTTCTTATCATAAATGAGTTCATATGGTGTTTTCTTCAAATAACAATGTACGGTTACTTTATTTAGCACATAGCAAGCTGTGTTTACTACTTCAGCCCAAAACATTTTAGGTGTATTATGTTCAAGCATCATAGACCTAGCCATTTCTTGTAAGGACCTGTTCTTTCTTTCAACTATACCATTTTGTTGTGGAGTACGTGGATCTGAAAAATTGCAAGTGTAGCCTTGAGATGTGCAGAATTCTTCAAATATATGATTATCAAATTCTCCACCATGATCACTTCTAATTGTGCATATTTTATTTTGTAATTGATTTTCAATCTTTGAGCAAAATTGTATAAATACTTGAATGGTGTCATCTTTATTTGCAAGGAAATGAACCCATGTATATCTACTGTAATCATCAACAATAATAAAGCAATATCTTTTTCCACCAATAGATCGTGTCCTCATAGGTCCAAATAGATCCATATGAATAAGTTCTAGTGATCTATTGGTGCTAAGCATGTTTTTGGGTTTAAAAGAAGTTTTAGTTTGTTTACCCAAAGTACATGGTTCACAATTTTCAGATTGATCAAAAGATAGCTTAGGCAAACCACGAACAAGATCATATTTAACTAGCTTTTTGATAACATGTGAACTAGCATGACCTAATTTTCTATGCCATAATTGGAGAGAATTATCTTTTGCAAGTAAACATTTTCCAACTACATATTGCATAGAGTTAGGTCTGAGAATATATAGATATCCAATTCATTTACCTTCATACACAACATTTGCAGTGTTCTCTATTAGTAACTTGCAGCAATTTTTATTGAATAAAACATCATATCCAATATCACATAGTTGTCTAACACTAATTAAGTTGTGATGCAGATCATCAACAAGTAAAACATTTTTTATTTCAAGGTTTGTACCAATATTACCTATTCTAACAATTTTACCTTTGTCATTATCTCCAAAAGTGACTGTTCCACTTTTCTTTTCTTCAAAAGTTTGAAAAGCATCCTTATTTTCGGTCATGTGTTTGGAGCATCCACTATCAACCACCCAATCCTGCAACAAAATATGGAATTTGGTACCCATGTGATGGTCCATTATGGTTAGGTACTTTAAATAATAAACTGAACATGATTACATAATTTAAGCTTCTTAGAACCTCATTCGGTCGATAAATACTTCGACCGACCTTGACTCGGTCGACAATTTCTTGACCGGGATTGTTACTGTTTTTAACTGCAGATTTCAGATTTGGTACAGGAACTCCTTCGGTCGAATAATTTCTCGACCGAGGAGTGTCTCGGTCGAACTATTTGTCAACTGAGATTGTTTCTGTTTGTTTTCAGCAATATGTTTATGTTAATTTGGGCTTAAATCATTATAATATGCTAAGGTACCATTCTATTTAGTTGAGATGAGACATTAAGATATTCAAATGAAGTGTTAGGTCAAATATCAACTTAATCATATTAAATTTGCTAAGTTTGATGTCTTGGAACCCATACTAAATCAACATCCTTTTTCGTGTAAGGACATGAAAAGGAATAATGTCCAAGACGCAAGCAATAATGACAACAAATAGAATCAATTTCATTTCTCTTTTGAGTTGTGTTCTTGGATTAAAACATGATCTTGGTCTTGGGTGCTTGAGTTCTCCTAGGTTTTGGTTGATAAGAGTTTTCTTTTGGGACATATCCTAAACCTCTTCTTCCACTATAACTAGAAGAGTTATTTAGGATCTTATCAAGAATACCATTATTTCTCAAGCTACTAACTTCTTTTTGTAACTTAGAAATCTCATCAATTTTCTTTTGGATATCTAACTTTGCTTGATCTAGATTAGATGATAAAGCATCTCTTTCCTTAACAATAGCATCATAATCTAGATGATTACATAGGATAGGTTGAGTCTGAAAATTATTCAGTTTTACAAGCAAATCAACCTTTTCTTGAGAAAGAAGATCATGATTTGTTTCTAAAGTAAGCAACTTCACATTGCAATCATTTAAAGATGATTTCAAGGTCAAATTTTCAGAATCAATATTGTCCTTTTTGAAAGAAATATTATTCAATTTAGCATATCGATCCTCATTAGTTCTAGTGACCTTCTTTAGTTACTTTTTGCAATCAACATATTTGTCATGAGTATTTTGTAGACTAACAATTAGATCTTCTTTTGGAAAATCAAGAAGGCTTACCTCTTGAGAATCATCACTATCATCGTATTTGGCCATGAGACACTCCACATTCTCTTCTCCACTTTCACTATCACTTGACTCATCCCATGCAGCATTGTATGCTTTTTCTCCCTTCTTCTTGGATGAGCTTTTCTTTCCTTTCTTTGCTTTAGGACATTCATTCTTGACATGTCCCTTCTTTCCACATTCAAAACACCTAGGAGAGAAAGAAGAAGAAGAACCAATAATTTTGTTAGATTTAAATCTTCTATATTTCTTACCATTTACAATTAGAGCTTCTTCTCCCTCATCTCCATCACTTGTTTCATCACTTTCTTGAGTGATGACCTTTGTAGCCTTAAAATCCATGTCCTTCGTTCTTCCTTGTTGAAGTTCACGCTCTCATCTTTCTTCCTCCTCTTAGGTTGCTTCATGTGCTTCTAAGTTTCCAATGAGTTGCTCCATCCTTAGTCGAGTGAGGTCATTGGCTTCTTCAATTGCGGTCACCTTAGGCTTGTACTTAGGAGGAAGAGACCTAAGAATTTTTGACACTTGATCTTCTTCACTAATGGATTTACCTAATGCATTCAAACCATTAACAATAGAAGAAAACTTTGCATACATTTTACTAATAGACTCATTTGGTTCCATACGAAACTGTTCAAACTTTTGTTTAAGCATGCCAATTTTGGAATTTTAAACTTGAACAGTTCCTTAATAGGTAATAGAGAGTCCATGCCATATCTCATATGCAGTTTCACAATTTGAAATTCTATTGAACTCACCTACGGAAATTGAACAATAAAGAATACTTATAGCTTTTGCATTTAATTGAGATGATCTCACCGTGTTTGCATCCCATGTAGCATAGTCAGTTTGAGGAAGATCATATGCATTTGAGACCATTCTCCAAAGATCCCAGCTGATTCCTTGGAAATAGAATTGTATCCTCCTCTTCTAGTAAGTGTAGTTGGTGCCATCAAATGGTGGAGGCTGAGCCACAAGTGTTCCTTCCAAGTTGAGGTTGTTGAGTACCCCATCACCCATTTTCTTCAAGACTTTGTTAGAGTTCCTTAAAGCCTGCTCTGATACCAAATGAAAAACACTAGAGTGGGGTGAATAGGGTTTTATGGTTAATTAAAAAATTATTCAACCAACAAACAACCACAAAGATGTTGAAGAAGACAAGGATTTAGAGTGGTTCCACCCTTAGAAAAAATTAAGGGAGTCAGTCCACTACCCAATTATTTCCAATTGGGATTTGAAAGTATTTGAATTTTATTACCTTCTCAAGGATGTTACACAAAATTACAAATACCTTCCCAAACCCTTTGGACAGCCTTTACCCAAAGTCATCTCACCAACCTTGAAGCAGCCTTCACTTGAAGTAACTTCAAGCTCCCCCTTGAAGTAACATTCCTCCTTGAAGTAGCTTCCCATTGAGACCTTCTAGAAGTAGTCCAAAGTCCTCCTTATCGACTTGAGAAGATTTCACTATCTACACACCACAACCTCCAACCTAGGAGTAGCAAGGAGAGTACAAAGCAATAAGAAAGAACAAGAAAGGAAAAAGGAAAATACAATTACCACTTAAGCACAAGGCTTGAATCCTATATCAAGCGTTTTGATCTCCTATCCAATGTGTATGGAAGTGGAAGTATAGTGGGTAGGAGATTCTAGCCTATAGGACAAAAAATTCCAGCATTGGAAATGATTTGCAAGTGTTGAAGTTGCTCAATTGCTCACAAGGATTGATTCTCAATTGTAAGTATGTGTACTCAAGTGAGTTTAGGTATCCTAAGGCATGTCCTATTTATAGGAATGGCCTACTAATGCTTAGGGACGTTCTAGATACTTTCTAGGGGGTTCTTAGTGCTTAACTAGCCGTTAGGTGTCCACTAATTGCTTTAGCAACGACTAGTTTGTTAATTCTGAAAAGTGCAGACAGAGATAATCTCGGTTGAGAAGTTTGTCGACCGAGAATCTGTCAGTCAGAGTTTTTGTCGATCAAAGGATGGTCTGGAGCAAGTGTATATAATGTTTGATTCCAACTCCCAACTACCTTGTTTGTTGTGTCTAACGGCTATAGAACCTATTAGAAGAAATAACCTGGGAGACTCTCGGTCGAGAAGTTGTTCGACCGATCTTGTCTCGGTCGACAAAGAGTTCGACCGAGAGTATCTCTGATTTGGTGGTTCTGGATGAATACTAAGTGTGTGTATGAGTGTGTCGATGTGACACTATTATAGGGGATGACTTATCTAAGTCTAGGGAAGATCTAAACGCTTGATTTACATGATATCTAAGTACTTGTACATTATATACTTGTACAAGTTTTTACATTTGATTATAATCATGAAACTAAAGCATTTTGAGCATATAGATCTTCCAAAGCTTTGCCATCCACCTTATTCCTGAAATACTCAAGTAACACATTAGATCCACAAGAATGAAATGTTTGTCATTTTCAAAACAAAGGGATTTTGACAATGTCCATTTAGCCAACAAGGTTAGGAGGCTTCTTCCCTACTTCTAGAGGGCTTATACAATGTGATCAATTATCCCCAATTATTTTCATCCTAGCCCAAGATATCTAAGGGAGGCACGTCAAAAGAGATATAAATATAAGTAAGGTTCAGAGATACATCACCAGAGGGCTTGGAGAGGCCACACCATATTAGTTTTATTTGTTGATGATCTTATTTTTTTATTTACTAATAAGGCTATACCATAGTGTACATATAAGAGACTATCCCCAACTATGAGAGAGCATATGGGGAAAAGGTTAATAAAAATAAGTCAACCCTTATTCTAAGAAGTCCCGCGAGGAGAGGAGGCAATTTATATATATTCTTGGGGATGTGCATGTGTCTAGGAACTGAACCAATATTTGTGTGTCCCTCTTATGCCAGGCAGGATTAGGGTTGGACAGTATGACCACTTTGTGGGCAAGATTACTCAGAGGTTAGCATCATGGGATGAGAATCTTTTCTCCTTCCTAGGTAGTTTGACTCTGATCTGAGTAGTTATTTTAGCACTACCACTTCATAACCTAGAAGCATGTGTGGTTCCTTTACTGGTCCTTCAAACAATACATAGGAAGATGAACAACATTGGGTGAGTTGAGACAAAAATTGTAAGCCAATAGAGGAAAAAAGACTAGGAATGTTGGAAAATACGAGCACATAGTATAGCAGCAGAAACAAAAATTTATCTATATGTATTCCCATAACAACAAGATCGCATCAACAACTATGAAATAGGAAGGATGGTTTAACGAGTTATATCTGGTCTTGTAGCAAGTCGAGAAACTATCTTCTAGTTTCTCTTGGATGGTGGTTGTGCAGCTCTTGGTCTTCACTACAGACAACGAACAAGATAGCTTTTGCAATGACTCATGTAGTCTCGCAACAGACTGTAAGTTGACATTGTACTCCTAGAGGCAGCCAAAGGGCTCCTGCCTCTATAGTAGTCCATATGGGCCAACTAGAACTCCTGTCATTCAACTAGAATAGATAGGAAGGAGTTGTCCCTTCCATTGGCATACTAGTCACCAACTTTCTCTCCCACAACAATGATCCTTAGTTGCTCTCTCCCATCGCTATCCCTCCCTACTCAGATAGGACTTGCTTGGGCTCTCTTAGTTATCACAACCAGAGAGGACAATAATTGTCAAAGAAACTGATTTGCAATTGTCTATGCTATTGTTGTTCTTTGGGAAGCCCCCAGTACCCATGTATTTATAGGTGGGGTTAGGTCCATGGTTCCCAATCCGTTCAGGATCTGTGCAGGAGTGGAAGGAACTGAAATTTCTTAAATTTCCGCAACATGAGAGCCATGAGACGGTTGTCTGGTGACCCATAAGGTCATCTGGAATTGCAAGACGGTCGTTTTGCAGTTTCCCAATCGCAAGTAAAATTAGCAATTCATTTCCAATTAATGCTAAACTTTAATTTCTTGCACCACAAGAATTGTGCAATCAAAACAAATTTGTGAAAGTATCTAGAACCTTCCTCCATCCTAACTGAGCAGTCTCACACATGCGAGATAGTCGTCTTTCTCACCCAGACGGTCATCTAGTGAGTCGAGCTGAACCAGTCAGTTCAACAAATTAAATCAGTCGGCTCACACCTCAATTTGGGCAGAACTTAGCCAATTCAATTTCTGATCAGCCTGACAACCCAAACGACCCTCTCAACATTTGAGATGATGATGCAGTGAACCAAACGGACGTCTCACCATGTGAGATGATTGGATGGGGTGTAGTTAGTTGATTTGTTGCGTGAATTGAGTACCTAAACACTTTAGTAATCAATCCAATCATCATTCAGGATTAAACTCCTCTTCTAGATGAGTTCCTTTGTGTGTGACCCTATAGGTCCTATATCACATCGGCAGTGAATGTCCAAAGTCACCCAATCATCACCTTTATAACAACCCATGTTTCAGGACTGTGTTTGATGATGTCAAAGTGTACCGAATGACATGTGATCAGTGTAGTGATTTTAGGGCTAAGAATTACAATCACCACCTTCACTATGAGAGATGACTATGGCCACCGATGATGGTTTTCATGTATCACTCTCAAGATGGATCTATCTGATACATTGTTCCTTAACATGTATCTGTGTGCTTGGTTTGATATTTCCATATCATGATTAATGAGATTCAATCGTCAACCAACCCACACTCTACTCTTATGTTTTACTGGTATCTATCTACCTTCCACAGTAACAACCTATTAGGGACATAATAAGAATGTACATACTCTTAGCATTCATATGATCTCATTCTCCAAGTCACATACTTGAAGACATGCGTCATTGAGTATTGTCATTCTTTAGACATTCATAATGTTTCCTCATTATCAAATAATTGAATGAAACAAAATGAATTGGAAGCTTTCCTTTATGAGTATTAGTCAAATCCTTTATGATATATTCCATGTCAATCATTACATGATTGTCTTTCTGGGGGATACCTTACCAACAGACTCCCACTTGCACATAGAACCAATCACCCATGAATCCCATTCTCAGTGATCTAAACATGTCCACCATGTTTCTACTGTGCAAGTGTTAATCCAGTGGGTTAGCAACATTTTGCTATTAGTCAGTATATTGCATGTTTCTTATATTTTTGTTAATAGATAAAACTTTCATAATATGGTATCTGATATTCCTTACCTAACAAGTAGCTCCATTATTGTCATAGTACTTGTAGTGAGTCATCAATGGCTAGAACATATAAAAGTTCATCATATGAACTTTTAGATTCATATAGTATCACTTTGTGTTCATAACACAAGTATACTCAGCTTCTATTATAGAATACAATCAATGACTATTAGTTCAGAATTCTTCCAACTAACAACATTACTCCTTTTAAATCAAACATATTTTAATTTGTGATCACCTTTGTCATTATGGAAGCTTGCATCAATATAACCCTTTACATCCAACTCTTCCTTTATTGCTATCTTTAATTACTAGCAATCTATCCTTAGATACTTTTGAAGTAATAATGGATACCTCAAATGACATTCTAATAACCCTTATTGCAATTTAATAGCATCTTGTCATGTCCAATACATACAAGATTTTATGGGATAAACACTTCTATAGCTTCATGATAGATTCATTACTACAGCCTATGACATCTTAATCATGTTATTTTCCATTCTTCACAAGAATTGGAACATATAGCTCATGAGAGACTAATCTAGATTCTCTCTCATTGAATCCTTTCCGTGTAGAACTCTTTCAACACATTGGTATTGTATGTGCTCAAACTTATATTATGAAACATCCAAGAACTATCTCACATGTCTTGATCCTTATCTCATAAGATGTTTCACTTGATCCTTAATTGTTGAAGGGGTTTTCATGCCATATTTCAATATTCATAATATTGAGATCATATGTGGAATATCCATATATGCTCCCACTAAATATTTTGTAACCACAAATTTCATCTTTTATCTTGGCTCAAGTCAAACTCTTTGACTATTTTATCAAATCAAAATATCCCATCTCTGAGATGCTTGATTCAATCCCAAATTGAACTTTGTATTTTATAGACTTTATTTGCATTCTTGAAGTTGTAAAAACCTTTTAGGTTGTGTTATGTACACATCCTATAATGTATTCCCTTTAAGAAATTCGATTTTTATCTTCATATGCTAAATCTCATAGCCTATTTTAACTACAACGACAAGCATGGCATTTGGTAAAAGAATTTCTATCATGTTCAACAACTTGAACTGATTTGAAAAACTTATTCAACCAAATTGTCCTTTTATGTTATCCATGTAGGTCTTATATGAACTTGAACCCCTTTGGATATCCCTCCCTATCGGGTAGGACTTGCCTAGGCTCTCTTGGTTGCCAACCAGAGAGGACAATAGTTGTCAGAGGAACTAATTCTCAGTTGTTTGTGTTGTGTCTTGGGAAGCCCCCAGTACCCCTCCTTTTATAGGCGGGGTTAGGGTTAGGGTTCCCAGTATGTACATAAGAACTTGAATTTTTGCAACTTGCGACAGCCTAAACAGCCATTTTACACACCCAGACAGTCGTCTGGTGTGCAAGACGGTCGTCTCGCACTGTCAAATGGTCATTTAGCAGTTTCCCAATTGCACACAAATTTGGCAATTTTGATTCCAATTAATATACATATTAATTTTATGCTCTCCAATTATATGCAATCGAAACTATTTGGGAAACATACCAAACCTTCATTCGGCCCCAACTAGGTCATCTCACCCAAGCGAGATGCATGTCTCACTTACCCAGACGGTCGTCTAGTGAGTTGAGATGAGCCAGTCGGTTCAATCATATTGAATAGGTCAGTTCAAGGGCAGACTAAGCCAATTCAATCCTTGATCTGCTTGACCACCCAAATGATTGTCTCATCAATTGAGATGTCTGTTTGGCTACCCAAACGACCGTCTCACTCAGTGAGATGGTCATTTGGCAGACCTAGTCAACCAATCGAGCGATCAGTTGTGTGAATTGAATACCTAAACACTTTAGTAATCAATCAAATTGTCATTCAATATCAAACTCCTCTTCTAGATGAATTCCTATGTGTGTGACCTTATAGGTCCCATGTCACATTGGCAGTGAATGCCCATAACTGGCTTATGAAATCACAAGCAAATAGTGGTGCATAATCGTACATTAGTGCTACTCAAGTGAATGGAAAGTTGGAGAACGACTCCAAACTACAATCCGTGTAAGGTGTCACAGTGATTGTTGAACCAAGAGCAGACCATCTAAGATAATGTGACCTCAATATCATATATTGATTCACATATCATGCACATGCATTTCTTAGTCTCACTTATCAAGTGGCCAGGATATCATACTCCACTAGGAGGGACAAATACCATATCTATCACTCATAGTCTATCCCCATTTTTCAAAGTCACCCAATCATCACCATTATAACAACTCATGTTTCATGACTGCGTTTGATGATGTCAAAGCGTACCCAACAACATGTGATGAGTGCGGCGATTTCAAGTCAAATCACAATCACCACCTTCACTATGAGAGATGATTGTGACCACCATAACCATGTGTCACTCTCAAGGTGGGTATGTCTGATACATTGTTCCCTAGTACGTATCAGTGTGCTTGGTTTGATATTTCCATATCATGAGTAATGAGATTTAGTCATCAGCCAACTTACCTATGATCTTATGTGTTATTGTTGTCTATCAACCTTCCACAATAACAATTGACCAGGGACATAATGAGAATATATATTTATACTCTTAACATCCACATGATCTCATCTACAAGGATAGTAACTTGGAAACATATGTCATTGAGTAATATAATTCTCTAGACATTCACTTTATATCCTCATTATCTCATAACTGAGTGAACATATGAATAGGAAGCTTGCCTTTATTTATGCTATTATTAATCAAATCCTTTTAGGCAATTATGCCATGTCAATCATCATATGATTGGCTCTACGGGGCATACCTTACCAACAAACTCCTACTTGCACTTAGAGATAATCACCAACGGATCTCATCCTTAGTGATCTAAACATGTCCAACATGCTTCTGTTGTGCTAGTGCTAAAATAGCAGGTTAGCAACACTTTGTCTATAGTCGGTATATTGCATGTTTCTTATTTCTTCGCCCTGAGATGAAAATGGCGTAATATGGTATCTGATACTCCTTGCCTAACAATTAGCTTCATTGTTATTACAAAATCTCTACTGAGTCATCAATGGTCAGAACATCTATTCATCATATATACTTTTAAATCCATATAGTATCACTTTGTGTTCATAACACAAGTATACTCAGCTTCTATTATAGATTAGCATTAATGTCTATTGGTTCAGAACCTTTCCAACTAATCATCACTTATTCTTTTAAATCAAACATATTTTAATTTGTGATCATTTTTGTCATCATCCAATCTTGCATCGATGTAACCCCTTACATCCAACTCTTCCTTTTATTACTATCCTTATTGACTAGCAATTTATCCTTAAGTACTTCATAAGTACTAATGGATATCTTTTAATTGACTTTCCTTTAACCCTTATTGGATTTTATATCATCTTATCATGTCCAATACATACAAGATTATATGGGATAAGCACATTTATAGCATTCATGATAAATCCATTGTTGGGGTTGGCCCATGGAATCTTATTCATGATATTTCCATTCTTTAAAAGAATAGGAATATAGGGTTCATGAGAGTCAAATTCGAATTCTCTTCTCATTGAATCCATCCATCTTGAACATTTTGCTATTGTATGTGCTCAAACTTCCATTTGTGAAACTTTCAAGAACTATCTCTATAGATCTTGATCCTTATCTCATAAGATGTTTCACCTATATCTTCATTGTTGAAGGGGTTTTTATGCCCACTTCTCAAGATTCACAATATTGAGATGTTATTCCTCATCATATGTAGAACATTCATATATGATCCCTCTAAATCTTTTATAAACACAGATCTTATCTTTTATATTGATTCAAATCAAACTCTTTGACTATCTTATCAAATCAAAAGATCCTATTTCTAAGTTGCTTGTTTCATTCCCAGATTGAATTTTGTAGTTTATAGACTTTATTTGCATTCTTGAAGTTGTAAAACCTTTTACATTGTGTCACGTACACATCCTATAATGTATTCCCCTTAAGGAATTTGGTTTCCATCCTCATATGCCAAATACCATAGTCTATTCTAACTACAATAACAAACTTGACAATTGGTAAATGAATTTCTATCATGTTCAACAACTTGAACTTGATTTGAAATTATTATTCAACCAATATGTCCTTTTATGTTACCCATGTAGGTCTTTGCCACAAGACCCTATTGCACCCTTAAGGTATTACCCTTTTAGGTGGCGCATCAAGGTCTTACCTTGTTAGCTTACATGGATTACATATAGCTCATAAATAGCTTCTAGTTGACCGGTTGGATCATCATGTATGACCAACTCATCTGAATAGTTGGATCCACAATCCTCCAATCTCAGATGTGTTCTACTAGAAATATTTCATTCTGTGTTATATGATGAACCCGGACTTCCACAACAACTTGTGATTCTCATTATTTTCATTGTACTTCTTTGTTATCCTCAAACACTTTGAGTATTACTTTTACTCCCACTGAATCTTTAGGAACCCAGTTATCCTATTAACAATTTTTTTTGTTATTGGATAGGGATTAATAGTAACGCTCAACTGTCATGGTTTATGGATAAACCTTCTCAAGAAACTACTTTCCCATGGTGGGTTTCAATCCTTTAGACCAATTGGGACATTTCCAAATCATATCATATATGAGGTCTTACAACCCATTCATGTGGTACATTATTTAGTGATAGGTATATATATTTAAGGATATAAGAAGATTAGATCAATTGATAATTATATCATGACTGCTCATGGTACTATTCCTTCATTCTGACACATCATCATGTTCATATGGATTCGACTTGTGATACCCCATCAGATTTCATTCCTAAAGGTACTTGAAGTATTGATGTAAAGTATTCCAACATTGGATCTCATCAAAGTTCTTTAATACTATCATCAAATTTATACTTCATTTATAATCTCTTTGAACACTTCAAGATATTTCCCTTTTACTGAGTACATATCATCATATTACAAGTAAATGAATATGTATTATAAGTAATTATCTATATCATTTATTCCATAAGATCTTCATGCATCATATGTATGAGGTCTAATGGAAAGGTTATCCTCCCATTAGATCTAATTAAGGGTGTCATGTCACATTGTGTGTGAATAAGACTTGCATGTTTCCTTAGGTTCAATAAGAATATATATCAATATCAATATGTATTCTAGGCATGTAATTCTCATATTCGCACAAGATGACTAATGCCAATGATAGTCTTGAATTATCAATTATAGTCCTTTGGTATAAACATTATAAACATTCATCTTTGGATCATTTCGCATAAATATCACAAGATGTTTTAGGGCCAATGCCATGCACGATCATGTCTTTGAAATAGAAGCACTAATAATTCTTTATTGATAATCATCCTTGTCCATACAAGATGCATAAAGAAAATGTTTCTATTCTAATGACATAATGAAATAGCAGTTCTAATAAATTTATTGCATGCCCATTGGGCTAAGATAAAATTAGGCTATGACTTCTACAAAACTTGCTATGCCTTATCCATCTTTGTCCTTCCATGAAGGCCTTTACTTCTTTTCATATCTTGTACATCAGTATGTCAGATCTCTATTTGGTATCACATACCAAAACAAAGAATTAATCAATTTATTTGTTTATACCTGAAGTGGAGGACTCACTCCCATCTTTCTTCTTCTTTAGTTCATCTAACCAGAGCGGGCAATTTCTTCTCTAATGTCCATGTTGGTGACAATGGTGATAATCGCCTATTTGTATCTTTACTCCACCTTTTGCCTTGAGATATGAAGACTTGGGCTTCTGGATAGCTTTAGAACCTTTCTTAGCTTTGCCTTTGCCTTTATACTTCCCCCTTATCTTGCTAATCATCATCACCAACTTGGGCTTGTCTTTCTTCATTTATGTCTTATCTATTCTCAACATACCCAACAACTATGTCAACGGCTTGTCAAAGTCATTCATGTCATAGTTCATGACAAACTGACTATGTGACTCTGGCAGGGATTGCAAAATCACGTCAGTGGCCAACTCTTGACCCAAGGGGAATCCCAGTCTAGTTAGCTTCTCCACATATCCAATCAGCTTGAGTACATGAGGACCTACTAGGTCACCTTCTACCATGGTACATTTGAAGAACACCTTGGAGACATCATATCTTTCTTGTCTTGCCTGATCATGATATATGTTCTTAAGACATGTGACCATCTCAATGACACCCATATTCTCATGATGCCTCTATAACTCATAGTTCATAGAGTATAGCATCAAACATTTGACATTTACGACGTCTTCAGTAGGCTTCTTATAAGCATCCATGCTAGCCTTGGGAGCATTTTGAGGTGGTTCCTCTGGTTTTGGCATTTACAAGACATAGAGCTTGCACTCATATGTGAGAACAATTCTCAGCATCCTGAACCACTCATGGAAGTTGTTCCCAGTAAGTTTGTCCTTCTCAAGGATTAATCATAGAGAAAAATGATTATTTGTTGTTGCCATTTGGTTCTACAAAAGAATTTGCAATTATTTCAAAACTCATTTTGATTTGATTTGATTAAAATTTGGGCAATAATAATTAGGTCTTTAATTAATTATCATTCTCATAATTTGTTCAAATTGATAACCCTCAAGTATCAATTTGGAAAATTGTAGCGAACAATTTTCTAATGAGCCAAGATCCAAAATGATTCAATTATTACCTGACCTACACCAGTGTCCATAATCAATCATAAAGGTAGGCAGTCATGCCAATTGCATCATATGCAATTCTTGCATAGATGATATGCACAACTCCTTGCCATAATCATCCGCATACTTCTGGGCTTAGACTCTCTAAGAATCACCAGTTAAGCCTGACCCAATATCCAATACGATAATAATGCATCCCGCTTTGGCGGCACTTGCATTACTATAAACACACTTCCTTGAGGTAGATGGTGCACCACACTTTGGCATAACATGTGCCTGGTCGAATAATCTTTTCATGTGTATTGCTATTATAAAGCATCTTAGACTTAATATATTTTTTTGAGGGGTTTTATATATATCATAAATATACATATGTTGTATCCAATCACCACATATATAGTGTGTATCATATACATGCTATATCCCACAACGTCAACATGCAATATAAAAAAAGCAATGGTTATGACCATGTCTACTTGTAATTCCTCGGAGCCACAAGGAATTACTACCACCTAGGTCAATCATCACATCACATGTATGAACTTGTTGTTGTTTTAGACATGTGCTTGCCAATCTGGGTAGATCAGTTCAACCTTTGAACCGGTCGTCTGGCCTCTTGGCAGTCAGTTGATCCTCCTATCCTACTGATGCTTGGACTCCTTCCAAATGGTCGATTGGGCCTCCAGGGATGGTTGTCTGGCCTCCTATCCAATTGATGTCTAGACTCCTTCCAAATGGTTGGTTGGGTCCACCAGGCAGTCATATGGTCCCATCACTCTATCCTCCATGGTCCTCTAGACGATCAGCTCTTCTCACGAACTAGTTGTCTCAACCGACGATGAACATCTTCAATGTCGTTGCATGAAAAGAAACTATCCTATTGCTACTTTATTACATTGAATAAGAAAAACCTCAAGTTACATTCGAGGGGAGAAATCGTAGTAAAGCATTAACTTTACATTAGGATGAGGGAGGTAGAGGCTCGGTATGTAGACCGAGATAAATAGGAACCAAACCATCCAATATGTCATAACCATGCTACACATCCACCATCAAAACCGCTTTTAGGGTGACGCGTGTAAATTGCATATATATATATATATTAGTTTGAGATTATGTGGCCTTTGATCGGATACACATATGAGACAGTTTAAATATTCATATCACATGCAATAAATAAAGGATAAACTAAAATTCTGATCATATCGATTGTCCTAAAATATAGTAAATTGACACGGCTCTGATACCACTGTTGGGAAATATGGGCACAAAACATAGCAATAGAAACAAGAAGTTAATCTATATGTATTCCCAGAACAACAAGATCATGTCAACTACTATGAAATAGGAAGGATGGTTTAACAAGTTATACATGGCCCTGGAGCAAGTCTAGTGACCACAACTCATTGCAATTGCAACTATCTTCTAGTTTATCTTGGATGTTGGTTGTGCAACTCCTGATCTTCACCACGGACAACGAACATGACAACTTATGCAGTGACTTTTTTGGTCTCGCAATAGACTGCAGGTTGACGTTGCCCTCCTAGCAGTAGCTAAATGACTCCTACCTCTAGAGTAGTCCACATAGACCAACTAGAACTCCTATCATTCAACTAGAATAGACAGGAAGGATTTTTCCCTTCTGTTGGTGTATTAGTCACCAACTTGCTCTAAAAACAATGATCCTCAGTTTCTCTCTCCCGTCGTTATCCCTCCCTAGTAGGGTAGAACTTGCTTGGGTTCTCTTAGTTACCACAACCAGAGAGAAAAAAAATTATCAAAGCAATTGATTCCCAACTGTCTATGTTATTTTTGTGCTCTGAGAAGCCCACAATACCCCTCTATTTATAGGTGGGGTTAGGTCCAAGGTTCCCAGTCCGTTCGGGATCTATGCGAGAGTGGAAGGGATCAAAAGATCTTAATTTTTTTGTAACATGCGAGCCATGAGATGGTCGTCTGGTGACCCAGATGGTCATATGGCACTACAAGACAGTCGTCTCATACTACAATATGTTCATTTTGCAATTTCCCAATCGCATGCAAAATTGGCAATTTGTTTCCAATTAATTCTAAACATTAATTTCTTGCACCACAGGAATTGTGCAATTGAAACAAATTTGGGAAATTACCTAGAACCTTCCTCTATCTTAACCAAGCAATCTCACACATGCAAGATGCTCATCTCACTCACCCAGACAACTATATGGTGAGTCGAGCCGAACTGATCGGTTCAACAGATTGAACCGGTCAATTCACACCTCAGTTTGGGCAAAACTTAGCCAATTCAATTTCTGACCAACCTAACAACCCAAACGGCCGTCTCAACATTTGAGACGATTGTTTGGTGCACCAAACGGCTGTCTCACCCTCTAAGATGGTCGGTTGGGGTGCAGTCAGTTGATATGTTATGTGAATTGAGTATCTAAACACTTTAGTAATCAATCCAATCATCATTCAAGATTAAACTCCTCTTCTAGATGAGTTCCTTTGTGTGTGACCCTATAGGTCCCATATCACGTTGGCAGTGAATTTCCATAACTAGCTTATGACATCACAAGAAGCGAGTGGTGCCTAGTCACACATCGGTGCTATCCAAGTGAATGGAAAGTTGGAAACAACTTCAACCTACAATCTGTGTAGCTGTCATAGTGATTATATATTTCCTTTGTCTCTAATATCTAGAGTGAATTTGAGGTATGGAGTCATCATCCTCTCAAAATTTAACCCATGTCCCTTGAATCAAGAGCAGACTGTTTGAGGTAATGTGACCTCAATATCATATATTGATTCATATGTGCATGTGCATGCATTTATCAGTCTTGCTTATCAAGTGGCCATGATATCAAACTTTAGTAGGAGGGGAAAATCCCATCTCTATCACTCACAATCTTTCCCCATGTGTTAAAGTCACCCAATCATCACCTTTATAACAACCCATATTTTAGGACTGTGTTTGATGATGTCAAAGCGTACCCAACGACATGTGATGAGAGCAGTGAGGTCTAAGAATCACAATCACCACCTTCACTATGAGAGATGACTATGAACACCAATGATGGTTTCCATGTGTCACTCTCAAGGTGGTTCTATCTGATACATTGTTCCCTAACATGTATGTGTGTGCTTGGTTTGATATTGCCATACCATGATTATGAGATTCAGTCATCAACCAACCTACACTCCAGTCTTATGTGTTACTGGTGTCTATTTACCTTCCATAGTAACAACCGACTAGGGACATAATAAGAATGTACATACTCTTAGCATTTGTATGATCCCATTCTCCAAGTCACGTACTTGAAGACATACGTCATTGAGTATTATCATTCTTTAGACATTCATAATGTTTCCTCATTATCTAATAACTGAATGAAACAAAATGAATTGGAAGCTTGCCTTTTATGAGTATTAACCAAATCCTTTATGATATATTCCATGTCAATCATCACATGATTTTCTCTCCAGGCATACCTTGCCAACAAGGAATTCATGGGCTTAGAGATAGACTCAATGCGCTCCCAGTGAAAGAAACTTAGAACATTTTGATTGGTGATTCCATTTGGGCTTCCTTTTGTATGAGGAAATGTGGAATGAGTGAATGGAGCACAAGTGTAGATAGACCATGGTTCCTCAAGAGCAATAGTAGAGCATATATTTACTCGAATAGAGTTTGGGATGTCTGGATTAGGTGAATCGCTTGGCTAGATATCTCCTCCAGCGAGATCTCATGGACTCCTTCGATAGGATAAGAAGGGAGAGAAAAACCCCCGCTTTCTGTCGATCCTTAGCTCCAACTTGTGTCAGATCCTTTTGCCCCTGACTCCACTGGATTGAAAATGGATGCACTTTTTTTTTTCTTTTAGCCTTTGTTTGGCAAATTTTTTTAATAATATAATACTCTACTAAAAGCATTCATGATTTATTCGATAAAAAGAGTCTAAGAATTGATAAGATCAAATAAGTCTTATGGAATGAAGCTTTGATTCCAAAATGGAAATTCTTGTATATTGGATAACTCTAGTATTGAATTTGCATCAGTCTGTTTCCTTTTTTCTATCTTTGTGGGGTTCTATTCTATATTGGACCTTTTGAGTAACAGTCAAGAAGATCTTATGAAAATTGAATATTTTAGAGCAGAATATTTAAAATCGATATTGAGCATTCTACAAAAACGTTTTGCAATGGATTTACCTAAAAATAAGTTTTCATTTTAAATCCTTTGCAATTACTTCATCTTTTTCTTTTTTTCTTTTAGAATTTCCTGAGCTGCCATCCAAGCACGAATACCCTCGTTTAAGAGAATATTCTTGGTCTCACCACGTAAGTGTGCACCCATACGTCTCCATCAACGTTGTTTTTTGACCGGAAGGCCCTGAGCTAACTATCGAGACTTTGGACTATCTGGACACATACTTTGAGAAATGGTTCATGCATGTTTGTTATCAGGCGAAACAAGATCAAGTTGGTAAGGATAAAAATACCATTTAGGCTTTGTATGGATCTCTATGATTTATGATCATAGAGGGGCCTCCTTTACCATTATGTATAAATGGACTATTCTATTTGTATGGATATGGTAGAGGGGCATATCCAATATTTCTTTGCCCATTAGTTATTAGTTCCTAGTTCTTCAACGCAGATTAGAGCAGTTTGGTAGCTCGTAAGGCTCATAACCTTAAGGTCACAGGTTCAAATCCTGTATTCACAATATTTTTTTGACAAAATAGATTTGTCTTATTATGTTACCTAGTAATTAATGACTACTTCAGTGTGAGAAAGTGGAAAGCTCAAACTACGATCATAATCAACTATACTGAATTACCTATCATATTCTATTTTGTCAACATAGGCGGATAGCGGGAATTGAACCCGCATCTTCTCCATGGCAAGGAGAAATTTTACCATTCAATCATATCCACATTTTCTTCATTCCTGATGCATACACATATGTCCACACATATATGACATATACGATATATCATATATGCGCCTGGATCATATTTGTGCAGGGTCGGGAACTTTATTCAGTTTTAAGGCAATCTCAATGATAATAGCCTTATTATATCCAATTAATAACAAAAATGCAAAATGATAATTTTGACTTAATCTTAATAAAAATTGATATATCTATGATCTATTTTGATTTTATATATCTATTTTAATCTTGGGTTTGATTGTGTCATAGCTCTAAAATTCAATTCAGATTAAGCTTATCTTTGGATGAACTGCATTGTTGATATTGATAAAAAAAGGTAGGTACAACTAGTCCATGAATAGCCAACCAGCGCGCTGTAAAAATTGGATAGGTTCGATCTATGTTCGAGTTTGGGATGTCTTTTCTTTAATTATGAGAAAATATATGGAATGTGAAAATAGGAGACATTCCTTTCTAGGCTAGCTGCCAGTTGGCAGACATGAGTATGATTTTTCAGAAGAAAGATGATATAGTAATTCACCCCAACTCGACTATATGGGCTCTTACCATGAGGCGATTGGAATCTTGGGCGGCTAACTAACTTAATAAATGATGAAGGGGTGAAAGCCATACAACACATTAGAGATAGGAACACTGGAGGAAAGGACTGACTCATATGGTGCCCTATAGAAGATGCCTTCACCATTCAATCAACAACCAAGGTTTTACAAGCGAGTTATGCTAGAAACCCACCTTTACCTCTATGAAAAACCAAATGGATATGTCAAGATGCTTCACCAGTGAAGATCTCTTCATTCAGTAGAATTCTCAAAGAAGTGATGGATTCTAGGATTAGATCGTGCAAAATACACTTGGCTTCTCAGTGTTAATGTAGCAACATGAAAGAAGAGGAAAATTATGATCACCTATTCTGGAAAGATGAAGTGGTAGGTTCAGTCTGGGCTAGATCTCAAAGATCACTTAAGTGTGATCGCCTAACACCACAAGCATTGATAGGGAAGGCTCTCAGACATACTTGGTCTAGAGCAGATCACAAGAGATGGCTAGGGGTGACAAGGGAGCATTTTCCACTAGTAATATTTTGGTCCATCTGGGATGAGCGATGTGCGATCAACACGATGATAAAAAGATAAACATCAATTGAATTTGGGAAAGGGCCAAAAATATCTTTAGAACCATTATGAAACGCAAAGCCTTTAAAATCTTTGGTGGATTTAGGGAACTCGGAGATATGGATGAGCATCGAGTTCCTTAAGGAAGTTAGAGTGCTTGAGACAACCTTCCAGGATGTGAGATGGGAGAATCCACCACTATTTGGTGAAGTTGAACACAAGCGTTATAAACTGGAAGGCACACAAATGTGGCATTCAAGGCAGAGAGATAGGTGGGTATTATTAGGAATCATGCAAGTCTTATGATAGGAAGGTTTGTCAGACCTAGCACATGCCTTGATGTCTTGGCTTGTAGGATAGAGGCAATTGAGGTGAGTCACGAGTTCCTCCCATCCTCAGGACCAATATAAGGAATGTTGTTGGAAACAAATAATATCATACTAGTAAGGATCCCTAATGGGTTAACCTCTCCTCCTTGGAAACCCAAAAGACAATTAGAATTTATCTCATCTTTTTTGCGGGAACGTCACAGAGAATGTATGTTTGTACATAGAGAAGCAAACATGCTGTCGTATAGATGAGCCACGAGTATTATAGACTGATACAATTTCATATGATTATCTGAGATGCCATCGACAGTCTGGGGTATATAAAGAATGGAGGCCTGCCCCTATGGGGAATCAAGACTACATGAGATCACATATAAAGAAACTGAGGAATAGATACATATTTACTTAGTGATAGAGATATTATGTGAGTGTTTCATTTTGAATAGTAGGGAACGCGTGAGGTTTTATGGGTTTGTTGCCAGTGACACCTCTCTTTATCGAGTTTGTATCTAGTAGCCTTGTACTTCCCTTTTTTTACCTCTGGGACTAGATGAATAAAATTCTCCCATAGTTCTTAAGAAAAAAAATCAAAAAATCTCACCCTTTAAATTCGATGCAATAACATATTTTGGACTGCCTCAAATGTAAGTGCGATGCAAATTATAATCCACAATCGTCTATAATACACACAGTAGGTACACCGTTGCATAATTATTAGAGAAAAGAAGGGCACACTAATGCTTCCCTATCTATACTATATAAAACAAGCCATTTTGGATTAGTCATGCAATTTTTTCCAACATTTTTATAAATTACAAACTTGTCCTTTGTATCTAAGAAAAGCCCCATAGAGGAGGTTTAATGACATTTTTTCATTATTTTTTGAAATTACATAGTGGTCCCTTTTTGTTTATACCACACTTTGGTCTTTAATTTTTTAAATTATATATTATATTAGGAGACTCATATTTACTAATATGTGGATGCAATTTCCTTTATGATTTTTTGAAATCACATACCGGTCCCTATGTGAATACACCACACTTTTGTCTTTAATTTTTCCATTTTGGATTAGTCATGTAATTTTTTCCAACATTTTCATAAATTACAAACACGTCCTCAAGAAAGCCCCATAGAGGGGGCTGGATGCAATTTTCTCCATTATTTTTTGAAATCACATATTGGTCCCTTTGTGTTTATACCACACTTTTATCTTTATTTTTTAAATTATATATTATATTAGGAGACTCATATATACTAATATGTAGATGCAAAATTTCCTTCATTATTTTTTAAAATTACATACTGGTCCCTATTTGTGTACACCACACTTTTATCTTTAATTTTTTAAATTATATATTGTATTAAGAGACTCATCTATACTATATAAGAAAGTCTGTGGATGGGGGTGGTTGTAATTTTTCTCTATTATTTATTGAAATTACATAGTGGTCCTCGTGTGTACACCACACTTTTGTCTTTAATTTTTTAAATTATATATTATATTAGGAGACTCATCTATATCTATACTACTATAAAAATAGTGAGTTTTTTTGACTAATTACAAAGGCATGCCACTCCAGCATTTTCAACCAATCAGAATACACTATTTTAAAATGGTGTTCTCTCCTTCACTCAATCTCTTCTCACAATTTTTCTCATATTTTGATTCAGTTTTAATGGCATTTTTCACACACGTCTACCCCTCTACATGACCTACTTCCACATCTGGAAACTTTTTAAACAATCATGGCTACACATCCGACAACTACCTCTCACAACTGCATTCATTCATTGAATATTTCCCTTCCAAACTTGGTAGAATGAAGAAAAAACGTTTATTTCCATGTATGGAGGATATACTCCCCCATGATTCCCTCTAACTGATTACCACATTTCCGACAACCACTCATACCCACCACCACCCCTCCCGCCCACACTCCCAATAACTCCTCATCCCATTGTGGTTTCCGAGTTCCTCTCCTACTTTCTCATAACTGCAACAAGAATTTCTCTTATTCAAAGTAAAATAATTCTTCATAATATAATACGACACCATCTCTTTGCTTCTCCTCTTGATATTTCTTCCTTCAGTAAGAGTTTCCTCAAAGACTTTCTCCCCTATATATGGGATTTTTTTTCATATGAGAAAATAAAATCTCAAAATGCACAGAATTCTTTTCTCTCCTCACTTTTTCTCTAACCATCTACAGATTTTATTGTAACTGACAAGTTTTTCTATCTATCTTATATTTTTTAAATGATATTCAGCTATTCAAAATCATGTTGTGGTGATAATTCCTTTTGGTTAGTTATTAGTGGTTTTCCATTTAAAATTATCTTAACAGATCGTCTTCCACGCCTCCCACATTTGACGTCCCACGATCGCTGTCTCCTCTCCTCTGCCCCCACCTGCTTTACGTTTCAAAGTGCAGTCCTATCTCTGAAGCAAGTTATGTATTCATGCCACCAATACTCAACATTAATGATCTTCCAAACTAAAGGCACTCCCAGACGGACGGAGCACTCCACACCGAGACGACACTTCTAGCTCAACTTCTGTGGTGCCTCCCCAGCAGCAGAACTTCATCTCCAGAGTTGAACATGTAAGTATTGAAGTAGTTAGAAGAAGTGTTGGACATGGCAATGCCTGATATTACACTGTTTGATCCCGATAGTTCCCTATCTGACCAGCCACCTGCTGCAGCTTCTATGAGGAATGGTTGTTAGTTATTTTGAACCAAGTCAAAGTTTAAAGACTACAAATGTCCCTACTTGCACATGCTAATCTTCAGAAGCCAATCCATATGCAAAAACTGCTCGAGTTAATGGTAGCAACAGATATGCAGGATGTTCTATCTAATCAATTGTTTATTGTATACTGCATGAATGAGTCTTACACATTGACCTCGATATAATCACGATTTTCTATTTTAGAACTATAATTCATTGTCATTCACTGTCTTTTGTGGTCATTCTCATATTGACATGTTCATTTTAAGACATTTTCATCTAGCAATATATATCTATATAATCTATCACTTGTCTGCATGATCAAACTCAGAGATGTACATCCTGAAGTACCTGAAGTGCAACTCTTGTAGGACAAGCAGAAGAGCTAAAACAAACTCTTCCGGTCAGCCTCTCTGTCAATAGGTCTTTCAGCAACGATGCAAACAACAAGCATTCTGAAAAATGTTACTGAGGCTGGCACTTCTTTCCCCAATGAGATGAAAGGCACAAGTAGTAACACTTCAGTCAATGTCAAATAGTTACATTACTTGATATTCATCGAATTTGTCTAACAGTGTAGGTTAAGTCTGGGAAAACCCATACTTCAACTTCAGATACGATTTAGGTACTATGCATTAGTTACAAGATAAGTACATCCTCTTGATGCTACCGGGCGCCCCTCTTCCACCTGATACTACTTCTACAGAAGCAGCCATGACCTAAAGTTTAGTTTAGGTGACATGGACGATTGCCATGTTGATCAATAGTGAGATTATCAATTGTTTTCTAATTTTGCCAAAACCTGATATTTCTTTTAACTGCATACAATTGTATATACCAAAGCAACATTAAGGAATCACCTTGCGAAAATTGTGATAGAGAAATACGATCATGTTTGTTGTATTTCATGACATCACCAAAATGCGATGAATAAAAACTGTTGCTTTATTTCAGTTGTTTTAGAGCATCACTTATATTAGCTTGCCATCCAGTTGTTGTAACTCTCTCGTATATTCTACAAATACAAAACATGAGTTCGTTTGAAAGAAGCCACTTATGTCATTTTTTGGATTAAAAAAAATCGTAACACTATGGTGTGTATCTAACATTACTTAGTTTATGTGAGTGTGTGTGTGTATGTGTGTATGTGTTTGTGTATCTCTAATTATGTCATTATTTTTGTTTAGATTCTAACATGGTTCAAGCAATGTGTCAGTTTGGAAATTACCGAAGGATTTTTTTTTTATAAACCAGATTCTACAAACAAATATGGCCAACTAACAATTATAATAGGTTTCTACGCCACACTGATTGACATCTACTATTTTATATTACTTTACGAAACTCATAAACATTAAGCTAGGATCTAACTATTATATATAAATAAAATATTCCTTATTGTAAGTAATTTTTCTGATGCAGTTTGTACCATAATGTACAAGGCAATCTTTTGTCTAGCCAATTAATTCAATTTTGTAACCAAATTTTCTTTCAAGAACATAATTGTAAATTGGTGTTTCGCCACTTTTAAATTCACATATGTTTCTAAGCTTTTCTTAATTACGATTTGAATCATAATATAGAAGTGTTTCATGGAAATTAGAGTCATGATGTTCACGGATACTTCTCAAAGAATTCCACGTACAAGTTTGAAAAAACTAAAAAAAAAATCATTAGACAACTACAATTCAGTGGTTATCATATTTGACTAAAGCAATCCTTACATAGAAAATGTATATCAATTTTATTTTCAAATAATGTAAATAAAAGGTATTTTATTACACTTTTTAAATGGAATACTAGGGATATATATTTGCTATTCCACATATTAGTTTTCTTTGTATCATTATTTCCATTATCGGTCACATAATATCAAATTAGTTTTTCTTACACGTCAATTCATTTTCTCTCACGTACTTCAATTTTTCAAGTACCACACGCCCACATGCCCCATCCTTTGACAATCCACCCAATGTCTCTACCATTCTCCTTGAAATACACACTCTCTCTTTTCTTTGCTTTGAATGTGATTCCGTTGCTTATAGTTTTTTACTTTTTTGGTAATCACTACTCCATGACCCCTATCAAAAAACTCTAGGATATGTGACATACACTCTCTCTCTCCTTTGCTTCATATATAAATTTTGGATTTTATTTCTTATAATTTGTTTCCTTTTGGGTAATCGCTACTTCATGATCCTCATTTAAAAAACACAAGGATATGTGACGAGAAATTTTTCCCTCATGATCACTCTCCTTCCCAACTCTTTGTAGTCAAATTTTTATTTTTTTTTCAATTATCCCAAAAACCTTCACTGGCGTTTTTTTCCCACATCGACGGACATGAAATAACAACCATATTCAAAGCACTTTAATAGGTCAAATTTCACTCGACACTCTTCTTCTCTTCTATTTTTTACATCATACCTAGATTTCTATTATTTGTTTCCTTTTACATAACCGTTACTCCCATGATCCTATGTAGAACTATATATATATATGTAGGTTTTCTTTCCCTCAACAGCCACTAAGTACTAACTCTCCAAATCTCTTCTATCATCCTTTGTCTCTTTCCCAATATAGCCTTCCTAAATATCTTGAGCGCTCCTCCCTTTTTTTCCTTCTTGTCGATTTTTTTTATGGACATATCATAAGTACTGTATTCAATACACTTCAGTTGTTCAAGTGACACCCAACTATACAGTCTCTCTATTCTCTTCTTTTCTCATTTTAGTTTTTATTACTCTTACTTATATCTTTTGGATAATTATTTACTCCGCAATTTATGTAAAACATCACAATATATGAGTAGAATTCTTTCCCTCGACAGCCACTCTCTCGTAGAATCTCTTTATTCCAATTTTCTCTCTTACCAAATATTGATTTACAACTATTTGAATATCCTCTCATGTATTTTTCTGTTCGCTATTTATTGATCAAGATATCATACCCAACTTATTCAAAACACCTCAAATTGATATTTAAATGAACATAAAAATAACTGATCCCTGAAATTGTTTATAAAATTAATGTGAACGCTTAAAGAAGACGTCAAATAATACATTTGATTATGATCAATATATACAACATTTATTATTTTCATATGCATGATCACTTTCTTGTTTAGTTGTATCACAATTTTTTTCTTCACGTGCATGGATGTATCTATTCCCCAATACAAATTTTGTATGCCTAAATTTGTATGTTTATACATGTTACATTCTGTACAAAAATTTAAAACCAACTACTTTTATGTAATAGTCATCATATGATCATACTATACAATAATTAATATATTAATCCACATCAATTATTTTTTAGCCTACTCTTATATATCTAATAAACTTAAGGTCAAATTTCAATATTTAGTACTAAAACATAGTATAATTTATTTATGATATTATATTTTGAAAATAACTATTTTAGTTACATTTTGTATCTATGTTTGTGTTTGTTTATTGCAATCAAATTTTGATAGTGCTTCAAAAATATTATTTGTAGTAATATTAAAATTAATAAAAAAATTCATTTTCTTGAGTTAACTATGAAACACAACAGACAACAAGATTAATAAAATTCATTTTCTTGAGCTAACTAAGATACATGATAGACAAAAAATATATTTGTAGTTTATAAATATATATAAATTTATTTCATGCAGTAATAAATACTTGTATGTCTTGTACTTATAAAAGTTATATTAATAAGCTAATGCCCTTACAAAACGGTTTTGTTCACATGTTCACATGTGATGGGTTATAATGCACTCATATCAAGTTAACATAAATATATGATAAAATATCAAACATTTGGATAAAATCAATATGTATATCGTTCTTATATATGAATTTGGTTTAGCGAAAAGAATGATCAACATGTACTTTCTAAATTTATATATAAGACTTATATTATAATTTAAAGTAAATTGAACCAGCATAGATGTTTGTGTGCATTGCACGTGTATGTTTACTAGTGATATAAGAAACTCCGCGTAAGGTTGGATGCAATTTTCTCCATTATTTTTAAAAATTACATACTGGTCCCGATGTGTACACCAAACTTGTCTTTATTTTTTTTAATTATATATTACATTAGGACTCATATGTATAATACAAAAAATTCTACAGAGGGGGTTGGATGAAATTTTTCCTATTATATTTTGAAATTACATATTGGTCCATGTGTGAATACATCACACTTTTGTCTTTAATTTTTTAAATTCTATATTGTAGTAGGAGGCTCATCTATATTATATAAGAAAGCCCATAGTGGGGGTCGGATGTGATTTTCTCCATTATTTTTTGAAATTACATTTAGTCCATGTGTGTCTACATCCCACTTTTATCTTTAATTTTTTAAATTATATATTATACTAGGAGGCTCATATGTACTATATAAGAAAGCCCCAAAGGGGGGTTGGATGCAATTTTCTCTATTATTTTTTGAAATTATATACTGCTCCATGTGTGTGTACAACCACACTTTTGTCTTTAATTTTTCAGATCATGTATTATACTAGGAGGCTCATCTACACTAGATAAGAAAACCCACGGAGGAGGTTGGATGCAATTTTCTCCATTATTTTTTAAAATTACATACTGGTTAGTGTGTGTACACCACACTTTTATCTTTAATTTTTTTAAATTATATATTATAGTACGAGGCTATTTATACTATATAAGAAAAATCCCTATAGGGAGTTTGATGCAATTTTTTCTATTATTTTTTGAAATTACATATTGGTCCATGTATGTGCACATCACACTTTTGTATTTAATTTTTTAAATTATATATTATATTAAGAGACTCGTCTATACTACATAAGAAAGTCCCTGAAGGGAGTTGAATGCAATTTTCTCTATTATTTTATAAAATTACATACCGGTCCCTGTATATGTACATCACACTTTTATCTTTAATTTTTAAATTATATTGCAGTATGAGGCTCTAATATACTATATAAGAAAGCTTCGGAGGGATCGGATGAGATTTATTGCATCTTATTTTCTCAAAATTTAATTTAAAAATACTCATTGCAACCTATTAAGGCACCCATTTGGTTTATGCCTAGTACACTAGGAAGGTCCACCGATGCTTTTCAGCTTTAAAGCACCGGAGAAGTAGGAGATTCCAGGCCAATACGAAGAAAATTAAAATTGAAAAGTGGATATTTTCTTTAAAAAAGAAACTGAAATATATCCGGGACCTCAGCTACCTGGTTCCACACATACCGCGCCTGCAACCTGCTGCGCTCACTATCCAAAAATTTTCCGAGCTCGCGGTCCTCCGCTTCTCTATGGCGGCCATATCTTCGGACTTGGCAACCGCCTTGGTTGGCTTCTCTGCGGTGGCCAAGCGCCGGGCCATCACGGCGCTCCGCTCTTCTCTCTTTCCTGTCAGCCAGTCCAAGTTCCCCGTAGCTCGCCCTGCTCAAAGGATAGCCCTTCCGTCACGGCGGCCAGCAGCAGCAGCAGTAGTAGGTGGGTTCGAGACTAGTCGGACTAGTAGGCGGCGGAGGGAGCTCCGGTGTTTCGCGACCTCAACGCAAGAGGAGGCTTCGGACGTACTGACGAGAATCCCACCAGACGACCGTATACCTGCCACAATCATCACTGGGTTCCTGGGCTCAGGAAAGGTGGGTTGTTTTACTCAAATGTTACGCGCCAAAGTCGTTTTTCTAGCCGGCATTGTATGGTTTATCTTATCCGTGACATCAGTTGACGCTGCTTATTGCCTAATAAGGATTTGATGCTGCTTATATCGTGCTCATGGACTAGCATTTAGTTTCGAATTTTTTTATCAGGTGCTTTCTTTTTTGGTGCTTCATAGAGAATTGTGGCATGTACATGAGGAACCACTTTGCCCTAAGTCTACTAAGCGCTTTATAATGTCTGGGACATAAGTTAATGCCGCCTATGTTCTGTTTTCGAGCATGCACGCGTGGGAAACACGTACGGACTTCTGGTGTTTGTTCTCTTGAATCAGTAACTAGCCGGACATCTCACAATCTGGAGATCCAACTTTGAATCGCTTCTGACTTCACCCTCTTCCCTGATTGTATATATTCGTGTTCCGCACCATCAATCAACATTTGAAAAGACTTTTTAATTTCCTCCAAGCGGGTTTGAGTGACTGCCTTTCATATTGTAGAAGAAATGCGGATTTTAAATTGGAAGGTGAAGGCGTTTCATTGCCGTGGTCTGTATACATCATTAACCATTTGGTTTGATATTATTTGTATATAAAAATCAAACTATATTTCTTTCTCTTATTTCTATATATAGAACTTCTTCATGTCTGTAGTCAATGTTCATTTGTTTTCTTTCATTTCTCTCAATTTTATCTGATGAAGTGATATTCATTGTATCTGCTTTTATGAATAGACGACTCTGCTCAACCACATCTTGACTGCAAATCACGGAAAGCGTATAGCTATTATTGAAAACGAGGTGTGTTTTTTCATCAAGTTGCTGTTTGGAATATAATCTAGCACACCAGATTTGTTGAGAGATGCTCTTATCTAGTTCTTTCCCACTACAGTATTTATCCTTTTATATCATTTTTCCACTCACAAAGAACATTATGTAACCCTCTATTTATAAATAACAACTATAGCCCGTGAGTAATGGTTGAAAAATTCCAACATAACTTAGTGTCTGGGTTCTTGGTTGATCTCTGGATGCACATTCTTGTCAGCACTCCTCTATTGCTGTACCTCAGCTTGCGTGAGCCCTAAGGTCACACTATAGAGTTACTTGTAGATTTCTACTGTGAAAAGCAACGATCTTCATGTGCTATCCCATGTGTCTTTAGTTGCATGTGGGCTTCCATCCAAGAGAGCAATCATATCCTATTCACCCATCTTCACCTTCATGTATTGCTTTGCTTGGGCGTTGTGCGGGGTAGTATGGCAGATGTTTGTTTATTTTGAAACTCTACAATCGTCATTTGTGATCATTTTCTTGGCATACACCTCTTCCTTTTATATCTCTTCTTTAGACCAACACACACATGTCATTTTTATGGCGTGTTTGTATTGGTCTAAAGAAGAGATAGAAAAGTAAGAGGTCTATGCCAAGTAAGTTATAAAATTGGAAGATTGTAGAGTTTAAAAAGAGGACAAGATATATTGAATAATTGGTACAACCATTTCCACAATTTATGTAATGAAGAAATAGTTAAAACCTTCGAGACATGAGAAATCGTTTACATACATCGAATTAAGTTATCAAAGGATAGAAAGACACCAACAAAGATGAAGGAAAGAAGGCATGCGAGCTAGATTTTTACAAAATATAGAGTTATGAAGCTATCGAGCCCCTATGAAGCTTTTAGAAGGGATAATCGGATGTAGGCTAAGGCATACGATGAGAATCTCAGACAACCAACGTGGTTTTATTCTAGCAAAATCAACTACTGAAGCTTAGCAATTTTGATTTTAAGCAAGGAAACACTCTGAGATGGCTACTGCAATAGATTTGTATAAACTAAAAGAGATCTTCACATGTTTTTATTGATATCGATAAGTATGATCAAGTATCAAAAGTTTTCTAGTGGAATCTAGAGAAAAAGGTATCCAAATCAGCACGTTAATTGATTGATGACGTGAAACTCATTTTAATCACTATTGTCAGGACATTGGGGAAACACAAAAATTTACTTTACAATGGGAATATTACCAATAGATTTTGTGTCACTCTTAGTTTGGTGATAGTGAAAACTAGAGATGAGCGCCTCAAATTGGGTTGAAACAAGGCAATCAAGATGACGATTAGTGGACAAAAGTTATTTTTGTGCACTCGAAATTTATCTCATTCATTCTAATTCATCACATTCTAAAGTGCTTGGCTTTCTAGGCTTACTAAGTGAAAGTACATGGCAATGCTTCTCATTGGATCAAATCAGTGCATATTTAGTAAAGAAGGTTGATAGGAATTTTTATAATCATGAATTCATATCAAATTAAAGGGTAACTTTTATTTAACAACAATATGTACGCCATACAACAGTGGATGATGGCATCTTGTCAAATGCAGCCTAAATTTGCTGAACAAGATACCCATGCCATCTTGTCAAATGCAGCCTAAATGTTCTTAATCATTTTCTTGGTATATATGTATAGGACAACGATCCATTGAGAAACATATCTTGGTGAGAGCATGAGAGGCATCTGCATAGGTATCCATCGAGACCAAATTTTCATAATCCAACCGTATAGATTAATAGTATACATTGATATGTGCTTTCCTACAAAATTTCATCATCATCCGATTTTGTATAGCATTCACAACAAGAAAAAAGTTTTCAATGCTCTATATTGAATTTTAGGCTGACCGTTGGATGTAAAAAACGTATATTGAACATATGGACATGTAAACAATATCTAATTGCAATGATTTTTGTGGGAAGATAAATGAATTGACGATTTTCCCATCTATACGGTTGAATTTTAAAAAACAGCTGTAAATTTTTAGTTATTCAAATGCCTCTCATGCTCTCACTGTAGGATGTTTCTCACTGGATCGTTACCCTATATATATTTATATATAGAGAGAGCAATGTTTTAATACCGGCGTGGGTATAATGACAGTGTGATGCAAACCATGTTGCAAACAAATGACCCATTCATCTAAATCAACCGCCAGACAATGCCCCCAGGTATGGGCTTATATAGATAACTCGCGGGAAACCTTGGTTGCCTTATTTTCGGTCAAGACCCGACTAAAACAAGAAATAAAACCTTAATAAATAAGACTAACAAAAAAGTCCCTATCGTTACATGTAGGTCGTAAAACTGAAACAATTGCATGATTAAACCTTAAAACATAATGAAAAAATTAATTAGCCTAATATGCTATATGGCACTCGGATCTGGAAATTAGACTTGCTCTACATTAGTCGCTTCTGCTGCGAATGATCTCGATGCAAGCCACTGCCATTTTGTGCACAAAGAAGACAAGGGTTAAACGAACATCATGCTTTCGCTGTAAACAATTGATCTAATGAATGTCTTTATGTTACAAGACGCATGCACGAGTGATTGGAAGAATGGATCATCAAATACCCTGAGAACAATTTCGTGTTTTGCTAACAATGACATGACTAGCGGTGGAGCAGTTGGAGCAACATATGCATCATTCTCGTTTTTTGAAATCAACTTTGGCAATGAGAAATCAACTGACGTGCTTAGCAATGACAATGCCTGCATCTTTTGCCGCATGTCTAAAAGTAGAGCTTCTAAGCGGTCGAACTGCTTGTCGTTGCGTGTCAAGAGTTGTTCTAACTTTGCAATTCCGGTGTTGATCTCCTCATCATGCACCATGTTCAAGTCAGTGAAGCTTGGAGAGACCCCGAGTCGTGGAAGATGCAGATAAGAAAGAGAATGCCAAGAAAATGATTTGAGGCTGAAAGGAACATTACCTACGATGTCTTGTTCATTGTGAACAATACCGTAACGTACTGTTCACGTGCAAAGTACCGGTAGTGACTGTTAACAACGATCCTCCCTCTTTTTGTTGAATTTTGACGAAAAGAGGCCAAAACTTGTGGAGGATGCAGTAGAAAATATTTCGGAAGATGATTGGGAGAGGAAAACGAAGTTTTATAAAGGAAAAATAGTGGGTGGTTGATACTTGCAGAGGGCAGATGGGAGGCGGGGCGACGACGGTGACCCATTGGGAAGGGGATCTCCCAGCTAAACCAAGTTTCACACTTAGGCAAGGAAGGAGACACTGGGCTCAACGAAAGCAAAGGTTATCAATCAGATGCCTAATTCATTGATCAGGTGTGCACTAGCACGATGCTCCCTCTGTGGGTCACACCGCTACTATGTGAATATTCATTGTACAAGGCTCAACGACATGATTCCTAAATGATTAGTTGCAACGACCACCTGTTGTGCCTGCTGCCACCACTAAGGTCCCCGCCACAGGCGGTGTGAGTGGAGCAGGCGTGGTCCCTGTCGGCTGGAGAGGTCAGCGTGTTTCAACTCCCCCATGTTGAGATCTGATCATGCCCTTGTGGTCGATCCAAGTTGGGTAGCTGCTCTTGAGCTCCTCGTAAGGCATCCATGTTGCCTCTGACACAGACTAGTTGACCTCGAACACTAGCATCTGCGTCGTAGCTGCTCTTCCACACTTCATCATGCTACGCTGTAGGATGACATCGGGGAAGTGATCCGCTCCATGTGATGGAGGCCAATACTCAAGCAGTTGTGCTGGCAACGCTAGCATGGCTAATCCCGATTTTGCTTTGAGCTAGTTGACATGGAATATAGGGTGGATCCTGGAATGATCAGACAACTGTAGTTTGTAAGCTACCTTCTCGACGCGTTCCACAACGCAGAAAGGCCCAAAGAATTTTGGTGCCAACTTATAGTTGGCTCGTGCCGCCATAGTGAGTTGACGATGGGGCTGGAGACGTAAGTATTCCCAGTCGTCCTCCTGAAAGGTGCAATCTGAGCGATGTTTGTCCACCTATTGTTTCATGTGTGCTTGGATTCACTGCAGGTTGGTTTTGAGGCTTGCTAGTTTGGTGGTGCACGCCCGGAGTAGGTCGTCAACGTCCTTGGATTTGGATGTCCCTCGAACATAATGTAGCAGGGATGGTGGTTGTCTGCCATACACCATGTCAAAGGGCGAGTACCTGGTTGCTGAGTGCCAGTTGGTACTGTAGTTGTACTCTGCCCATGGAATCCACCAGGTTCATTAATTGGGACAATTGGAATGATAACACCTGAGATAGGTGTTGAGCGTGAGGTTGACGACTTCTATATGCCTATTCGTTTGTGGATGGTATGCTGTAGAGAATGTGAGGCGAGTTCCCAGGTTTTTGAACATTAATTTTAAAAAGATGGATTGCAAAGTTGGATCGCGGTTGCAGACAATTGATTTGGGTATGCCATGGAGCTTCACAATGTTGTCAATGAATAATGTTGCTACCGTTGCTTCTGTATCGGGATGCCCGAGAAGGAAAGAGTGGGCATACTTTGAGAGTCGATCAACAACGACGAAGATTACAAAAATCCCTTTGATTGGTGGAAGGCCTTCAATGAAGTCCATTGAGAAATCACCCCAGATAAAATCAGTAATTGGCAATGGTTGTAGCAGACCGACTAGTGTGGTGTTGTCTGCTTTGTTGTGTTGGCAAACATCATATTCCTTGTTGAAGGTGCGGATAGCGCTGTGTATGTTGGGCCAATAATAGTCACGCCAAATTCGTTGGTATGTCTTGTAATACCCCACATGTCCTCCAATGGCGCTGCAGTGACTCTCATCCAAAATTCCTAGAATTAGTTTGATTGAGGGCTAAGGTAGATGCATCCTTTGAAGATAGGTGCTGAGCGTGAGGTTGATGACTTCTGTATGCCCATCCGTTTGTGGATGGTGCGCTGTCGAGAATGTGAGGCCCAGTTCCCAGGGTTTTGAACAATTATTTGAAGATGGATTTGAAAGATGGATCACGGTTGCAGACAATCGATTTGGGTATGTCGTGGAGCTTCACAATGTTGTCAATGAATACTGTTGCTACCGTTGCTGCTGTATAGGGATGCCGAAGAAGGAGAGAGTGGGCATACTTTGAGAGTCGATCAACAACGACGAAGATTACAAAAATACCTTTGATTGGTGGAAGGCCTTCAATGAAGTCCATTGAGAGATCATCCCATATAAAATCGGCAATTGGCAATGGTTGTAGAAGGCCGACTGGTGTGTTGTTGTTTGCTTTGTTGGGCTGGCAAACATCACATTCCTTGATGAAGGTGCGGATAGCGCTGCACATGTTGGGTCAATAATAGTCGCGCCAAATATGTTGGTATTTCCTACAATACCCCGCGTGTCCTCCAATGGCGCTGCAGTGTCTCGTCCGGAATTCCTGGAATTAGTTCTGATTGAGGGCTAAGGTAGATGCATCCTTTGAAGAAGAGGTGGTGCTAGTCTGTTGTGAAGCGGGCTGGACCTAGTCTACCAGCCTGAAGGTCGGCATGAAGGTCGCACATATCTTCTAGAGTTGTGTCCCGTAGTAGTACTGACATCCAGTTTGTTTGGAGTTGAGTGATGGCGAGGAGTTGCTGATCTTTGTGGCATCAGGATAGAGCATCAACGACTCGATTGGATGCTTTGGATTTGTACTCCACCTGGAAATCGAATGCAAGGAGTTTGACAGGCCAATTTTGCTGCGTTGGTGTGTGAATTTTCTGCTCCAACAAGAACTTGAGGCTGTCATGATCTGTGTGGATGACGAAGCTTGTCGTGTGAAGGTACTGATGCCTTTTGCCGACAACCACCGTCAGGGCGATTAGTTCTTTGACATAGATTGAATTTGTTGCTCGGGAATCAGATAGCCTAGCACTAAAATAAGCTATGTGGTGATCCGCTGGCATGAGTACACTGTAAATTTCCTTCCTGGAGGCGTCACGTTTGATTCTAAAAGGTTGATTGTAATTGGGCAATGCCAGGGCCGGTGAGCTTGATAGGGCTGCCTTGTTGGCGACAAAGGCTTCGGTCACCGTGTTGGACCATTTGAAGTTGTCCTTCTTGAGAAGCTCGTTGAGCGGCGTTGTGAGGGCCGCATATCCGCGTATGAATTTGCGGTAGTATCCGACTAGTCTGAGAAATCCACAAAGTCCCTTGGGCATCGTCGGTTGGGGCCAAGAGCCAATGGCGGTGAGCTTCTCCGGGTTTGCTGCAACGCCTGTTGTAGACACAATGTGACTGAGATAGCCCACCTACAAAGTAGTGAACAAACACTTGGAGGGCTTGGCGTGGAGTTGGGCGGCCTACAATACTTGCAAGATCTGTCAGAGTTGTCTGATATGTGTTTCCTTGCAATCGCTGTAAATCAGAATGTCATCAAAGAATACAAGGACGAATTTGCAGAGGAAGGGTCAGAAGATGTTCTTCATGAGGTTTTGGAAGGTGGACTGGGCATTGGATAGGTCAAACGACATTACCAAATACTCATAATGGCTGAAATGTGTAGTGAAAGCAGTATTGTGACGATTAGGGGGATAGCCGAGAATTTGGTGGTAGCAGAACCATGGTTGTATAGGCGGCCAGGTGACCAGGCGTTCCATGTGGACGCCCAGGCAGCTGAGGCCCCCAGACGGAGGCACAAGTGTTTCTAGGTGTTTATATATATTATTAATAAATATATATGTAATTCTTGAATTGTCAGTAAGGGTTAGGGTGCACAATGTGTGTACCCCGTATATTAATAAAGAGAACAATTACATAGAGGTCCACATAGAATAGGAAAATAACAAGTGAATATAAAGAACTTAAATAAACCACTATTTAACACTCCCACTCAAGTTAGAGCATAGATATCAATCATGCCCAACTTGTCCACAAGAGAGCTGAAATGTTTCTTGGCTAGCAGCTTTGTGAAGATATCAACAACTTCGTCCTCTGAGCGAGTGAAAGGAGTGCAAAGACGACCAGTCAGAATAGATTCTCTGATAAAGAGGCAGTCAACTTCAATGTGCTTGGTCCGCTCATGAAAGACATGATTATTTGCAATAAAAATAACTGCTTTATTATCACAGTTCATAGGAATAGGAGCAGAAGATCCCACATCAAGTTCTTTTAGAAGAGACTGTACCCACAGAAGTGTGCATAGGAATAGGAGCAGAAGATCCCACATCAAGTTCTTTTAGAAGAGACTGTACCCACAAAAGTTCACACGCCGTGTGAGCCATAGCACGATACTCAGCCTCAACACTAGATCTAGCAACAACATTTTGCTTTTTGCTCTTCCAGGTAACCAAATTTCCACCAACAAAAGTACAGTAACCAGAAGTAGATTTTCTGGCCATCTTACTTCCAGTATAATCATAATCAGAATACCAAGAGCTTTCTTCAGATATCTCAGGATATGACACAGTGCTTCCCAGTGACACTGTCTAGGCTTGTCAAGATACCTGCTAACAACAGCAACAGTAGAAATACTAGCTCTAATGACACTCAAATAGATTAGTTTGCCAACCAGTCTTCTATATCTTGTACTGTCAGGATATAGGGGAGATTCATCATCATCATCCCAATTTACATTAGGATCTAGGGGTGTATCAGTAGGGCGAGCTCCAAGCATTCCACTTTTCCTATAGAAGATCAAGAACATACTTTCGTTGCGATAGAACAAGAGCATTAACAGTTTTGGAAACTTCAATCCCCAGAAAGTATCTCAGTTTGCCCAAATCTTTAGTGACAAAATGCTTGCATAAGTAGACTTTAGTAGCATTGATTTCAGAGAGATCACTGTCAGATTAAATAATATCATCAACATACACAATAAGAACCACAATACCGAGGACTTTTTTTAATAAAGATAGAATGATCAACATGAGATCTGAGGAAGCCATAAGTAGACAGAATCTTGCTCAGTTTGTCAAACCAGGCACGTGAACTCTGCTTGAGTCCATGAATAGACTTTTTGAGGCGACAGACTTTGTGTGACTCCCCCTGAGCAACAAACCCAGGTGGTTTCTCCATATAGACTTCCTCTTGGAGATCACCATAAAGGAAGGCATTCTTGACGTCCAGCTGGATAAGAGGCCAATCCAGATTGATTGCCACAGAGAGCGGAACCCGCACAGAATTTAGCCCGACAACATGAGAAAAAGTTTCAAAGTAATCAATACCATAGGTCTGAGTGTATCCTTTCGCCACTAGGCGGGTCTTCAGGCGTTCAACAGTTTCATCAGGATGATACTTGACAGTGTACACCCAACGACATCCAACATGTTTGCAATTAGGAGGATCAACCAGATCCCAGGTACCTCTGTCAGTGAGAGCAGCCATCTCCTCAGTCATGGCATGTGTCCAAACCATACTCTGTAATGCGTCATGAACATTTTTGGGGACAAAGACAACAAAGAGAGCAACAACGAAATTACTAACACGAACACTCAGGTGTGCAATAGAGACATTGTTAGCAATATTATGAGATGTACATGATCGAGTGCCTTTCCTGAGAGCAATAGGTAAATCTAGATCAGAAGTTACCTCGGCAGGGGCAAGACCTTCTGAAGGAGAAGATTGGTTGTCAGTTGGGGGGTCTTGAGCAGGAGTAGACTGCGGCGGCCGATTCCTGCGTTGGTAAACAATAAGAGGAGGAGACATAGTCTCAGCAGGTTGCAAAACAGATGTGGACTCACTAATAATGGGCAGAGGCGCTGCAATGAGATCTGAACTCAACATGTTTCCTTTAGTAGAGTAGTATGGAGTGTCCTCAAAGACCACTTTTTAGTAACAGGACTATAGCAACGATATCCTTTCTGAGTCCGTGAGTTTCCCAGAAAAATACATTTTTCAGCTTGAGGAGACAACTTGTCCTGCGTCGGTCTAAGCAAACGAACAAAACAAGTCGACCCAAAAATCCTTGGAGGTACAGAAAATAGAGGAAGATGGGGTTGTAGTACTTGTACATGAATTTTATTCCCAATAACAGATGTAGGCATACGATTTATCAGAAAATAGGCAGTAAGAACCGCTTTTGGCCAAAAATGTTTTGTAACATTAGAATGTAGCATGAGAGTTCTAGTAACTTCAAGTAAATGCTTATTTTTCCTTTCAGCAACACCGTTTTGTTGGGGTGTGTAAGCACAAGATGTCTGATGAATTGTACCCACAGAGCGGCAAAATAATTCAACATTTTTTGAACGAATTCCAAAGCATTATCAGTACGCAGGATTTTAATAGGCATAGAAAATTGGGTTTTAATTTCAGCAAAGAAGAACTTAATAGCAGGCAGGACTTGTGATCTGTCTTTCATCTGAAACAACCAGGTGGCACAAGAGTAATCATCAATGAACAAAACAAAGTATTTATTGCCTGACAAACTTGGAACATGACAAGGACCCCATACATCAACATGAACTAAATCAAAAATATTTTTGCTACCAATCTGAGTTTTTTTGGGAAATACAGTTCTGGACTGTTTGCCTAATTGACATGCCTCACACTGAAAATTGTGCGTTCCTACACCAGAAATAACATGTTTTAATTTATCAGTTGACAGATGCCCATGTCTAAAATGCCATTGTAATGCAGAAACAGAAGACGACAATGCTGAAGCTAGAGCTGTAGTGCCAATCCGATTCAACTCATCCAAGTAGTAGAGTCCATCAGGTCCTTCATGCCCCCCACCAATCTTCATCCTCGTGCGAAGGTCCTGAAAAACACAAGTACCCGGTACAAAGGCCGGACTACAGTTCAGATTACGTACAATTTTCCTGACAGACAACAAGTTTAGCGGAAAATTGGGCACATATAAAGCAGACCGCAAGAGAACTTGAGCATAAATATCACCAATTTCAGACACAACAAATTTGGAATCGTCAGCAAGCATAACAGAGTTAGAACAAGGCCTAGACAATCTATAAAAAGAGAACGATTACCAGAGGTATGGGAAGAGGCTCCAGAGTCAATCTCCCATTTAGTATTACCAGCACTAGAAGAGGGAACACTTAAGAAGGCATAATCACAAGCAGTGTAAGTTGCAACGTGAGCTCCTGATTCAGCAGCAGATGAGAAGGAACCACCAATCTTCTCAAGTAGGAGACGTTCCACCTCGGAGCGGATGAACTCAGCAGTGGAGGAGCTCGAGGTAGCAGCAGAAGGTGTCTGAGAATTGCCCTCAGACGCAGCATTGGCCCACACAGGTGTGCCATGATTCTTCCACCACCTGTCTTTAGTATGGTTGTTGCGTCCGAAGAAGTCACAGTACCGCTGAGCAGTGGCACCTCCAGATACATCAGCAGATGAGCCATGACCAAGGGAGCCACGGCCAAGCGACCCACGTCCCTGTCCAGGAACAGAAGAACGGTTGTCTGGAGGTCGAGTGCGACCCCTACCACGACCACGGCCAGACATAGCAGCAAGAGCAGTAGTGTCACCAGTGCCAGAAGGCAGATCCGACGAGGAAGCCGACAGTCGTTGTAGACGCTGAAAAACACTCTCCTATGTGGGTAAAGGATCATTGGTGAGGATCTGGTCAACCACGCAACATATGAGTTAGGAAGCCCACATAGGAACTGGACAACCTGGAGTTCCTGCCGTTGTCGCTGCATCGTGGCTAAGTCGGTAGATAAGGGATGAAGATTCTCAAGCTCAGCCCAGACGCCTTTGAAGGTCGAAAAGTAGTAAGCAATATCGGGCCCAGTGAAATGCAGGCGGGACAACTGTTTGTTTAGATCAAACACCTTTTTTCAGATTCTTACTATTAGTAGGTGCTGGCCAATTGACCCCACATCTCCTTGGCACTCGGGAGATGAAGTAGAGTAACGCTGATGCGAGTTTCACTGCTGTTCAGAATCCACGTCATCACAGTCGAGTCATCCTTGACCTAATCATTGTAGATCTTCTTATCCTTGGACTCGGCAATACTGGGCGGAGCAGGAGGCGAAGCCTGAGTCAGATGGGAATGCTTTCCTTGGGACTTTGCAAAGATCTCCATTGAGCAAACCCAATGTTGATAGTTGCGCCCATCTAGCTTCACAGTAGTCACTTGACGACGAAAATCATCATGGAAGGAGGCCATGATCGAGACCGAGTCCAAAAAGGCAGAGAACATCAGCAGAAGTCAGAACCGCATAGATCCTCAGGCTAGGTGGCAGCAGGCAGATAGGAGCAACTAGAAGGACCAGTTTACATGAAGACTACGCCGATGCGCAGTAGAGAACCCGACGACTCAAGGGCCGACGCGGACAGAGAGGATTAGGGCTCTGAAGACCCTCAAGACGAACAACCGGGGGCAGCAAGGGATGGTCTAGCAAGCCAGGCCCACACGAGGAGGGTTGCCGATGACATCGGTGGGAGCAGCCGGTAGCGGCAGGCTGCGGGGCGGGGCGGGGCGAGGGGGGGCGCCGCCGGGGAGAGGGGGAGAGAGAAAGAGAGAGAGAGGGGCGACGGCTACGGGGAGGGTGGTGGCTAGAGCACCTGCTCTGGTACCATCTTGAATTGTCATTAAGCGTTAGGGTGCACAATGTGTGTACCCCTTATATTAATAAAGAGAACAATTACATAGAGGTCCACATAGAATAGGAAAATAACAAGTGAATATAAAGAACTTAAATAAAACACTATTTAACAATAATATTGTTTTAATAGATATATTTAAATTGCATATTGTGAAAAACAATGAGATTTGGAGAGCTTAGGGTTGCACAATGTGTGCACCCTCATATATATAATACTGAAAGAATTACAGAGAGGTCCATATATAAAAGAGAAATAACAAAACAAATAGCAGGCTATGTAAAACAGGAAATATATAATGTAACACTCCCCCTCAAGTTGGAGCATAGATGTCAATCATGCCCAACTTGTCCATCAGTGTGCAGAACTGTTTCTTCGCCAACAGCTTGGTGAAGATATCAGCAACTTGATCTTCTGATTTCGTGAATGGAGTGCATATCTTGCCAGCAAGAATAGATTCTCTGATAAAGTGGCAGTCAACTTCAATGTGTTTGGTGCGCTCATAATAGACAAGATTATTTGCAATGAAGATGGCAACTCTGTTATCACAGTGCATAGGAATGGCCGAAGAAGACTAAATCCCAAACTCTTTCAGGAGAGAACGTACCCACAGTAACTCACAGGCAGTATGGGCCATGGCCCTGTACTCAGCTTCAACACTAGATCTGGCAACGACATTCTGTTTCTTGCTCCTCCAAGTAACAAGATTGCCTCCTACAAAAGTACAGTAACCGGAGGTAGATTTTCTATCAACTTTGCTGCCTGCATAATAAGAATCAGAATACCCTTCAAGAACACAGTGCCCATTCTTTTTATAATGAAGTCCCTTGCCAGGCGACTTTTTTAAGTATCTCAGGACTTGACATACAACATCCCAATGACACTGTTTGGGTTTGTCAAGGTACCTGTTAAGAAGACCCACTGCAGTAGCAATATCAGGATGAGTAACAGTTAAATAAATCAATTTACCAATCAACCTCCTGAATTTTTTATGATCAGCAAACACAGAAGAGGAATCATCATCCCAATTCACATTGGGATTAATAGGAGTATCCGCAGGTCTTGCTCCAAGCATACTAGTCTCTTGCAGAATATCAAGAACATACTTTCTCTGAGAAAGCACCAGGGCATTAGAGGTTCTTGAGACCTCTATGCCAAGAAAATACCGAAGTCTGCCCAAATCTTTTGTAGCAAAGTGCTTGCCCAGATAATCTTTGGTAGCCTGAATACCAAGAGAGTCGCTGCCAGAAATAATAATGTCATCAACATATACAATCAGAACAGTAATACCTGCTGAAGTCTTTTTTGTGAACATAGAGTGGTCAACCTGTGACCTCAGAAAACCAAAATCAATCATGATCCTGCTCAACTTATCAAACCAGGCACGAGGACTCTGCTTGAGCCCATAGATAGACTTCTTAAGCCTGCATACTTTGTGAGACTCCCCCTGAGCAACAAACCCAGGAGGTTGCTCTATATACACTTCTTCATGCAAGGCACCATACAGAAAAGCATTTTTCACATCAAGCTGCAGAAGAGGCCAGTTCAGATTCACAGCAACAGATAGGAGAATCCTGACAGAGTTAAGGCGAGCAACAGGAGAAAAAGTCTCAAAGTAATCAATGCCATATGTCTGAGTATAGCCCTTTGCAACTAACCGTGCTTTCAACCTCTCAACCGTACCATCAGGTTGATATTTTACGACATATACCCACCTGCAGCCCACATGCTTACACTGAGGAGGTGGATCCACCAGCTCCCAAGTGTCTTTGTCAGTAAGAGCAATCATTTCTTCTTTCATAGCAGATGTCCAAGCAGTACTTTTCAATGCATCCTGAACATTCTTAGGTATAGCCACAACAAATAAAGCATATACAAAATTGCTAGAATGAGTATTCAGATGAGCAGTAGATACAAACTGAGCAATGCTATGAGAAGTGCAGGAACGAGTACCCTTTCTGAGTGCAATAGGTATGTCAAGGTCAGAGTGTACCTCAGGTGCAGCTAGGGATGAACATCGGGTTGGGCTGGCTTGATCCGACCCGTGACCCAGCCCGCATAACCCGATCCAGACCCGAACCCGATTTACAATATGGGTGGGCCGAGCCTAAAATTTAAACCCATATTTTATTTGGGCCGGGTACGGACGGAGGTAAACCCAGGCCCGAAAATCCGAATGCCCAGATTATATTTTATGTACATTATATACCTATACATCTATCTTTGTCCTGAAAGAAAAGCATACAAATTTCTTGATGCAATATGTAGTATGTACCTTACCAATGGCAACATGGATACTATGTAATCAATCAACATGATTAATGAATTCATACTAGTAAGATAACCATCATTGACATGAATAGACATACTTGATTTCTTTATTTTGATCTCATTGTGTCCACATATAGGAGACGAATGATCTTTTGCTCAGTGCATAGTAGATTATGCTCATCTTTTTACTCATATGCCCACATGTAGGAGACAAATGATCTTTTCTCCTTCCAAAACCCATTTCATTGTATATACATATAGGATGAGGAGGCAAAAAGACACAACATTGTGGACTCCATTGAATTTTTACTTCTCATACATTCACATGTACGAGAAAATGATTTGTTACTCTTTCAATATAGTGTATATACATTCTTTTGAAGGTTTATCACAAAATACATATCTCAGTAATTTAATTTTCATGTTAGCAAGTTAGATCTAGCAAAATTTAGTATGCTCATTCGATGTTATATGGGCAAACCCGAATCCGGCCCGAAACCCAGCATTCTTATATGGGCCGGGTATGGGCTGACATTTTTCAATTTTATCCAGGCCCGAACCCGGCCCGTGGCCCGCTTTAAAATGTGGGTTTGGGTTTGGGACAGGCAAAACCTGATATAACCCGTCCCGATGATCATCCCTAGGTGCAGCAGAACCTTCTGGAGGAGAAGATTGGTTGCCTTGGGGGGGTACTTGCGTAGAAGGTGCTCTATTCCTGCGCTGATAAACAATAAGAGGAGGATCTTGAGTTTCAGTAGTCACAGTGTCAGAATTTGCTCCAGCCCTACCATCGGTCGAGTTCTGTGAACTCGGAAACTCGACCGATAAGCTCTTTAAAAAGCTCTCGGCCTCCGATCGGTCGAGTTGGCAACTCGACCGATGGTCAACCTGACCTAAACTTAACAAACCTAGTTTCTAGCCACTAGAGTGCTAATTAAATTTATTTTCAAGTCCATTATGTATTTTGAACATACTTAGGCACATATCACTCATCATTGGGTACTATTTTGCTGTAAAACATGCGTTTATGAAAAATACCCAAAAATAAGAGAAAAAAGGCAAAATGAACATGAAAAATGGATTTTTAGCATATTAGCAAGCAATGGTGATCAAAACATAGGCAAAACATATATGATAGATGTCAACTAGCTAGAAGGCATATCAGATTCATTCAAAGCAGTTATGAGCAGTTTTGATCTAATAAAGTTAAATTGCTCTTTAGCTAGAGGTTTTGTGAAAATGTCCGCCAACTGATTTTCCGTGTCCACATGCGTGATATAGATATCCTTCTTGGCAATGTGATCATGGAAAAAATGATGGCGAACCTCCAAGGTATCACAAAGCGGGAAGCGGGAGGCGTGCAGACAACACCCTGTAACCGATTAAGCGGTAGGCGGGCGATTTTTGAAAAAGCGGATGTCTAAATTTTATATATTTGTATACAAAATTACATGCATGTGTATATAAAAAATATATTTCTAAGGAACTTTTATACATATCTAATCAGCAAATTTGTAATTAACTAAGTATTCATTAATACTTTACTACTAATCAATATTTCTAATCACTAAAATCAACAAACAGATAAGTAATTGCAGATACTAACCAGTAGTACCAATCAATAATCACTGAAAGCAACAAGAAAATTAATGTTACATGCTTCTAGTAGTATTTTACAAAAAAGCGGGCAAAAAGCGGGGAAAAGCGGAAAAAAGCGGGTGAAGTGGGCAAAAAGTGGGCGATATTCTTCAAACCTGTAAGGCGGGCGATTAGGGGTTGGATTAAGCAGTTGAGGGTCCTGGCCGCTTAAGCGGCCGCCTGAAACGTTTTTTAATTCACTGCAAACCTCTATATGCTTAGCTCTACTATGCAAGATAGGATTATATGACAAGTTAATTGCACTAGTATTATCACAATAGATAGGAGAAACATCAAAATGAATGTTAAAGTCTTGGAGCATTTGCTTCATCCATGGGACCTGGGCTCAACAACTCCCGGCTGCAATGTATTCAGTCTCGGTAGTTGATAATGCCACTGTGCTCTGTTTTTTGAAAAACCAAGACACCAAACATGGTCCTAGGAGAAAGCAAGTGCCACTTGTGCACTTTCTATCAATCAAGCACTCTGCATAATCCACATCACTATAAGCAGTAAGAGTAAAGTCCCTTGACTTGGGATACCATAGTCTAAAATTTTGGGTTTTACCTAAGTACCTTAAAATGCTCTTAACAACTATAATATGTGATTTCTTAGGACTTGATTGAAAGCGAGCACACAAGCCAACACAAAACATTATATCAGGTCTAGAGGCAGTTAAGTAAAGTAAACTTCCAATCATACCTCTATAGAGCTTCTCATCTACCTTCTCACCTTCTTCATCCTTGTCAAGTTTGGCGGTGTTTGACATATGTGTCCATCGGCTTGGTATTCTTCATCCCAAAGCGTTTGAGTAGTTCACTTGTATACTTGCCTTGGTTGATAAAGTTCTCATCTTTTGTTTGCTTGATTTGAAAGCCGAGGAAGAACGTGAGCTCACCCATCATACTCATCTCGAATTCACTCTGCATAAGATCACTAAATTCTTTGCAAAGATCAAGGTTAGTTTTGCCAAAAATGATATCATCAACATATATTTGAATGATAAGAAAATTGTTAGAAGTGTGCTTTAGAAATAAGGTAGAATCCACTTTGCCCATAATATACCCATGATCTAACAAAAAGTTCTTTAATTTCTCATACCAAGCGGACGGTGCCAAAGAGAAATATCATTCGAGTTGACTATTAGGCATCTACCAACAACATGCTTAATCAATGTATTAGAAAGCGGGAAGCGGGAGGCGTGCAGACAGCACCTTGTAACCGATTAAGCGGTAGGCGGGCGATTTTTGAAAAAGCGGGTGCTTAAATTTATATATTTTTATACAAAATTGCATGTATGTGTATATAAAAAGTATATTTCTAAGGAACTTTTATACATATCTAATCAGCAAATCAGTAATTAACTAAGTATTCATCAATACTTTACTACTAATCAGTATCTCTAATCACTAAAATCAGCAAGCAGATCAGTAATTGTAAATAACAAACTATGAATTATTGAATTAAAGTAATCACTAAAGTAATACTAACCAATAGTACCAATCATTAATCACCGAAAGCACCAAGGAAATCCGTAAAACTAATCATGCATTAAATGTGTAATAGAGCAATATGATATTTACCTAGATGCATTACAGCAGTACCCAATTATTACAGCTTACACACAAAGTATGCATTCTAAATTAGGACTAGCTATATCATAGAACATTTAAACAATCCATCTTCCTTTTTCCTGCAAGAAGGGAGAATGTCGGTTTTCAACTCAAACTTTGGGATCCGGAGTTAGCTTGGGGACCCATTTCATCTTTGGGTTGGTCCCCTTAGGCTTGTAAGGACAATAAGTAGAGTAATGATCATCACACTTGAAATAAGAACAAACCATAAGATTCTTAGTGCCGGAAGACTCTGCTACAAAGAAAGAGGTCTTCTTGCTCTTTTTCTTACCTTTGGCTTTGCTCTTGTCCTTTGGTGCTCCCCTACAAATCCCAAACCACTAGTACTACTTTGTTTGGTAGAATGGTCAATGATTTCATTTAGGGAGTTCTTCCCTTTGAGGAATTTCTGTTGGGATGCTCGTAATCTATGATTATCATCATTTAGAGAAATAATAGTCGAAGATAAGCTAGCTATGTCATCCCTAGCATGAACAAGATCGGTCTCAAGACAGAGGGTTTTAGTGAAATATGAATCCTTCTCAAGGGAAATGGAAGCAACATTATGACTATGCAATATAGGTCTAGAAGATAAATCATTTACTTGACCAAGCAACTTAGCATTTCTAGATTTAAACATTTGGATTTCTTTAAGATAGACATCTCTTTCATCTCTACAAGCATCAATAAGAAGCTTCAATTCAACATTTTCAGTTTTAATCATTTCAAGCTCTTTTAGGTAATTTTGGTTTTCTTCCTTAAGATTTTCAATGCTCTTAAGGTAAATAGCATTCTCAACTTCAACTCCATTATATTGGAGCTCAAGATCAAGGTATTGCCCTTGCAAATTATCAATACTCTTAAGATTAGTTTTCTCATTCAACTCAAGGATTTTAAGTTTAGCATATAGATCATCAATGATTTTTCCTAACAGTTTTCTTTTAGATTTACATTTAGCTAAAGATGAACGGGTAGAGATAAGCATGTCAATAATAGCTTCTTTAGATAATTCATGCAAACTTACCTCGCTTACCTCACTTACCTCACCAATTTCTTCACTAGTAGAGGCCATGAGAGCAAGGTGGCACTCTCCATCTTCTTCAGAGCTTGAGCTACTTGAAGATGAAGCTTCCCAAGCTGCTTGAGATGCATTCTTGTGTCTCTTCTCCTTCTTGTCCTTCCTCTTGTATTTACTCTATTTGTACTCCTCTTCCTTCTTTGAGTTGCCCTTATGGTGTGACTTTCTTGATTTGGGACATTCACTCTTGTAGTGCCCATTTTGTCCACACTTGTAGCATCTAGGAGTAGAGGAGGAGGCTTGCTTTTCCTTGAAGTGTTTGGCCTTGATGTAGTTTGCTTCATGCTCACTTGGGCCATCATCTTCACTAGAGGAGGAAGGAGAAGTCCGGCAAGCAAGTTGTTGTTGAAGGATGACCGCCTCCACTTGTGCTTTGAAAGAACTATCTTTGATCTTCTTGGCTTTCTTCTCTTCTTACTTGGCTTCTTCTTCTTGTTTGTCAAGCCTTGGCTCATGTGTTTGGAGGTTGCCAATGAGCTCTTCGGTTGGGATGTCTCCAAGGCTCCTCACTGCTTCAATGGAGGTGACCTTTGACTCCCATCTCTTTGGTAGAGTCCTCAAGATCTTGGAGTTGATTACACTTCTATCCAAAGTGTTGCCCAATGCAACCAGCCCATTGATGAGACATTGAGTCTTGAGTACATCTCCGCAATCGCTTCTTTCTTGCCCATCTTGAAGTTCTCTAGAAGGTTGTTCAACATGTAGATCTTGGCCTCCTAGACTTGCTTTGTGCCTTCACAGGTGATGCACAATTTGTCCCAAATCTCATAGGAGGTGTCCCAAGATGAGATCCGGTTGAACTTCGTTGGGGTAAGGGCTGCATAGAGGATGCTTATGGCTTTGACATTGAGTTGGGCTTCTTTGAGTGCAACTTCACTCCATGTTGCAACAACTCTGGTTGGTTCCTTGTAAGGTGTGACCATTACCTTCCACATGTCAAAGTTCATGCCTTAAATGTAGAATTGCACACACCTTTTCCAATAGAGGAAGTTGGTGTCATCAAAGACCGAATGACGCATGGAGAAGTCTCCCTCTAGGTTGAGAGAACCAAGTAGGTTGTCGCCCATCTTCCCGTCTCATGGGAGATTGTTGGAGAAGATCCTTCGCTCTGATACCACTTGTTGGATCTAGGTCTCTAGAGGGATGGGTGAATAGAGCTTCAAAAATTCTCACAAGATAGATTAGACCTTCAAATTATATCAAATTAAAACCAATAGCTTAAGTGCAATTTGAAGTCCTAACTGTTAAAATAGTCCCATACCGCTGAGCTTTGGGGAGGTCCTGGAGCTTATAAGGTGTGTGGTCCCTTCACCCATTGCCAATTGGTTTTGGGTTGAATACCACACATTCTAATATGGTATCAGAGTGGACCCCACGAGACAAGTGTGAGGACCACACCCTACCTAAAAAAAAACAAGTGCAAGCACACAAAAGTGGCTACACTTGAGGGGGGATGTTAAAATAGTCCCATACCGCTTAGCTTTGGGGAAGTCCTGGAGCTTATAAGGTGTGTGGTCCCTTCACCCATTGCCAATTGGTTTTGGGTTGAATACCACACATTCTAATACTAACTAACAAGCATAGCAAGGATGCAAGGAATTGATAGCAAGCACTTGACAACGTCATGTAGAATGGTTCCACTCTCCAAACTAGGAGAGAGTCAGTCCACTACCTAGAGAGGTCAACCTTTAGGACTTTGCAAGTGCTTTTCTCTATATATTCACCAACAAGAGTTACAACACAAGACCACCAAAGGACTTACCCATCCAAGCACCAAGAGTCTTCCACCTTACCAAGGACTTACTCACTTTGCCAAGAGTCTTCAACCTTCTCCAAGGTCTTACCCACTCTTGCACAAGTCTTCCGCCTTCAAGGACTTTTCCACTCTTCTTGGATCTTCAACCTTTGCCTTCTCCTTCACCTGGAGAAGATCTTCACCTCTTCTTCAACCTTGAAGAAGAAGAAGAACAACTCCACCTTCACTTAGAGTAGCTTGCGTCACCTTTGCTTCATGGAGGAAAGGGGTAGGGACATGGTTGTATAGGCGGCCAGGCGTTCCAGGGGGACGCCCAGACAGCCTAGGCGCCCAGGCGGAGGCCCAAGCGTTTTATTATATTTTTTATTTTAACAGATATATGTAAAATTTCTGAAAAATAAAATTCTTACACATAAATATACATGATAAATATGCAATCAATGTGCTAGCATCAGATGAAGAAAGCAACAAAATCATTATATATGGATTGAATTGTGGAAGTTTTACCTAAACAAAATTCATGTAGAAATCAAAAAGCTAAACATGTATAATGTTTGTAGCCAAAACATGTATAATACTATTCTGTAGAATTTAGGCTAAATCAAGACTAACAAGACCTAAAATAGAACTGATTGGCCCTAACTTAAAATCATTTGATCCAAATTTGATCAAATTTGACCTATTTTACCCTAATTTTTGCCTAAACCAGACCTAATTTTGTATATCACGACCTAATCAATCCCAATTTCCATAATTTTTTTCATATATTCACCTAAATGAGATGAATTTTGGTCAAATAAGACCTACTCGTCCAATTTAGAACAATTTTCCCCAAATCATACTTATTTCCCCTAAATTAGACCTAATGTGCCCAATTTTGACATGATTTGGCCTAAATAAAACCTAATTTTGTAAATATGATCCAATCAGACCTAATTTCCCCAAAATTTCCCTATATTGACCTAAACAATATCTAATTTGGCCAAATTACACTTAATCTCACCATATCAGACCATTTCCCAAAAATCAGACTTGTTTTTCCCAAACCAGATCTAATGTGCCTAAATTTGACATAGTTTGGCCTAAAATCAAACCTAATTTGCATAACATGACCAAATCAAACCTAACTAGCCCTAAATTTCCCTATGTTGATCTAAACGAGGCCTTACATGACCAAATCAGACCTAATTCCCCCAAATCAGGCATGTTTCCCCCCAAATCAGACCTAATTTACCCTAAATTGACCCCAGTTGGGATAAATCAGACCCAATTTAACCATAAAATGACTCAATTTGATCAAATTCAGATCTAATATATGCTAAATTAGCCTTGAATTGGCTTGATTGGGTCTCGAAAGGCCTTAGGCAACAACTTAGGTCAATTAGGGGGCTGGGCGCCTAGTTTGAGGCGGGCTGACGGAAGCCTAGGCGCCGCCCAGGCGGGCGCCGGTACAACACTGGGTAGGGAAGATGGAATGGATGAGAGCTTTACAAGCACAAGGAAATAACTCTCTTACAACAATCCTATCTCACTCATAATCACAAAATGAAGTGTAAACTAGAGAGAGAAAGGGGCTCAAGGAGTTGCAACACACTCAACTATAGCAAGGACTTGGATTAGCATGAATGAACAAACTTGGAATGAACTCCAAGGGTCCTATTTATAGCTGGGGGTGTTCCCTTGAGTGTGGGATCACTTAGGGTCAAAATATAGCCGTTTTTCGAGATGCAACAGATCTATTTTCGCCCAAAACAACTCACCAACGGTTATAGTCACTTTTTCTGCGTTTTCCGTACAATATATTTGGTCGAGTTTCAATAAAGGTAACTCGAGCGATCCACTAAAAGACAAATTCAATTTTCAAACTATCGGTCGAGTTTGTTCTGGGAAACTCGACCGATGAGATAAAATCAGTTTTGCTCAGTGAGTCGGTCGGTCGAGTTCTGTGAGTGTGCAACTCGACCGATGGGTCATCTTCAGAAAATCCATCATAGGATCGGTCGAGTTTCCAACTCGACCGATGAACATCCTGTGACAAATTTTCTAAATTGACATTTGAGTGATTAAACCATGGAATTAAGCGTCCCTGATTTTTTCTCATCTTAGTTACAAGTCATATCATCAATACAAGTGATTACAAAAATCATCTAAGGACATTTGGAGTGATTTCCCAAATTGCACACTTGCATTGCATTTAACTTGAACTTGAACAAGCTAGGGCTTGTGTAATTTGATCTTTTTCATGTACCTAAAGCCTGAAATCAATATTGAACAAACATATTAGATACATAGGAATGAAATGGTTGAGTCATTATCAAAATATGGGCAATGTATAACTCTCAAGTGAACAGTTTTATCATGTGATTGTTGGTTAGTCTTGTGGTTTGTGCATGTGGGGACCCACCCCTTGTGTTAAGCCTCCACAAAGTTACGGGCTTGTAAGGGGATTTCTTCACCCTGTAGGGTTCATATTATAATTTGTTTGTTTGTTGAAAATTTCTTAACCACCATCTTTCCAACTGATAGACTTTCCTATTAGATTCCAAAAAAGCTTATCCCTAATTTTTTGAACCATGTTTATTCTTGACAAGACAATTGGGCCATTTTGCAAGTTCTCATGTTGCAAGATGCTTCTGTGTAACTGTTGGATGACACCACTTTTGTTAAAAATAAGGTGGATCAGGCGCATAAACTGCACTGTAATGAAACCTTCTTTTGTTTCTTAGAAATATTATTGATTGATGTTTAGTTTTCCACATTGAATGACTGGTTTAACGACATTCAGGTGGTTTTGAATTGTCAGATTGCATTATACAATAATATTTTGTATTTTAATTGTTTAAGTTGATATATTACTGTTCCTTATAAAAATCTTCCATGTTGCAGTATGGTGAAGTTGATATTGATGGCTCCTTAGTGGCTGCTAAGACTACTGGAGCTGAGGACATTATAATGCTCAACAATGGCTGCCTATGCTGTACTGTTAGAGGGGATCTTGTACGCATGATTGCTGAGTTGGTGGATAAGAAGAAGGGGAATTTTGATCACATTGTGATTGAAACTACAGGTACCTTTACAAGGACAAACATATTGGTTAATCTACTCAAATTTTTGTTTCCTCACACTTCTATTTGAGTAATTTTATTTCTACTAGCAGCCCGAATTGTTCTTGTGCGGTTTAACTGTCAAATATATTTACGAAGAGGTCTATGTGGTGTTGGTTCTTTGTTCGAATTCCTCCCCCACTATACTATGAAAGAACATGGCTAATCTGGAATTGTAGTTTAATTTAGTTATGTGAAAGTCCAAAGCTTTCTTTAACTAAAACAAATATATAATGAGTCCTATATATAGAATGGGCTCAAGGTAATATGTACATCAGGATTAACATAAGATAAACTAAGCCCATACTAGTGGGCTTAACTCAAGATAGGCCTAACATGTTTTTCTTACTTGTATGTGTTATCTACATGCTAAGCATTCCTCAGTGCATCTATCTCTTGGTTACTTTCATGACATTTATCCTCGTGATTTTCATGTTCAAGCATCCTTGCCTAGAGGCACGCTGCGTCAACACTCGGTTACAAGGTTTTTACACTTTAACAAGTGTGGTTTCTTCAGGAACTCGGCCTTCCTGTTGCTACTCCAGCCAACCTCAAATGTGACAACAGTGTTTTAAAAAGCGCCCTAGGCGGCCGCTTAAGCGGCCGCTTAAGCGTCACAAGGTGGCTGACGATTAAATTGTGCTATAAGCGGTGCTTAAATAAATTTGAGAAAAGCAGCCGCTTTTTGCCCGCTTAACCCGCTTTTTCCCGCTTTTTTCCTGCTTTTTCCCCGCTTTTTTCCCGCTTTTTGCCCGCTTTTTTCAGAAAAACTGCTGTAAGCATATAACATTAAGTACATTATATGCCATGTTTAGTATTGACTATAATATATTAAATTAGCATGCATTAAATGTTCTATGATATACTTAGTTCTAATTTAGAATGCATACTTTTGTAAGTTGTAATGATATGGTACTTTTGTGATGTATCCAAATGAATTGTAGGTAACTATTATCTAATTTAGAATGCATACTTTGATTAAATGTACTGCTGTAATGTATGACTATTTGATGATGTGCAAATGTAATAATATGTTTGTTAGCTAGCTATGATAGGTCTATTATTTACTGTTTAGCTTTGTAAACATGATACAAAATTGTTGTTTCATCTTGTATATACACTTATTATTTTATGTGTAGGCTGCTTTATCTATGACAAGTATATTGTTTACTATATTATCTAGATACAATCGTTGTTGTATAGTTGTATTCTAAACTATTTGGGTGTTTTGTATTGTCTTGCACAATGTTTAGATATGTATACAAATTTCAAAAATATAGTATTTATATACATATGTATGTAATTTTGCATAAAAGTTTATAGGAATTGGAAATCCGCTTTTCTAAAAAGCACCCGCTTAATCGCCCGCCTGGCGATTAATCGGCTACAAGGTCCCGTCCGCACGCTTCCCGCTTTGCGCTTTTTAAAACCTTGTGTGACAATCATGTTGCAATATGTATTACCAACAATCCTGTGTTTCATGACCGCACCAAACAGATTGAGGTTGATTGTGATTTTATGCGAGATCTAATTCGTGTCAAGAAGATTACTATACCTTATGTGAAAACTGGAGAGAAAATTGCCGAGGTTTCACCAAGACTCTTCCACCTTACCAATTCTTCCTTCAACTACGTGTGTAGCTAGCTGGGGATACATAATGTGTACTCCCCAGCTCGAGTGGGAGTGTTGAAGTATTAGATTTTATAATGGAGCTACTAAAATAATAGAAGAAGGCTGATAGTTATCTTGATAAGAGGCAACCCTGATCCTATATATAGGAAATCATGGAAGCGTACAAACTCAAATTAAACCCTAATGGGCCAAGACATACTTGGGCCCTTTTTACGAAACACTTAAATAACATAAATAAACAGACTCTAATAGAGCTAATGGGCATGTCCTTAACACCATTAGTGTTGGTTTAGTGTATGCTATGCTACTTCTCATCTACAACTTATATTGAGCCTATTCCGTATACGTGACTCATTATATTTTTATTTTTAATTAATCAAAGCACTGGATTGAATCACGGTCACAATATGATTCAGTAGGTGCCACAAACTGATATAAAAATTCAGTCTATATTCCGAAGCCATCATTTGTTTAATAACTTTTCAATCAAGGAAGAAAATATCCGATTTCGACGCTGTTTCGGTGGCCACGGAAACAAAAATTTCGACAAATTTCGATGGAAATTTCTAACAGATGCATTCCTGGCGTTTTGACGACCAAATGATCAAATTATATAACGAAATTTTACTAAAATGATCTACTCATGTAGATCTACTCAAATTTGCAATAGTATTTCATATTGGATATGTTGGGGGTGGGGCTACTCATGTAAGTGAAGGAAGCTGAACTGTTTCGATGAGGATTTCGATGGGGCTTTTGGGGTCAAATTTAATGGCTAAATGAACGAATTAAGTCATTATAGTTTGTAAGCAGAATATATAAACTTAAAGATACAAATTTATTGAAACATAACATGATCTAGGAGGTAGGACCTCTAGATAGGATGACAGGACATAGTATATAAACAATGTTGCAGTGGTATGTGAGTGAGTATTGAGGAAGCATGGGACAACTATGGTTTATGTATCTAGTTGAACAATGACGGTTGTCATCCTCCTTGTTGATTATTCCTATCAACATATTGGCTCCATTTTATTTTGTTTTACACAAACATGTGTGTGTCTAAATGTTAATCTCTATATGCCTACTAGTGATAAAATGCATACTCATGGATTAACTCAAGGTTTGTTCTTGGTCATGTGCTTTTGTAGCTAGAGTCTCTAGGAGGCAACCATATAGTTAGAGGTATGATTGATAATGGCATACATACAAAATATCTTGGTGGTCATGCTAATTTTGCACACTATCAATTCAAATCATGTGACCTCAGAAATGAAAGCTAGCGGGTCATCATAGCCATAGATATCACTCCCACACCCTTTTTAAATATTTCCTTCTTAGATCTTTATAGAAGTAGGAGAAATAGGAGAGAGGTAGAATTAGGCTAGGAAGAGAAGACACAACTTAGTTTGCCCCTAACAAACCCAAGGAATCATATAGTAAAATCTGCAGACATTGTATCCCATTTCTCAAAATAATACCCGTGTGGCCGTGTTTTATGAAATTTTGTCGAAATGCGGACGAAATGGGCCATTTTTCATCAAAATTTACCTAATTTCGTCAAATTTAGCAAAACCTGTCAAAATTTATTTAATTTTTCTGGCAAAATTTTGTACGCATAGACATGTAAGGCCATTTTTATGTCTACTGATTGATGCCGACATTGAAATAATTGGCGAAATTTCGCCAATTTCAACGAAATTTTGAGCATTGCTTTCAATGAACAACACAAAACTTGACATTCACAATTTCTCACAAAGTGGCACCACCGAAATGTTATGTAGTAGATGCATGCATGAAGAAACAACACTATAGCTGCTGATTTTGACATCCATTACTGTAACTAGAAGGAATATAACTTTCTCCTGTCATCCTTTCTGTCTGTGGTAGGCCCGCTGGGGCTGTTGCTGTATGTTGAACTAGTGTGAAATCACGCACACTCGCTCCAAACACAGCGAGGCTTGGACAAATAGTAACAAAATAGCCAAAGAAGATTAATGAAGGTGAAGCAAGGAAGCACAAACACCTTTTAGACATGGACACTGGCGCAGAGTAGGGGAAATTCCCTTAGTTGTGTTGTAATAGAATATTAGATGAGCAGACCCCTTTCCTATATATAGTAGGGGAAGCATATGAACTTAGACAAAAACCGTAACAAACCAAGACACACTTCGGCCTGTATTACTAATAGACCAAATAGGGTAAAGTACTAATATACTCCAATAGTAATTACATGTATACTTTGTCCCATAGGTACTAGAAAAAAGACATAGACAAACTAAGGCTGTAAACGGACATGGGTATACTTGCATACCCTTAAACCCATACCCTCTAAACCCTTCATGGGTATAAATTTTTATAACCACGTAACTGCTTACCTTTATATCCGTGTAACCGCCTTTCATCGGGTAAGGTTATGGTTATGTATGTACCAATACCCTGTATACCCATTTACCCTTTCAATTATATTTTATATAAATAATTTATAGTACCATGTAATGCAAAATATTGTAGCACTCACATTTAGCAAGTACTTAAAATAATTTAAATTCACATTTTCCCATATTGTAGCACTAACATATAGTAGATATAAGTACCTTGCAATAGTAAAATAAACAAACACATTGAACCTCACACACCCTCATAGCCATACATGAACGTTTCACCAAATTGCGAAGGCTATAAATTCATTCTCTCATTCCTCTCCTCTTTCCTCACCGCCTTGAATGATATTTCTCCATTGAAGGTTTACATATATTTGACATATTGTTGGCTGCACATTTCCTCCCAATATGAAGGCAAGCCAACATAATTTCCTAGGTTGACGATGAGTGTCCTATTATATTAATAGAATAAAGTCTAATTTCGGTAATGTTCACCAACAAAGCCAACAATTATCATTCCTTTTTCGTACTTTTGATAGTCCTTTTAAAGTGACATATTATTTATGTGAAAATAAAAGATTGCTTGAATATGAATAGATTGTGATTGATACAAAGACTGGACACCCCTGTCCTATATATAGGAGCAAGGGAGAAACCCTGAGACTTGTGTCCCAAGTAATCTAAACTAGACGGGCCGGAATATAAAGGCCCACTAAACTAATTAGCCTATTTAACTAATAGACTAATATAGACACTTTAACAATTTATTTAACAACTACTATATTTGTAACAAATGAAATGTATTTGACGCCATACTAGTACCAATATCACACGATTAACGTGGTACTTTGTTGTATCTCAAAGTTTGTGGTGTATTGCCGTAGCAAGTCTATCCATAACTGTATACCCAGTTACCCATCCGTAAATCCGGCAGTTATGCGGATATGGGTATGGTGCGGGTATAGATTTTGAACAAGCGGGTATTTACCCATACCCATATCTAAACTAAGCAGTTACGGTTATGGATATGACCATAACCGCACCATCCCTACCCATTTACAGCCCTAGGCCAAACACACTAGACGTAGTGACCAACTTGCTATTAGCTTACAATGAAACATTGTGCACAACTATATACATTAAAAACAATAATCGAATCTTGAATAGGATATATTAGTTCTATTTGCAACCTCTCCTTCCACGTTGTACCTATTAGTGAAGGATTAATGACCTTTGATATATCATATAGGTTGAATCAAACTAACATGTAGATAATGGGTTTTTATATTTAAAAAAACGACATTATGGCATCTTAACTTTAGCTATTTAGGTCTTCTTTTTCTTGATAAAAAATCATGCCCCTCCCTCAACTTTTAAAAAATGAACTTAGAAAAAACTCTCTATTTGTTAGAAAGTAATTAGGTTGCAAAGAGAGGACCTATTACAGATTGGACTCAAATTCTAATGAGCCAAACAAACTTAGGCCCATATTATATCAATGACTCAATTGATCAATAGACTCTCCAACACCCCTCTAACTAGAGCATAGTAGAATATCATGTACAACTTGCAATGACACACAAACCGGAGACATGCAATCACACATATAAATATATACTCTATCCAAGCCAAAAGTGTCACTTAGCCCCCTCCCCTCTTCCAATTTACACACGAGTCGCCCCCTTGCAGATATGACTTCGAAGTAGATAAAAAAAGGTGACTTGAGCTGCATAATTAAATAGAAATAGTGCATCCACATTCCGGAGCAACAGTAGACAACGATAGGTAATCATAGTTGCTAGTGTCATGTAGTCCAAAGAGTGATGATACATAGATAGAAACTCTAGAATGATAGATCAAAGCAACATATAATCAACATGCACAACGATATCACATACAAAAGGTAGTAGAGACGATATAGCTCGATGATACATAGTTGCATAATTTTGCCAACAACCACATCACTCCAAGATGCAAGAATTATCATTAGTAGAGATCCATAGACAAAACAAACCTTTTGGTCAGTGAGGGTGTACCATCATTAGTAAGCATCAATAGAGGACCAACCCAGGAATGACCCAGTCTAAAGTTGATCTAGTAGAGAGTAATCCTACCAGGACGTAGTTGTTGCGAAGCATGAATACTGGACGACTAGCAAGATTAAGGGGTTCAACACCCAACAACAAGCATATGTGGGAGTGCAACAACAAGTACAGGAACATGCTATTGCTACATCCAACAAGGGTAGGTAGCATCATTCAAATATAGTAAAAATTGAGCCATGAAGAAATTGGTAATAGAAAAGATAAGGAAGACAACACCAAGTAAGGAATATGTAGGCAAGCTAGAGATGAACTGGTCGCGCTTTCCGACAACCATGACCTCCCTTTTTCTCTCTTGTTCTCTTAGTCTTGGGAACAACCACTTTGATTCTATTAGAGAGTCTATTTATATTTTATTAAGAGTTTTGTAATATGGGCCCAAGTATGTCTTGGCCCATTAGGGTTAAGTTGTGTCCTGTACGCCTCCCTACTTTCCTATATATAGGAGCAGGGTTGCCTCATATCAATATATCAAATAGCCGTCTTTGTTATTGCAGATGGTATCAGAGCAACAATCCTAAACCTAGGGAGGAAAAGAAAGTCTTCGCCTGCGGGCAACCTCCTTTTTCTTGGCTTGGCTGCCCGCCAGGCATCATCCCGACTTCCATGACCATTTCCTCTCTTCATCTTTCACGAAAAATTCATATCTTCGCATTACGCTGCACTGTGTCTGGATGACCTATCCTGTAACGACCCCGCCTCCCAGTAACCCCCAATTAGGGGAGACCAAGAGGTCAGAGCCGTTATCCCAATTTTCGGATCAAAGGTTCGACAAATAATCTATAATAATTATCAAATTCTACCAACTAAACTGAAAGGCTGTAAATTTTTTTTAAACTTTGCATACCTTTTTCAAAAACTTGGTTAACTATTTCTATCCACATCTGGAGTGTATTCTAACTAATCCTCCTTCGTACTTTAATTCTCATTTAATTCCACATATGCCACTTTACTGTTTGTCCTTTTCATTTGTACCTAAAACGCCGACAAACAAAACGTCGGTCAGCGTAAAGCTGGTATGTGGGGGAAACAATAATCATGCAATTATGATAACAATGTAATCGGCCAATTATCATTTAACAACCAAGATTACGTCTTAAACAATACTACTCAATCCATACCTATCCCCTTATCTCTGTGCTATCCCTGCAGTGGACTCGGATATTACCTCTCTCATATGGTAGATCCTTACCCCCATGGTCCTACCTCACAGGTAGCCATTACCTAGGGTTGTGGAGTCGCATGGCCCTACCCAAAGGTAGCCCAATCCCTGACTCAAGGTGACTTGATGGACCTACCCATTGGTAGCCATGTACTAAGTCATCCAATGACCTGATGGACCTACCCCATAGGTAGCCATGTACTAGGTCAATCCATTAAGCTACAGAGGGGACCAAGATCTGAGCTAGTAGGCACATATCTTAAGTGATAGTCATATCCACATTATAGTTTGCATGAATTAAATTCACCCAACAATTTAATTTAAGTCACCGATGAAAACTTCGGAAAACCTTGAAAAACTAATTTTGAGATATTCATAAGCGTAACCACATACCTGTCAGGTTGCTCTGAGACAGAAATCTTCCATGCAAGTAAGAAATCCAAGCAAGCAAGCAAGCACATACAACAAGATCCTGAAATAATCATACAATTTCCTATTATCGATCATGCCATCAAGATCTATTAAACCTAGCTCGCTTCCTAGGGTTTCTAGTCCACTTTTAGGGTTTCCATTGCAATTAGGGTTTCCCTTTACCTTTTATTATTTTAAACCCTAATTTTATACAATTACTCAAAAACCCTATTTATCTCATCTATTCTTCACGAAAGATATTAAGGTTACCATTTAACCACATATAACCCTAATCTCGATTTAAAGGCACACTTAACATCAATTAAGTCCATTAAGCCTCTTTTACATTAAAGCTACCGTTTTTATCCTTTTAATCCATGACAAGATCATTATGCTCATTTATCATCAATTCATAGTTCATTATGGTCTAATTCACATATGGACATCTATTTGTTATTAATTCTACCTTTATCCATTAGAAAACCCTAATTACTACATTAAGGGTATTTATCCACAATTAGGAACTTTTATACTCGAAATAGCTTAGAATTATCATATCTCAACTTTAATCATGAAATTGAATAATTAATGCCATTAAGAGTCACATTTACTAATATTAGGGTTTCAAGGCCCATTAAAACATATTTATGCACATGAAACTCTAAATTAACTAATTACGTGCAAAGTTCATCCTTTTTATTCTTAGTGTACCTTTTTACAATTAACAGGTTAATATCAACTTTAATCATCCATTAAACCCTACTAAACACATTAATCATCTCAAAGTAGGGTTTCTTAATCTTTAATTCATTAAAGTTGATAACTCACACTACTTTTCGAATTGCAATTAGAAAAAGACTTCATTTATATTTTTATTGCATTCCTCTTATTCTGCTGAGCAAAATTCATATATTATGCGTATCCATCCGAGCTACGATTAATTAGCTATGAATTTTGAAAAATTAACTTACTTTGGGCCAATTGGAAGTTGCCACGTCGCCCGCTTTCATGCAACGTTGTTTGGCTATTTGGAAACATAACGAATTTCCACTTATACCCCCGCGCGGCTCCTCGGTTCTTCTTAACACAGAAGGGCAAAACCGTCCAATACGCCCCATCGTCTTCAACATCACGCAAACCCCGCGCTGCTGCTGTGGTCGCAATTAGCGCGACCTTTCTACCCCTTCCCCGACCCCGACGGTCACTAGGGAAGGTCCTCCTTCCTCCGCTGTACTCCCACGCACCTGGTGGTGCTCTTCTCTCGCAGCCAGGACGGCTGGCCTACGCTAGCCGGGCCTGCAACCCGCGGCCGGCCTGGAAGCCGCGCTGCAGGTGCTGCGCGATGGCGGCCGGCAGGGAAAGGTGGCCAACCACCCTAGATCCTCGGAGCTGCTTTGTGCCTCCACCCAGATCCCTCCACAACTGCTAGTTGCCGCCACGATAGCCCTGTGTTCTTGGTTAGGGTTTCAAACGCAAACAAGCAAGAAGAAGATGAGGAAGAGAGAGGGAGATGTGGGATCTCTCTTGAACTCGAACCAGGGTTCTACCCTTTATATAGGGGTGGGTAATGAAGCCCTAGGTCGGCTATTCATGAATCAAAGAGTTCTTTTCCCAATAGGAACCCAAGTTCCTTCATTAGGAAGCAAGCTTCTCTCCCTTGCTTAGCTCCTTAATATTCCTTATTCTTTAGATATTAGGATTACGAAAATCCTCTCTCTTATTCTCTTTATGTTTGCTTTTTAATCCATTGGCACGGAAATTATCCTTTAGTAGAAAATACCTCATTTTTAACAATGCCACAAAAACCATTAATTATGCATCATATTATCTTCTCTTTTTCTATTATTGGTATTTTCTCTTTCTTTTTCCTCATTGGGGTTCCTTGGACCCCAAGAAACTCTAATATATCAAAATCTTTTTTATTGGATACTCATTATCCTTCTAGATGCATCTATATTCATTATTTCTCATTATCATGTTTATTTCTTATTAAAATATCTCTTCTTGAGGATTTCTCTTTATCCTTCTTTTTATTTTCCTCATTTATATTCCTTTAAATATTAGGAATCCTTTGGATACGGAAATCCACCAAGGATAACTCAATTATACCTCTTTTCACTTGTTTTCCACATTTTATCATTGTTTTCAGTTTCTTTCTTAATAAAGAAATATTTAATTGGTCTTTTCTTTTCTTGTTGCATTATTTTTGTAACTTTGGACTCCTTGGAACCCAAGGAACCCAAGAGGCACGAAATCCATCTTTGGATTAAATTCTTTTGCCTTCTAGAGGTTTCTACATTTTTCTTTTCTCCATTTCTTATTAATAATGGAGTCCCTTTGTCCGACCATAGTAGCCCGGGTGGTAAGAGCTTAGTAAGTCCCAATGAAGGACCCGGGTTCGAACCTCACCGAAGGCACTTTGCGAATGGCAATTCACGCTGATTAGGCGCGGGAGGGGGGTGACCGGACCACACCCTGTCATGCCTCGAGAGTTTACCATGTCGGCTTCGCCCGGGGTGGGTTCTCTCAGTCATCAAAAAAAAAAAAATAATGGAGTCCCTTTTGTCTTTTCCTCGTTATTGGGCCCAATAGCCAATAAAGCCCACCAAACAGTCATCAAGACTGTTGTAAACGAAATCCATTTATTCCAAACAAATTATATCATTATTTGTTCAAATATCTTTAATATGAGAAATTACATTTCTCACCAAATGAACCCAAAACTGGGGTTGTAACATCCTTCCCCTCTTATAGGAATTTTGTCCTCAAAATTCCATCAAGCAAACAAACAATTCAGGATAAGACTTTTCCATGTCCATAATTGGCCCCTATGTGGCTTTACCTTATCCATGGCGCTTTCAAAGAACCTTTATCATCACATATTCTTTTCTCTGAGTTCTTTCACCTTGGCATCTATAATACCTCACCGGTGACTCAGGTCATTTCAGCCTCCCTTGGGGCTCACTAGGTTCATTGCTCCGCACATGGTCCGAGTACCTCACGTAGTGCTCTAAATTGGACACATGGAACTCATCACACATTACTTTATCCTGAGGTGTACGTTCAAACTTATGCTTCTCTACCAAACCATCTCAAAAGGGCCCAGGTATCGGGGACTCAGCTCTCTTAGCTATAACTTAAAGGGGTCGGATTTTCATGTCACATATTCCCCCACAGTGAACGACATGTCAGTCTACTTTGCATCAGCTTACGACTCATGTTGTCTCTGGGCTCCTTTCAGCCATTGCACGATCAAAGCGACTTCATTTACACACACTGTGGTCCTTTTCAGGCCTTCGCGAGGTCCCTTCACCAACATCATCTTAATGAAGTGGTGACCGACACAACCTCCCTTACAAAGCTTCTTTACATCCCGACACTGGCTATGGTGGTTATCATTACCTCTTACCGAAGACAAGAACTGTCTCTAGATATCACCCTGAACGAGCACACATGCTCTCATCAGACCCTCTAGTGTGGATCATACTAACCATTAGTTAGGGGTGATAAACTATACTAACATCGAGTTCTTCATGTACCTACTTCCTCCTTATGGAAGTGAACCTATAGGTCATACTCAAGAACTTTTAAACTCGTATCCTGGTGTAGTTGAACCATCTCTCTCATATGTAGTTCAACCGGATCTATCCCTTGACTATACTCTTTCTTTCTCATGTCATCTAGGTAAGGAGATCTATAACCCATATTGCATCTTGACCTTCCTTGGTCTAAGGGAGACTTACAACATCCATAGTGATGAACTCCCTTTCCCTCTCGGGGACTCTTTATCCTTTATATCAAAACACTGGATTACTGATATTCGTCCTTCACCTCCTGACTTGCATGGCAACATACCACATGCAACTTCATCTTAGGCATTCAAAGTACTACTGTCACTTACTATCTTCGTAGTACCATGGTGCATGATGAATTAAAAAAAAATCATGATCTCCTGTATGTCATGATTCCTCAAGATTGACTCCTCAGAAACCCTAAACCACTCTAATCAGGGTTTCATTGCCTTCTTTGAGAACTGTATCTGAGGTTCTACAACCATCCTTTCATCACATCAAGGTCTAGACTGGCTAACCAATCGATCACTAACTTGATCAACCGATTTTGTTACATCTGAGTGTTAGCCAAACATATCTTCTTTCTTAAACTCAGGGTTAGCCTAACAACCTCTTCTAGCATCTAGCCAAACTAGGCAGCTGCATCTCAACCAGAGCATCCATTACCACTTCACATCCTTTAGGTATTAGGTAAAGTTGAAGACATAGTCCTTCACTTATTATCTCAGCTCAAAATCTAAGTCTATCTTCATCAAGAAAACTCTGAGCCCGTTCTCTTGGTTTTTGAACTCAACCTTGTATAACTCTTAACTCATGATAACAACATCCTCATAAGATGACTACCTTATAACTCTTAGTGTTTGCAAACCATCCATGTATCATTCACTCTACCAGGGTATGTTATCATCTTTGTCCTCATACCTCATGGCAACGTTCTAACTCACATCACCTTTTATCCTCGGGGTATGGCATGCGTATTGTCCTATCTCTCACTCCCATAACAAGAAGAAATAAGCATTTGGCTGCAGTCCAAATACAGAGTTCTTCCTGTTCCAAGAGTAGAGATGATACATCCCACCTTGCCAGTACACCTTTAAATCTAAGTTGAAACGTGCAGCTTATGCCTCTATATCACAAACATCTCGATATCAAAGTTACTTCCATGGAAAACTGGTTTCGAACCTACTTGGGTCCACACACATTCCTTAGTCATCTCCTCTAGGTCTATAGGGTGCCGACACTTTTGGGGTCATCCCTCTTCCCTTATGCATCCAGAGAGTGCCCTACTCATCTGCCCTTTGTGTCCCATGAGTTCATGAAGATGATCAATCTCCTAATCCATGGCCCTCAGACAATGATAGCTGTTACCTCCCGACCCTATGGTCATGTGTAACTAGGGAATTAGGCAACTCCTACTTCCATCGGTCTTATCCCTACCTGACCCTAGGATAGACTTATGATTCTATTATGGTACATGTCCAGCTTAGAACCTTACCCAAGCCTTCATCATCTCTCTCTCTCTCTCTGCATTCATGGGCTGACTTTCATCCTTTCATAGGGGTCATGGCGACATGCCTACCTTGGTCAGGCCCCCATACTGGTTACTTCCATGGTAACACATCCATATGCACTTAGAGATGGTAATCTATGGGTCTACAAGTTCATTCTCATACCATGTACTTTTCACTTAGCTTCTCAAGATCCTATGAGACCTCTTTTGGTTTCCTCAAAACCAACAGAAACTGGTGTACACCCTACAAAAGGGTCCCCCTCCCAGGATGGGAGGAAACTATCTCTTGACAACAAGGTCACAAACATCCTTAGGGTTTACATCCATATGACTATGCTTAACCCAACAGCTACAAGGCACAAGCAGACCACCTACTAGACCATGCTAAGTCATACTTGTTCTCATTCCTCAGCATTGGATCAAGATCATACCTTCCCTTGTCATCAACTTAGCTGTGAGGGGTTCATCAAACATACCTTAAACTTAAGGGGTTTCCATTTCCTCTAAACATGAGGAGTACCATGCTCGAATCTATAGAAACTCAAATCTCATCATGATCATCAGGTACACCACTTCCCCTCTTAGGCCTAGGAACCCTAGGTTCACTTCTCTGATGTCCAACTGTATGTTCAACCTCTTAACCATGAACCAAACATGTACAAGGTATGACATGCACTTCCTGTCATCCGTCTACTCGAGCAACACTTCAGAGTTGAGTCCTCCTCAAGGACAATCAACAAGGTACAAGGCCTCACAACCTGTTACTAAACCTCTCCAGGTCTAAGGAACTCTTCTTCTCATCTGTACCATAGGTACAGAGGTACTAGAAGCATCAACCTCTGTCTAAGGTTTGGTTCCTCTAAAGGCAACCAAGATATCATCAGCCTCCAGGGATCAAGCATGAGGCAACCACTATCATCCACTTAGTTCGCATCATCCTTAACTCCCCACTTTTCCTCATATCTCGGAGTCTAGGCTTCCAACCTTCTTGCTTGGGGTCCTGCTCTCTCTCTCTAGAGCTAACCCTACAAACAACCTAACTATTAGAGGTCCTCTCTTCATGAAGATGGATCAAGCTCACAAGCATACCTCTACATGGTGAAGCCTATGTTCACGCTTATGTTTGCTCGAGGTTATCCATAGCTCCTTATGCTTATCTCATTAGCTATCCATCATACTCTCCTTGACGTATTTTGGGTGCCTACCATGCCATGCTCATATAAGCTCATGGGGTTTCCATAGGTTCTTCTCTAACCTCCTCAATGAAGGAGCTATCCTTCACTCTAACATGCACGACCCTTCCCAGGGTTGGGTCGCCAAAGGCACTAGGTCATCCAACCTCTCATGGCTCATATGGCACCCAAGGCATGTCCATCCAAACACCTAGTCTACCATGACATCTAACTCATCATGTCATCTCTCTCTCTAACCTTCACTTAGGGTTAGGGTTAACATCATTCTCAGAGGATGTGCCAGGTCTCCTCTTATAATGGAGGTCTCTACCTCCAAGACTAACTCTCTTTACTTATCCTCCTGACAAGAAGGTCTAGCCTCGGGTCTCTCCTGAGGGCATGACAACTTATGTCATACGGCCTAAGCATATATCTATTCTTTAGTTTACGCTTAATCTATTAAGCTTATGTCCATGACATCTTATTTACATGCTTTTCATTAATTTGGTGGAGGATTCCTTAGACCTTATCAACCTTACCCATACCTTAAGAGGGTGAGGAAAAGAGAGAAAACCCTAATCCTTAAGGTCCTTAACAACATTTGAGTTGAGAAGGGATGAACAAGATGAGAGAGTCCTAAAGGTATCTTATTTCGAGTCAAATCCTGAGACATTGGCCAGACAGTCACACTAATCCGGGAGTCCTCGTATTCTGACTAGCGGTGCGGAGGAAAATCTTGCCAACCCCCGGACGTGATCCTTTTCTAGACACCTCTGTCTTTCGGAAATTCCTCTAGTAACTCCCTTGGGTTCTACAAAGTTTGTAAAATGTAATAATTATTAAAGATTAAATGAGGAACCCACACTCTGATACCAATTGTAACGACCCCACCTCCCAGTAACCCCCAATTTGGGGAGACCAAGAGGTCAGAGCCGTTATCCCAATTTCCGGATCAAAGGTTCGACAAATAATCTATATTAATTATCAAATTCTACCAACTAAACTGAAAGGTTGTAATTTTTTTTTAACTTTGCATACTGTTAAAATATAAGATTGCTTGAATATGAGTAGATTGTAATTGATACAAAGACTGGACACCCCTGTCCTATATATAGGAGCAAGGGAGAAACCCCGAGACTTGTGTCCCAAGTAATCTAAACTAGACGGGCCGGAATATAAAGGCCCACTAAACTAATTAGCCTATTTAACTAATAGACTAATATAGACACTTTAACACATACCTTTTTCAAAAACTTGGTTAACTATTTCTATCCACATCTGGAGTGTATTCTAACTAATCCTCCTTCGTACTTTAATTCTCATTTAATTCCACATATGCTACTTTATTGTTTGTCCTTTTCATTTGTACCTAAAACGCCGACAAACAAAACGTCGGTCAGCGTAAAGCTGGTATGTGGGAGAAACAATAATCATGCAATTATGATACCAATGTAATAAGCCAATTATCATTTAACAACCAAGATTACGTCTTAAGCAATACTACTCAATCCATACCTATCCCCTTATCTCTGTGCTGTCCCTGCAGTGGACTCGGATACTACCTCTATCATATGGTAGATCCTTACCCCATGGTCCTACCTCACCGGTAGCTATTACCTAGGGTTGTGGAGTCGCATGGCCCTACCCAATGGTAGCCCAATCCCTGACTCAAGGTGACTTGATGGACCTACCCCATTGGTAGCCATGTACTAAGTCATCCAATGACCTGATGGACCTACCCCATAGGTAGCCATGTACTAGGTCAATCCATTAAGCTACAGAGGGGACCGGGATCTGAGCTAGTAGGCACATATCTTAAGTGATAGTCATATCCACATTATAGTTTGCATGAATTAAATTCACCCAACAGTTTAATTCAAGTCACCGATGAAAACTTCGGAAAACCTTGAAAAACTAATTTCGAGATATTCATAAGCGTAACCACATACCTGTCAGGTTGATCCGAGACAGAAATATTCCATGCAAGTAAGAAATCTAAGCAAGCAAGCACATACAACAAGATCCTGAAATAATCATACAATTTCCTACTATCGATCATGCTATCAAGATCTATTAAACCTAGCTCGCTTCCTAGGGTTTCTAGTTCACTTTTAGGGTTTCCATTGCAATTAGGGTTTCCCTTTACCTTTTATTATTTTAAACCCTAATTTTATACAATTACTCAAAAACCCTATTTATCTCATCTATTCTTCACGAAAGATATTAAGGTTACCAATTAACCACATATAACCCTAATCTCGATTTAAAGGCACACTTAACATCAATTAAGTCCATTAAGCCTCTTTTACATTAAAGCTACCATTTTTATCCTTTTAATCCATGACAAGATCATTATGCTCATTTATCATCAATTCATAGTTCATTATGGTCTAATTCACATATGGACATCTATTTGTTATTAATTCTACCTTTATCCATTAGAAAACCCTAATTACTACATTAAGGGTATTTATCCACAATTAGGAACTTTTATACTCGAAATAGCTTAGAATTATCATATCTCAACTTTAATCATGAAATTGAATAATTAAAGCCATTAAGAGTCACATTTACTAATATTAGGGTTTCAAGGCCCATTAAAACATATTTATGCACATGAAACTCTAAATTAACTAATTACGTGCAAAGTTCATACTTTTTATTCTTAATGTACCTTTTTACAATTAACAGGTTAATATCAACTTTAATCATCCATTAAACCCTACTAAACACATTAATCATCTCAAAATAGGGTTTCTTAATCTTTAATTCATTAAAGCTGATAACTCACACTACTTTTCGAATTGCAATTAGAAAAGGCTTCACTTATATTTTTATTGCATTCCTCGTGTTCTGCTGAGCAAAATTCATATATTATGCGTATCCATCCGAGCTACGGTTAATTAGCTATGAATTTTGAAAAATTGACTTACTTTGGACCAATAGGAAGTTGCCACGTCGCCCGTTTTCATGCAACGTTGCTTGGCTATTTGGAAACATAACAAATTTCCACTTATACCCCCGCGTGGCTCCTCGGTTCTTCTCAACACAGAAGGGCAAAACCGTCCAATACGCCCCATCGTCTTCAACCTCACGCAAACCCTGCGCTGCTGCTCTGGTCGCAATTAGCGCGACCTTTCTACCCCTTCCATGACCTCGACAGTCACTAGGGAAGGTCCTCCTCCCTCCGCTGTACTCCCACGCACCTGGTGGTGCTCTTCTTTCGCAGCCAGGGCGGCTGGCCTACGCTGGCCGTGCCTGCGACCCGCGGCCGGCCTGGAAGCCGCGCTGCAGGTGCTGCGCGATGGCAACCGGCAGGGAAAGGTGGCCAACCACCCTAGATCCTCAGAGTTGCTTCGTGCCTCCACCCAGATCCCTCCACAAATGCTAGTTGCCGCTGAGATAGCCCTATGCATTCTTGGTTAGGGTTTCAAACGCAAACAAGCAAGAAGAAGATGAGGAAGAGAGAGGGAGACGTGGGATCTCTCTTGAACTCGAACCAGGGTTCTACCCTTTATAGAGGGGTGGGTCGAAAATCCTCTCTCTTATTCTCTTTATGTTTGCTTTTTAATCCATTGGCATGAAAATTATATTTTCCTTTAGTAGAAAATACCTCATTTTTAACAATGCCACAAAAACCATTAATTATGCTTCATATTATGTTCTCTTTTTCTATTATTGGTATTTTCTTTTTCTTTTTCTTCATTGGGGCTCCTTGGACCCCAAGAAACTCTAATATTTCGAAATCCTCTTCTTGAGGATTTCTCTTTATCCTTCTTTTTATTTTCCTCATTGATATTCCTTTTAATATTAGGAATCCTTTGGATACGAAAATCCACCAAGGATAACTCAATTATGCCTTTTTTCACTTATTTCCCACATTTTATCATTGTTTTCAATTTCTTTCTTAATAAAGAAATATTTAATTGGTCTTTTCTTTTCTTGTTGCATTATTTTTGTAACTTTGGACTCCTTGGAACCCAAGGAACCCAAGAGGCACGAAATCCATCTTTGGATTAAATTCTTTTGCCTTCTAGAGGTTTCTATAATTTTCTTTTCTCCATTTCTTATTAATAATGGAGTCCCTTTTGTCTTTTCCTCGTTATTGGGCCCAATAGCCAATAAAGCCCACCAAACAATCATCAAGACTATTGTAAACAAAATCCATTTATTCCAAACAAATTATATCATTATTTGTTCAAATATCTTTAATATGAGAAATTACATTTCTCACCAAATGAACCCAAAACTGGGGTTGTAACATATCCCTTATTCCCTTGACATACCTCTTGGCCTCGATCTCCCTCCTCGGTTGCTAGATCTATGCACTGCCCAATAGTCCCCCCAATCAGTTTTTTTTCCAGACTGTCCCCGATCTCCACACTGTCAATGACGGATTCGATCCCTCGGTATTATCTTACACCTCTATGCACGTTGACCCACTTCTACTGTGAACCAACACTCTCTGGACTTTTCTATTGTGAACCAACACTCTCTGGCTTGTCCATGCTTTACACATGTTGACCTTTTTACATGTCCGTGCCTTGTTTGCACGTCGACTTTCTGCTTCTGTGTGCCAGCATTATCTGGCCCGTCCGTGCTCTGTTTCGCACGTTGACTACTGCTGTTGTTGTGACTCATCACTCTCTGGGCTGCGACGTTAGCGACTGTGATAGAGACCATGATGTTCTACTGCTGTTTGCTTCTCCTCCAGATGATCGAGAAACTTCTCCTCCAAATGATTGAGAAACTTCTACGACTTGCTTGTCTGCTTGTTTGCTTGGAGTATCTACTTGAGGGGGAGTGTCTGAGTGTTTGAGTGCTTTAATGCAATATTGAGGGGGAGAAAATTCTTGTATGCACTTGCTTTATCATTTTATTTCTGTTTCTTTATTTTTAGTCCAACTCTCTATTTGCAAGCTAATTTGGGATTCTCCCAACTTCAGCTTGAGGGGGAGTATTAGAGAGTCTATTTATTTATGTAATTAAGAGTTTTGTAATATGGGCCGAAGTATGTCTTGGCCCATTAGGGTTAAGTTGTGTCCTGTACGCTTCCCTGCTTTCCTATATATAGGAGCAGGGTTGCCTCGTATCAATATATCAAATAGCTGTCTTTTATTATTATAGAGATTCCATGTTAGAAAGTGATTAAGAGGAAGAGAGATATATTTTACTAAGCAAACCTTACTCCTTTATAAAGGAGAGTGCTTAGTTGTCAAGTTGCCCTAGGAGCTGTGCAGGGCACCTCAAACTAGGCATGTAGCCTTAAGTCGACTTAAGTGGCTGCCTGAGGCGTTTTAGGCCCTTTTTAAGCCACTTAAGAGCTAGTTTAGCATGAATTAGGTATGCATTTGGTCAAAATAGTTGAAGTTGAGTCATTGTAGGGTGGAAATAGGACTGGTTTAAGTCAAATGAATTCAAGTTTTGGCTAAAAATTAGATCTGACTTGAGGAAAATAGTCTTGAATTGGGGAATTTAGATTTCATTTGGTAATATTACGTCTCATTTAGGTCGATATAAGGCAAATAGGGGTGTTTAGGTTTTATTAGGCCATGTTATGCAAATTTAGGTTTGATGTAGGCCGAATCATTCAATATTTGGACAAACCAAGTCTGACTTGGGGAAAACAAGTCTAATTTGGGGGGGGGGAGGGATAGGTCTAATTTAGGGATATTACGTCCAATTTGGCCAATTTAGGTCAATATACGGAAAAATTTGGGAAGTTTGGTCTGATTAGGTCATGTTGTGCAAAATTAGGTTTGATTCATACCAAATTAGGGCAAGCTAGGTAAAATCAAGTCAAATTTAGATCAAGTTAGTTCAAATCAGGCCAAATTAGGTCCAATTTAGGTTCTGTTAGGTGTGATTTAGGTCAAGTAATGATTGTTAAGCTTAGATGTAATCGTTACGAATATACGTAGTAATGTGTATATTTGAATATGGTTATATATATGAAAATTTAACTATATATATGTACACAAAAAAAAAAAATCTCTGTGCGGGCCTCTTGGGAGGGGAGGACCACTTAGACAACAATGGGACGGTGGAACAATTATAGATTGGATTCGAACTGTAATGGCACAAAAATATTTAGGGCCATATTACATCAAAGATCCAATTAAGTAATAGATTCTCGAACACTATTGTGAGAAGCAATGTGCCGCAAGGCTGCTTGCGTTGCAGTGGTAAAGGGATATGCTATGTATCCTCTTCCTTTTATTATTAAGAGAAGTGAGACAATTACATAGAGGTCCAACAGTAATAGAAATTACAGAATATAAATAAACTGAATATAAGATAGATATATTAACAACTATGGTTGATCACTTTTTTTATGATATCAAAAATTTGTTATCTTGAAGGCATTCTTTTAAGGATATTGTGTTCTACCAGATCATGAACATTTGAAAAATCTTGGAGATGCTATCTTGGTATCACAATGACGGGTTATCAAGTAGAATTATAGAGTCCGTATATAGTATATACGATTTTGCTCAAATGCTAATCACTTTTCAGATACCTTTATTTCAAGCTATTGGATTAAGATTCGATTTATTCTACTGCATGATAAAGCAGCAATTGACTTTGTGGCTTTTGCACACCTTAGTAATGCGCAACTATGTTGTTTTCGTCTCATTTCATAGCTCAAGATAATTTTTTTCCTTTTAATCTTGTGTTCAAGTTCTTCATTTCTTGTTCAGAGACAATAGATATTGGCATAAATAATGATAACTTCTACTTTTGACAGGTTTAGCTAACCCTGCTCCAATCATACAAACATTTTATGCCGAAGATAAAGTCTTCAATGATGTAAAGTTGGATGGCGTAGTTACCCTTGTTGACGCAAAGCATGTTGGCATTCATCTTGATGAGATCAAGCCCAAGGGTGTTGTTAATGAAGCTGTAGAACAAATTGCCTATGCAGATAGAATTATAATAAACAAGGTATCAATTTTCTCTTTACATGTGAATTTGCAATGCTGTGAATATGCTCATTGCTCGATTTCTTCATCTAGAAATTTGGCTGCCTTATTCATATAGGCCATGCTTAAACGACCAAACTTATTCATATAGGCCATGGGCTAAGATGGGAAATGTTTTGACATTCTAAATGCAATGACTATTGTTCTTTATATAGCAAGCTTCGTCATTTTCCATCTCGTCCAGGTTCCAAATTTTGTTAAGGAGCAAGCCTGGTCATCAAGGCTGTTAGGGTGTGGTATCAGAGTAGCCGGTCCCGTGCTGCCCCAAACCCTGAGAGAGAGAGAGAGCACAAAAGAGAGATGCCTCCCCTTGCCGGCGGCCGCCGCTAGGCGCTACTGATGGTTGCCCACATGGATTTTCCCATCCCCGCCTCTTTTTGGAGCCGTCTCCATCTTCATCAACAAAATCATCCTATGAAGTTGCTGGTATCCATATTTGCAAGGGCCGCCATGCCTCCGTCAACCTTGCTTGCTAATGAAGCCGACACTATCCTATTTGCCGCCATTATCATAGATCTATGCCATTATCTTCTCCGCCACCGATCTACTTCACGCTACCACCATTGAGATATAATCATAAAGATCTCTCTTTTCTGCTAATATTGAGGATCCATCATCCTCTACTGCTTTGGTGGAGATCTGGAAGGATTGTCCCCTCTTTTGCTGCTGTCTCTGGGGTTTTTCTACTGCTGTTTGCCGCCAACATGACATGTTGCTTCTAGACACAATGTGTAGGCGGTTTTCTGCTTCTTCACGACTTCGTTCACTGTTTTTGGACACGGGCATGTCACCTTTGGACATGGCGTGTTGCCTGCTTTTGCCCTGAGATTCTGTCAACTGACATGGCGTGTCCTTTCACCGGCATAGCATGTCGCCTGCTTCTGCTAGCATTGACTGCCACTACCAAACACGATATGTCTCTTCATCGACACGACGTGTCGCATGCTATTACTGCTTCCTGCCTCAACTGACATGGCATATCGCTCAACGATACAATGTGTCTGTTGCTACCTATTGCTACATCTTGGCGTGCTACAATGATTCTATCATATGGTGGAGTATCTGTACATGGCGTGTCCCTTCTTTCTCTTACTAACAACAATTCTCTTCCTGTTTTCAACATTTTTATAATTTGTTTACACCCCTAGTCTTCCAACCCTACATAACCTTTTGCCTACCTCCTCAATACCTACTGATCTTACCGACTAACATTCCGGTAGTGTACCTCCTCTTTCTACCGAATTTCCATTCCGGTAGTCTTCCTTTTATCCTAACCCAACTTATTTTTTGACCTAAAAGTTTTTTGCGGGAGCTCCGCCCCACACCCCCAGATATGTCAGCCTAAGGGACGAACAAATCTCGTTTCGGGTCGTGAAAAGATCCATTTATTTTTCTGTTTGGATCTATGTAATCGGGTCATATTGCACCTTGACTCGTGTTGCCGGTTACCTCCTCCACATACTTGCCTACACAACCCTACCTCTACCATTGTTTTTGACTTTCCACTCCAACCACTCTTCATTCCTTTTGTGGTTGGCGTGAGGGAGAGAATAGAGGATGAAGAGTAGATGTAAGAGATGAGATGGAGGAGAGATGAAGAGAGAGAAGAAGACTTTCATTCTGTTGTCCTCTGGATCTTCATGCTACATTTACTATATGGATTCTGCGGTTCTTTATGGATCCTTTTGCTACTATATGGTGTTCATTTTGCTTCTATGAGGATCCTTCTATTGTTATGTGGACTATTCATGCTTTTTGCTTCTATATGGAGTTTTTTTGCTGCTTTTATTGCATATTCATCATCTACCTCGACTGCTGCTATGAAGTTACATATTGGGACATCATTGTTGCTACTTGTGCTATGATGAGCATATTTTACTTGCTGCTTTGTGCTTTTGCACTATCTGTTGTGCGTGCTCTGTTTGCACATTGACCTTCTACTGTGGACCAACACTCTCTGGACTCTTTGGACCAACACACTCTAGACTTTGATGTTTACTACTGTGATGGATATTTTATGAAGAGGGAAGATGATGAAGACTTTTGTTGCTGACTTTACATGGAGCTTCGTATACATTGCATATTGGAGTTATTTGTTTAATTGCTACTTTGCACACTGGTCTGCTATCCGCCTACGTCGTCGAGTTTTGCTTCTGTGTGCCAGCACTCTCTGGCTTGTCCGTGCTTTGTGCATGTTGTCTCTCTGTTCGTCCGTGCTTTGTTTGCATGTTGACTATTTCTGCTTCTTGTGACCTAACACTCTTTAAGACTTGTGATCCAACACTCTCTGGCTACTACGACGACGATTGTGATGAAGATCTTGGTGCCTATCCGTTGTTCTTTCTTATGCTCCAGATGCCATTATGATGATCAAGAAACTTCTATGCCTGCCCAGATATCTGATGCTTTGGAGTATCTACTTGAGGGGGAGTCTTTTCATATTTAGGTGCTTGGGTGACTTATTGTAACATTTAGGGGGAGAAATTCTTGTACTGTGATCCAACACTCTCTGGCTACTACGACAATGACTTTGATGAAGATCTTGGTGCCTATCCGCTGTTCTTTCTTATGTTCCAGATGCCATTATGATGATTAAGAAGCTTCTATGCCTGCCCAGATATCTGATGCTTTGGAGTATCTACTTGAGGGGGAGTCTTTGCATATTTAGGTGCTTGAGTGACTTATTGTAACATTGAGGGGGAGAAATTCTTGTATGGGTTTGGTTATCTTTTTAGTCAGTCAGTCAGTCTGTTTGCAAGCTGACTTGGGATTCTCCCAGTTCCAGCTTGAGGGGGTGTTAGAATGTCTATTTACTTAAGTTTTTTTAGTCTATATACTTAAGTTCTGATTAGTCTATTTGTAATATGGACCCAATTGTGTATGGTCCCATTAGGGTTTGTCTACGTGTCTGCATGCTTCCCCCTTATCCTATTTATAGGAAAGGGTGGCTGCCTCCTATCTGTCAAGCAATAAGAAAAACTTACTTGTTAGGGGATTTCCCCACCTATCGTTTTCCACAAAGGCATCATACAATCGACTTGGCAACTGCCTCAGGTTTGTTTTGTTGCTACTTGTTCTTAATTTAGGGTCTTGATGTCTATCTTTGTGTCCTAGAGTTTGAATTAAAGATTGTTTTTCATACAAGGGGCAAGATACCCTTCATGACCATTTTTAGTGTTACCTAGTGTGCAATTTAACTTCAAATTCTGTTTCACGACTATGTTGCATTGGACTGTCTAAATGAGAACCCCTCTTGTCTATATAAGGAACTGCAAATATACATAGTAAATAAAATCTGAATATAAAGGGAGGAATAAGTCGGTAACTATCATGTGATTGCACTGATGCTAAGATAAAACACAGATAATTTATCTCTACTTTTAGTTACCATCATACATATAGACTTTTATAATTGCGGAAAAATGATATAGTGGGAAAATTCCCCTTGTGTGTAGTTTTTCTTATTGATAGAAGGCAGATCCCCTCCTATAAATAGGATAAGGGGGAAGAGTACAGACTAAAGACACACTAATGGGCCAAGACACCATTCAACCCATCTAACGAAGGGACTCCCCCTCAAAAGAAAATGTCCGATTTCGATGCCGTTTTGATGGTCACAGAAATAGATATTTCGGTAAATGCATTCTTGGTGTTTTGATGGCAAAAGTCATCATAAACCTATAATCAAGAAAGTCAAACACAATCAATGTGTGAGAAGAAATGAAGAGGAGAAGACGACAAGAACACCGATCAAATGTCGGCTGAGCCTACTCACTTGTATTTATATATTAGGGTAAGTACATGAGGTACAAAGAGAGAAAAGAAATAAAAAATAAATATTATGAAGAAAACAGAACCGCCGCTGGATTGACGAACCGCCGCTGTGCCGGTGTCGATACCATTCATGTCGATGGTATCGACAGAACATCATCTCGACCCTGAACCGGTGTCGATACCATTGACATGAGTGTCGATAGTATCGACCGGGATGCCGATTGCTTCAACTTATCCCTGAACCGATCTCGATACTATCGACAGAGTGTCGATAGTATCGACCAGGATGCAGATTGCTTCACACTCCCCCTCAAGCTGGAGAGTACACATCGTGTATGCCCAGCTTGCCACAGAGTCTCTGAAAGATTGCTGAACCCAAAGGCTTTGTCAGGATATCTGCTAGTTGGTCCTCAGATCTGACATATGGTGTCACAATAGTGCCATCTTTGATTTGATCACGAATAAAATGGCAATCAACCTCTATGTGTTTTGTACGCTCATGAAAGATAGGATTTCTGGCAATGTGCATAGCAGATTGATTGTCACACTTGAGCTCCATAGAAGGTAGAAGAGAAATTTTTAATTCAGATAGAACAGATTTGACCCATTTTAGTTCACAACATGCATGGGCCATAGCACGGTATTCAACCTCAGTGCTAGATCTAGCAACCACATGTTGCTTCTTACTTTTCCATGTGATAAGATGATCACCTAGAAAGGTACAATAGCCTGATGTAGATCTCCTATCAGTATGATCACCAGCCCAGTCAACATCTGAATATCCTGTGAGAGGCAGAGTAGATGGAGGTGCCTTTGGTCTAGAATATGTGATACCCTTACCAGGAGCACTTTTCAGATATCTCAGAATTCTGCAGACTGCAGTCCAGTGTGACTGTCGTGGAGAGTGCATATGTTGGCTGACCACGCCCACAACAAAAGAAATATCAGGTCGAGTGACTGTTAGATATATTAACTTGCCCACTATTCTCCTGTAATATCTTGGATCTTGATACTCAACATCATCAACCACCTCTTTGATGTGATAATCCATCGATGTAGATACCGGTTTAGATTCAGCCATGCCTGTCTCCTGTAGTAAATCAAGCACATATTTCCTCTGAGATAAATTGACACCCGTATGAGATCTAAGCACTTCAATGCCTAGAAAGTATCTTAGTTTGCCCAGATCCTTTGTATAGAAGGGTTTTTGCAAACTTTCTTTGACACGAGATATTCCCATGGTATCACTGCCAGTAATTACTATGTCATCAACATATACAATAAGAATAATGGATCCACAAGAAGAGCTGAAGTAAAATAAGGAATGATCAGTCATGGAGCGAGAAAAACCCATCTGAAGAATAACTTCACTGAACTTGTCAAACCAAGCTCTAGGTGACAGTTTCAGCCCATATATAGCTTTCTTTAATTTGCATACTTTCTGACACTCCCCCTGAGCAACAAACCCAGGAGGTTGCTCCATATATACCTCTTCCTGTAGATCACCATGGAGAAAAGCATTTTTTACATCAAGCCGAAACAGGGGCCAATCAAAGGTAGTAGTAAGAGAAATAATGATCCGCACAGAATTCAGGCGACCAACAGGAGAAAAGGCTTCAAAGAAGTCAACACCATAGGTTTGGGTGTAGCCCCTTGCGACCAATCGGGCTTTCAACCGTTCAACTGATCCATCCGGATTGTGTTTGATAGTGAAAACCCATCTACAACCCACTACTTTCTTTCCTGCGGGAAGATCAACAAGATCCCAAGTGCCATTATTTAAGAGAGCTGACATCTCAAGTTGCATAGCCTGTTTCCAGCCACTGTTCTTCATAGCATCATAATGATTTCTTGGTATAGTCACAGAATCAATCCCAATAGCGAATGCACAGGCCTGCTTAGATAGATGAGACAGACAACATACATTTGTAATAGGATATTTAATAGTACAGGACCAAGTACCTTTCCGAACAACAATAGGAAGATCGAGGTCTGATGTCTCTGTAGGAGTCTCTTGAGTAGAAGGCGATGATGAGGGCTCAGAGACTGGTGTCGCTACTTCTTCTGGATCTTGCCTGCCTCGCCTGTGGTGAACATGTGTGTAATGCTCAATGGTAGGTCTATCTCCTGCTTGTTCATCGGAAATAGAAGTAAAATCCGGAATGATAGGTGACACTCCCTCACTCTGCACCGATGGTGCAATTCTCTCATTCTGTATTTTTGGTGTCTCTCCCTCTCTCAACTGCCCCCCCTTGCTCATAGCATTGGAGAAATATGGAGTGGTGTCATGGAAGGTGACGTCCCTAGACACAAACATGCGGCGAAGACTAGGACAGTAACACTTGTATCCTTTGCTAGTATTAGAGTAACCCAGGAACAATGTTTTAATGGACCTAGGAGACAACTTGTCGGCCTTAGGGTCGAAGTTATGGACAAAGGAAGTGCAACCAAACACTCTAAGAGGAACAGGAAAGGGGGAGTCCATGGGACGCAACACAGAAAACAGAGTCTGTCCTTGAAGAACAGAAGAAGGTTGTCTATTAATCAAGAAACAAGCAGTTAAAAGAGCTTCAGACCAAAACTTCTTGGGCACATTGGATTGAAACATAATGGATCGAGCAATATCAAGAAGATGGCGATTCTTCCTCTCTGCCACCCCATTTTGCTGAGGGGTGTGAGGGCAAGATGTGCGATGAATCATACCAACCGAGTTGCAAAAATCAGACATAGCCTTTTGAACATACTCTAAAGCATTATCAGACTGGAGAATTTTTATATTGCAATCGAACTGAACTTTAATTTCAGTATGAAAATGTTTCACAATAGACAACACAGACTCTCTACTTTTTAAGAAGGTAGATCCATGTCATGCGTGAGAAATCATCGACAAAGGAGATAAAATAACGAAAACCATTATAACTCTGGTCTTTTACAGGACCCCACACATCACTATGCACTAACTCAAAGGGACACGAAGCCCGCTTATTGACTCGACTGGGATAGGATAACCTATGATGCTTGCCCAGTTGATATGACTGACACTCTAAAGAAGATAATTGGGACAACTCTGGTTCCAACTTCCGCAGGTTCTCCAAAGAAGGATGTCCATATCTGCAATGCCATAGTAAGGGGGAACCACTCAACAGGATGGATGGAGCAGGAGAAGGAATTTGGCGAGGCAGACTGTCACCGTTGAAAAGGTAGAGATCACCTTTCCTAGGCCCCCCACCAATCGTCTTCATACTCTTGAGATCCTGTAATATGAAACAAGAAGGTCCAAATATTACCCAACATTTTAGAGTGTCAATCAATTTGGCAGCAGAAAGAAGATTAAAAAGAAATTCAGGCACAAAGTGAACATATTTAAGATCAATCTTGTGTGTTAGGGAGACAGATCCACTAGCTAACACTCTCTTCACTAAACCATCTTCCAGTGTAACAGATTGGTGAGGAATAGATGAGTCAATAGTGTGGAGCAATCTCCTCATACCAGTCATATGCTGTGAGGCGCCAGAGTCAACCACCCAAGATGAGGATGAGCCAGATGCTATGAGAGATGTAGCCTGATTACCAGCAGTAGATACCAGATTTGCCAATGAAGATGATGATGATGACCCCATACTCATGTGCTGTGTCGCCTGAATGAACCGATCATATTCCTTTTGGGTAAGAGTGATGCCAGTGCCATAGGTAGTACCTACAGTTGTAGAGGATGAGGATCCTATGGTGGTGGCACAATGTGCTGCTCCCACAGGTGGTGCAGCAGGTCTCCTATGTTTCTTCCAACACTTCTCCACTGTATGTCCCGGTTTGTCACAAAAGGTACACTTAGGACGTGTCCCACGCCCTCTGTCCATACCGGGTCGTCCTCCTCGTACCGCAACAACAACAGAAGCATGAGATTCTCCAGAAGATATATCAGAAACAAAGGAAGCAGACTCAAATAAAGATTGCTGGATCCTTGAATAAGCCTCCACAAGACTAGGTAGCTTATCAGTAGCCAGAATAACGCTCCGAGCGGAGCTACAAGCCGAGTTGAGCCCAAATAAGAATTTGGCTGTAACAAGATCATCTCTATCCTTTATCTGTTCAGCAACAACCACATGATGGTAATAACTTAGCTCTTGAGCAAGAGCCTGAACCGCCCCAAAATACTCCTCAAGAGATCGGTCACCCTGTTTCTCAGCAAACAGACGATCATAGATCATAAACTGACGGAGAGCATTCTTCTCTTGAGAATAATGTTGCTTCACTGTGTCCCATATTTCCTTGGCCGTAGAGTAGAACACGAACCTTGCGGCGATTGCTGGTTCCATACTATTCCACAGCCAAGTCTTCACAAGACTGTCATGATGCTTCCATTCAGCATACCCTTCGTCAGTAGATGCCTTGGGACCCGAGTCAACATGCCTTGCTCTGTCACGATCCTCCAAGACGGTGTGGATGACATTCATCCATAGAAGATAATTTTTCCCGTTGAGCTTAATGGAGGCGATAGGTGACACTTCGTTGTAGATCGTAGGTGTCTTGATATCCTCCATTATAGAACGGAATATGTGACAGATTGATACACGTCAAACAGATTGTGGTGACGGAGAGATACACGTCACACAGAAGAAAAACAAGGATAAATGCATTACTGACGCATTCACAGCCTCCAAATGATCTTCCTAATCACACATGGAGGAGGTGTGACTAGGATGATGGCTGAGACGAAACTAGTCCTCCGATTGTGTTTTTAGATGATCGTTGGATCACCCGGAGATCCCCAAACGCTTTGTGATGGAGGCTACGGTAGAGTTGGATATCTACCGCAGACCCAGAGTAGCCGACGGTGGTTCTACACAGCCGGTGGATTACGCCAAGTCGACGGGTGGGAAGCAGCCGACCGCCGGAGAGGGAGAGATCCGCCGGTGAGAGGAAGGAGAAGCCCTAGATCGATCTCCGCTCTGATACCATGTGAGAAGAAATGAAGAGGAGAAGACGACAAGAACACCGATCAAATGTCGGCTGCAAGACGCAACAAACGTGAGAAGGGCTTGAGCCTACTCACTTGTATTTATATATTAGGGTAAGTACATGAGGTACAAAGAGAGAAAAGAAATAAAAAATAAATATTATGAAGAAAACAGAACCGCCGCTGCGCCGGTGTCGATACCATCGACAGAACATCATCTCGACCCTGAGCCGGTGTCGATACCATCGACATGAGTGTCGATAGTATCGACCGGGATGCCGATTGCTTAAACTTATCCCTGAACCGATCTCGATACTATCGACGGAGTGTCGATAGTATCGATCAGGATGCAAATTGCTTCACACAATGCAAATATATTGGTTCACCTTTAAAATCGAAATGAAACATGCAATATTAAAGAATATAATGCTTGGCAGGAAGTAATATGAATCACAAGTAACAAAACAACAATTCTAAAACGTCAAATGTTCAAAATCCGAGCATCTTTTATTTATGAATTCCATTATACTCGAGAAGACATTGCCACTAGGGCCAATGCCGTAATGAACATTCCACAAGATGGATCCATGTAAGGAAAATACCACGGTACCCTCCAAAAGTGTGTCCTCACCCTAACTGTGAATAAATAATTAGGGTGCTGCAATGCAACGTGTGAGGGGAGCAATATGCTACCTCTCCTTTTATAATAACTCAACTGAGAAATTTACATAAGAGTCCAGTAGTAAAGATAAATGACATAATGAAATATTAAGAATATAGAACAACTAATATTAACACTCTCCCTCAAGATGGAGTGTACACATCATGTATGCCCAGCTTGCAACTAAGACTCTAAAACATTGCTGGACCCAGTGGCTTTGTAAGAGCATCAACAAGTTGGTCTTCATATCTGACTTGAGGAGTCACCACTTTCCCATTCTTGATTTGATCTTTGATAAATTGAAAATCAACTTCTATATGTTTAGTGCGTTCATAGAAAACTGGATTTTTGGCAATATAGATAGCTGCTTGATTATCGCATCTGAGCTCTACATGAGATATCACATGGATTTGCAATTCAAAAAGCATGGATTGGACCCACTTTAACTCATAACAAGCATGGGCCATTGCTCTGTACTCAGCTTCCGTGCTAGAACGAGCCACAACATTTTGCTTCTTTCTCTTCCAGGTGATAAGATGATTTTCCAGGAAAATACAATACCCAGATGTAGACCTCCTGTCATTCAATTACCAGCCCAATCTGCATCTGCATATCCAGTAAGAAGCAGAGTAGATGGACTGATGGAGGAGTTTTAGGTCTAGTATGTGAACCCTTTTCCAGGAGCTCCTTTTAGATACCTCAGAATGCGACATACTGCTCTCCAATGTGAGTGCTTTGGTGAGCTCATATACTGACTCACCACTCCTACTGCAAATGAAATGTCAGTACGAGTAACTGTTAAATATACCAGCTTACTGACGATCTTCCTGTAATACCTTGGATATGAATAATCAATATCATCATCATTTTCTTTACATGATAGTCCATAGGAGCAGACACATGCGTGGATGCTCTCATCCCTGTTTCATAAAGTAGATCCAATACATATTTTCTTTGAGACAAATTTGAACCTATATGAGAGCGAAGTACTTCAATGCCTAGAAAATATCTCAATTTCCCCAGATCTTTCGTATGAAAGTGCTTCTGCAATCCATTGTTCACCTTGGATTTGCCTACAAAGTCACTACCAGGTGATAACAATATCATCAACATATACAACAAGAATAATAGATCCAACAGAGGAACTAGAATAGAATAAGGAATGTTCATCACAGAACGTGAGAAGCCCATTTGTAACATAACATTACTGAACTTGTCAAACCAAGCTCGAGGAGACTGTTTCAGCCCATAAATGGCTTTCTTCAACCTACACACCTTCTGACACTCCCCCTGAGCAACAAATCCAGGAGGTTGCTCCATGTATACTTCTTCCTGTAGATCATCATGTAGGAAGGCATTTTTGACATCGAGCTGAAAAAGTGGCCAGTCAAAGGTGGTAGCCAGAGAGATAATTATCCTCAGAATTAAGACGAGCCACAGGTGAGAAGGTTTCAAAGAAATCAACACCAAATGTCTGAGTATATCCTTTTGCCACCAATCTAGCTTTCAATCTCTCTATAGAACCATATGTATTATGTTTGACCGTGAATACCCATATGCACCCCACAACATTCTTATCTGCAGGCAAATCAGTAAGCTCCAATGTTTCATTCTGAATAAGTGCAGACATTTCAGAATTCATAGCATTTAGCCAACCAACATCCTTCATAGCATCAACATGGCTCTTTGGAATTTTCACAGAATCAATTCCAAGAGCAGAAGAACGAGCCTGCTTAGATAAATTGGACAAACAACAAACATTCACAATAGGATGTCGAATAGTACAAGTGCGAATACCTTTGCGAACAAGGGAAATATTGAGATCATATGGATCTTCAGGATTCTCTTGAGCAAGGAAGATGGGGGAGGCTCATCGTTTGGAGTCAATACCTCATTATGATCTGGTCTGCTTTGTCTGTGATACATCGAAGAATATTGCTGAATTAAAGGATCATCACTAGATGACTCTTTCTCAGAAATGGTAGGTGACACTCTCTCACTATATTGTGGTAGAAACACTCCCTCATGGATTGGTGGTGACACTTCCTCACGTTCACACGATTGCTCCCCCTTACTGGGAACACTAGAGGAATATGGTATGGACTCATGGAAAGTGACATCCCTAGACACAAATATGTGAGGAAAACTGGGACAATAATACTTGTAACCCTTACTGGTGTTGCAGTATCCAAGAAAGAGAGTCTTAATAGACCTGGGAGACAATTTGTCAGCTTTAGGATCAAAATTGTGAACAAAGGAGGTACACCCAAACACCCTAAGAGGAACAAGAAAAGGCTGCTCATTAGGACGCAAAACCGAAGGAGTACTTCCTTGAAGAACAAATTAAGGTTGTCTATTAATAAGAAAACAAACAGTCACTAAAGCATTCGACTAAAATCTCTTAGGAACATTGGATTAGAACTTGTCACCCTGGTAATATCAAGTAGATGGCGATTCTTCCTCTCAGCTACCCCATTCTGTTGGGGAGTATGAGGACAGGACGTACGATGTACCATTCCAATTGAACTACAAAAATCAGCCATAGCATTTTGAACATATTCCAAAACATTACCAGACTAGAGAATTTAATATTGTAATCAAACTGAACCTTTATTTCTTGATGAAAATGTTTGACAATGGACAGAACAGACTCTCGACTCTTCAACAAATAGATCCATGTCATGAGAAAAATCATCAACGAAAGAAATAAAATATTGGAATCCATTATAATTGCTTTCTTTTACAGGACCCCAAACATCACTGTGAACTAAATCAAACGGATGAAGGGCCTGCTTATTGGCACGACTCGGGTAAGACATCCTATGATGTTTCCCAAATTGACAGGACTGACACTCTAAAGAGGACACCTGTGATAAATTTGGTTCTAACTTTCGCAAACTCTCCAGAGAAGGATGACCAAATCTGTAGTGCCACAGTAAGGGAGAGCCGCTCAACTGGATAGCAGGAGTCAGAGTAGACTTGATGAGGCAGACTTGCACCATAAATCAGATAAGATAGAGATCACGTTTCCTAGGCCTCCCACCAATTGTCCTCATACTCTTGAGATCTTGTAACACAAAACAAGGACCAAACGTCGCTGTACAATTCACAATATCAATTAATTTTGCAACAAAGAGAAGATTGAATGGAAATTTAGGCACATAATACAAATCTATGGTCAATTTTAGGGGTAAGAGAAGCTTATCCAATGGCTAATACTTTCCGCACAGATACTAAAGTCACCGAATGATGTGGAATATATGAGTCAATGGAGTGAAGCAATTTCCTCGTACCACTCATGTGCTGAGAAGCTCCATAATCAACCACCCAGGAAGGAGAAGTACTAGAAGCAAGGAAGAAAATGTCCGATTTCGACGCCGTTTCGGTAGCCACAGAAATAGAAATTTCGACAAATTTCAACGGAAATTTCGACAGATGCATTGCTGGCGTTTCGATGACCAAATGGTCAAATTATTTAGCGAAATTTTACCAGAACAATCTACTAGTGTAGATCTACTCAAATATGCAATAATATTTCATATTGGATATGTGAGGGGGTGGGGCTCCTCATGTGTGAGAGAAGGAAGCTGAACAATTTCGATGGCCATTTCGATGGAGATTTTGAGGTCAATTAAATGGCGAAATGAATGAATAGTCATCATAGTTTGCAAGCACAATATATAGGCTAAAGACACAAATTTATGGAAACATAGCATGATCTAGGATGGTAGGACCTCTCAGTAGGATGACAAGATGTAGTACATAAACAATGTCGTGGTGGTATGTGAGTACTGAGGTTTATGCATCTAGTTGAACCATGATGGTTGTCATCCTCCTTGTTAATTATACCTACATATTGGCTCATGTTTTTTTTTTAATACAAGCATAGATATGTCTCACTGTTAATCTCCATATGCTTACAAGTGATAAAATACATATTAATGGATTAACTCAAGCTTTGTTCATCGTCGTGTGCTTTTGTAGCGAGAGCCTATAGGAGGCAACCATGTAGTTAGAGATGTGATTGATAATGGCATACATACAAAATATCTCGATAGTCATGCTAATTTTGCGCACTATAACATAAATCATGTGACCTCAAAAATGAAAGTTAGTGGGTCATCATAGTCATAGATATCACTCCCACACACATTTTTAAATATTTCCTTTATAGATCTTTATAGAAGTGAGAGAAATAGGAGAGAGAGGTAGAATTAGGTTAGGAAGAAAAGAAACATAACTTAGATTGCCCCTAACAGGCCCAAGGAATCTCATAGTAAAATCTGCAGACATCGTACCCCATTTCTCGAAATAATAGATGTATTTTTCAAAATTTCGTCGAAATGCGGACCAAATGGGCCTTTTTTCATCAAAATTTACCTAATTTCGTCGAAATTCGAAATAATTGTCAAAATTTATTTATTTTTGGCGAAATTCCCTACGTACAGACATGTAAGGCCATTTCTATGTCCGATCGTTGGCGGCATCGAAATAATTAGCGAAATTTCGCCAATTTCGACGAAATTTTGAACATTGACTGGAAGCCAGTAAAGAAGAAGCTGGATTACCGGTAGATGAAGCCAAGTCAGTTGAGGAAGATACTCCCATGTTTAAATGCTGAGTGGCTAGAATAAATCTATGATATTCTTCCTTGGTGAGAGTGATTCCAGGGGTTCCAGATTTAGATGCAGTCGTAGTAGTAGCAAAAGGTTCAGATGACTCATTGCCTCTAGAAAAGTGGACTGTCGTAGCAGGTGGCACAGCTGGTCTTCCTTGTTTCTTCTAACACTTCTCAACCGTATGTCCTGGACAACCATAAAAGGTGCATTTGGGCTTTGTGGACCCTCCCCTTCCGACACCTGTATGTCCTCCTCTAACTGCAACAACATTGAATGCTTGAGACTCACCAAAGGAAGGAGCCATAGTGGTTTGTACATGTTTAAAGTTGGATTGCATAATCTTGGAGTAGGCTTCCTCCTAGCTAGGAAGTTTATTAACAACCAATATAACACTCCGTCCAGAATTAAAAGAAGAGCTCAGCCCAAATAAGAATTTGGCACTAATCAGATCATCTCTATCTTTGATCTGCTCTTGAATAGTAACAAAATGATAAAAACTCAGTTCTTGGGCATTAGACTGAATCGTCCCAAAATATTCCTCCAATGATCTGTCTCCTTGTCGCTCTGCAAAGAGATGATCATATATCATGAATTGACGCATGCCATTCTTCTCTTGAGAGTAGTGCTTCTTAACAACATTGCAGATCTCCTCCGCCGTGGAGTAGAACATGAATTTAGAAGCAATCCATGCTCCATTCTATTCCACAACCATGTTTTTACCAGGCTGTTGTTACGCTTCCACTCTGCATATCCCCTGTCAGTGGCGAATGGAGGATCAAAATCCACATGCTTTGCCTTATCTCTAGATGCTAGTACTTCATGGACGACATTCATCCATAACAGAAAATTCTTCCCATTCAGCTTGATAGAAGGAACATGTGACACCTCGTTGTAGACAAGAGAAGCTTTATTGTCCTCCGTTATTCAACTGTGATAAGGAGATGGAGACGGAGAGATACACGTCATGTAGGCAAAAGATGTGACAGAAAGATACACATCACGTTGAGAAAGATGTGACGGAAAGATACGCGTCATGATGAGAAAGGGAGTGACCGAGAGATACATGTCACCTAGATAAAGATAAGATGATAGGTTTCTGACGCATCATTAGCCTGCAAGCGAATATTTCCTAATCACACATGGAGGAGATGTGATTAGGAAATCTTTACGTAGACGCAGACTGCTCGACCTGGACTTTTACAAATTCATTGAATAGATCTGAAGCTGCCCGCTCCTTCCGGCAGAAGATCGGCCTTAGACAACCTCCTCCTGCTGAAGGAGGGCTGCCGGCCAGCTGCCCGACGGTGACGCCCCCGCCCGGCGATGGCCTGTTGCCCGGCGGCGGGCTGCCGGCGATAGCTGGCTGTTGGTGGCGTTGCTGCTGGCGGCGGCCTGTCCTGGGAAGGGTTAGGGCCGACTACTTCCTTTTGATCGGGAGGTTCTGATACCATGTGAATAAATAATTAGGGTGTTGCAATGCAGCGTGTGAGAGGAGCAATATGCTACCTCTCCTTTTATAATAACTCAATTGAGAAATTTACATAAGAGTCAAGCAATAAAGATAAATGACATAATGAAATATTAAGAATATAAAACAACTAATATTAATACTAACAATATGGATAGGTGCACCGACGCTTGTGCTCTTACCTAAAGGCAGGTGCAATGAGGTAAGCCAAGGCTTGTGTCCTTACCCCAAGATACAAGAAGGTAGAACAAGGTAAACTAAGTTCATACAATGGAGATTTGATTTATGTTTCAAATTTGATAAAACTAAATATACACAAAAACAGAACCTTATTCATAGGGAACAATAGCTCAAACAAGTAGAGTAGGTCAAGCATATGACTCGTACTTATAATACACAACCTAACAATATCATAATCAAGGTCAATATGACGATAAAGCGTACCTTCACAAGAGTTTAGACTAAGATCTTGAGTAAGTCAAGTCAAGACTAATAAATCCTGGCATGTAAATAAGGGCACATGCATCAAAATATGGATTTCATGTAGAAAACAAGAGTAGGGAAAATTCTCGTATGTGTGTTCTGTTAGATGGGTAAACCCCTTTTCTATATATAGAAGTGGAAGCGTATAGACTTTGACAAACTCTAACGGGCCAAGACACACTTGGGCCCATATTACAAATAGACCCAGTAGACTTACTGCTATACTCCAACAAATATCTTTTATGTTTGGAGAAAATCTGTTGTTGCATCTCGTGACTAATAGTGAATGTAGCACATGATTGAGTTTGTTTGCACATATTTGATCCTCTAATTTCCGTCGAGACCGATCTTGTTTTAATATAATTTCAGGCTGCTTACTGCACTGAAATAGCTTCTTTGGCTTATTTTTTCTAATGTTCTCTGAGACTGATTTTTCTGTTTTATGTTGTGTCAGACTGATCTAGTCGGTGAAACAGAAGTAGACTCTCTAGTTCGAAGAATCAGGGTACACTTGCATGTTTCTACTACACATTTTAGTTTATTAGTATCCGACGTTTTGATATATACAATTGACTTACATTTATTTTTCTCTAGAATATCAATCACATGGCTTCTCTAAAGAAAACAACATTTGGAAATGTCAATTTGGATTATGTCCTTGGGATCGGAGGCTTTGATTTGGAAAGGTTATCTTACAAGCATTTCAATGCCCTATTTTGGATTGCTTATTTCCAATGCCTTTGGTTTTGAATTACCTGTCTTAAGAATGTCTTAATATATTTCATGATAAGTGTTCTTGTCGATAGCCTGGAAGACACGAAGTGATAAAACAGTGTCTATGTGCTCATTCATACACTTTAACTGGCATGTTGATTGCCAGCTTGTTAGGTGTTTTCCTTCTTCTTTTTGAATGCATTATTATATTACTGAAATGGAGATTTGTGACATGCTATATGGCACATGCAAGATGCAACTGCATTACAGAAAGGAAGAGGTAGAACTGATGGCGAGGAGAAAAGAGAAAGGTGCATCACCTATAGGCAATGAAGATTGGAATTGCAGCCATTTGCTGGAACCTGCAAACATAAGTCATTGGCATAAAGATATTCAGGAAAATTACATAGTTGTTCAGAAATATTAGCAAGCTAGGCATGAAAGATCTACATATCTCTGAAGCTTGCAACTGCAAACTGAAACAAGAAAGGCGAGAGAATAACATTCTAACTAAATGGCCACAAGGCAAAAAGACCCTTTCTTGTGTACGTGAAGGTGGTGAAAGTGATCAATTAACCATGGGTACCAAGACCAACATATCATTGTTATAATCTAAAGTTTATTGTCTTGCTCTTGATGTGATAGCTGGTTTCTTGTACTAGGCCAGGTCTTTTCCCAAGTTATTACTCTTGAGTCTTGATAGGGTGGTCAGGACCGAACCAAACCGGCTGGTTCAATTGTTTGAACTAGAAACTTGTGGCTGCAGCTGTCCATATTGCCCCCCAGACCCCGAAATCGCATTAAAACAGTCATAAATCCGTCGAACCTGTGTTCAACCGTTAAACCGGTAAATCAGTCCGGTTTTCACTGAACCCACCGTCCTGCCATTTAGCCCCTAAAAATCATACATGGATAGCACGTACAGCCAGAATGAAGGGATGCATGGCAAAAAATACTCCTACTGCACAGCAGGTGCCTGTAACGGTACAACCTCCAACCACCTTTACTATTTCCGTTCTCTTCAACTGCCAATGCTGCTGCACAGTTCAGTAGCAGACACTAGTGCTTCTTCTGCTCCACCGTTTCATCTACTGCTGCGTCTTTCTGCTATCGGGATTATTCCATGTGTGCACAATCCCCCTCAATCTTCTTCCTCTACTCCGTCCTCCATACTTCCTTCCCCTCTTGCATATCTTCTTCTTATTCCCTCTTCCAGTCACGTTCAACACATACTCAACAACTGTCACTCATTGCTGCGTTTCCTGTGCATTGCTGCTGTTGTGTTTCCCTTGTGCTGCTCCTGTTGTTGTTTCTTGCTGTCTGTGGTGCCAAATATTGCCATAACCATTTCTTGTTGTGTATTGCATGCTGCTGCTCCTGCAATTTCTCTAGTGAGTGGTGCCTATCTTCTAAATGAAGGTTCTACTTGTGTTTTGTCATAATATACCATACTCCTACCAAGTATATAATTGTTCTTCGATTTTTTCATAACTATGTTTGGTTGAGGCACAATCTTATCTCTCATCCTTTATGTGGGATTGTATGCTAAACTAGAATTGTTTTGGTGGCTCCTACTGTCTTATCTCTCATCCTTTTGTAGAACTCCTCTCTGATTACCATATAGCCATATACCATGGAGCAATGTTAATAACTGAGTAATAAAATCAAGTCTTTATTTCTCTACATGGTATTATAGCCTTCTCGCCAAGCCCTTGTCTTTTATCCAATTTTATTTTTTCCTCCCCACTTTGTTGCTGGACTACTTCTATACCAACCTTCTGTAGTGGCCAACCCAATATGGTTGTCGCTGCTCCTAGCCTTTGGGGATGGGTGATCCACGAGCCTCCCCTCTTCTTCCACACCCTAGGGTGCCCTATCACTTCCCTCCCTCTCGCCTACTCTCTCCTTCGCCCTCTATGTCTGTTAGGTGGCTTTCTTTCCCACTTCTACCCTTGGGTGTGAGGGTGACTTCCCCGAGGTTTGGGGCCATCCATGTTGCTCCATCCCTAGAAGGGTGAGGACTAGGTATGCCAATGGGTAAGGGGGGTATACCCTTTTACCCTTTATCCATACCCTATAGGGTAAGTGTAAGATTTGAGATTTTTGTTACTCATTACCCGTTTACCCATTAGCCTTTTACCCGTGCTGTTAATAGGGGAGGGTAAGGAATAAACATTATCCATACCCCTTTACATGTTACCCACTTATATTTAGAAAAAAAAAACTTTCAAAAATATATATTGCAGGGTTAGTTAGATAAATAACCTAACTCTAAAACTTATACACTGGTTTTCTTTTCCCCAATAGTCGCCACCCCACCTGCATTCCTCAACCTAGTGGGAGGGCAAGAGCGACACCCATCCCGACTTTAGCCTCCCGACATCATTCTACCCAAAGCCTCCGAACGCCACTTAGACTCTAGACTCTAGCATCCTGACACCCTCCAACTGTCATCATCCAGGCATTAGCCGTCCATCCACTAGCCGCTAACCTCGAGCCCGCTCCATTGCCAGCCTCTACGCCCTACTCGGCCCCAGTCTCTAGGCGCTGCTCTAGTGTGCAAACTGCTATGGAAGTCATAACTGCATGCATGCATTGGACCACCGCGGTGACTGCCAAGCGGAGACACTGATCCATCTAGGATCAAGCCTACAACTCCTCCACACTCAAGTCAGTATGTTTGCCGTCTCCCTCCACTCCGACAGTCAAGTTCCTCCTAGTTGTGGTTGGTGCACCATCACTAAAAGGACATAACGTGGTTGCTGCACACCATTGTCAACAACCAACCAACGTTCTGGAGGAAGAAGTCGACTATACTACTATACCTACACAACAACCACATCGTGGGAGAAAAAGCTAGCTGCTGCCAACCATATTCTTAATGTGCACAACAAGTTGAATCTCTTCACTGAGGCTTACAAGTTGTTTGCGGAAATGCTGTGCTGGAACCTGGTGTGTTTTTAGGAAATATTTTATGTAGAATCTATGTGGAGAAGCCTCCATCCACTAGCCGCTAACCTCGAGTGTCGGCTCCATCGTCAGCCTCTACGCCCTGCTCCGTTACCAACCTCTAGGCACTGCTCTAGTGTGCAAACTGCTATGCGAGTCATAACTCCATGCATGCATTGCACCACCACAGTGACTGCCAAGCGGAGACACTCATCCGTCTAGGATCAAGCCTACAACTTCTCCACACTCCAGTCAGTATGTTTGCTGTCTCCCTTCACTCTGACGGTCAAGTTCCTCCTAGTTGTGGTTGGTGCACTGTCACTGAATGCACGAAAGGTGGTTGCTGCAGCCTGCACACGATGGTCAACAACGAATTAACGTTCTGGAGGAAGAAGCCAACTATACTACTATACCTACGCAACAACCACATCATGGGAGAAAAAGCCAGCTGTTGCCAATCATATTCTTACTGTGCTCAACAAGTTGAATTGTGGTCCTTTATATGTGCAAATGTTTCAACAAACTTTAGAAAGTAGGTGACTCCCTCATTAAATGCCATAAAATTTATAATTTGCCGCTTTGTGCCACTCGTCCAACCATCACACATCAGAGTAACACCGAAGATAGGCCAAGTCTTTTTTCTTTGCTCATTTATTACTTGTCTATTTCTTTCTTCTCCAACATGTAAGTACTTGTTCATCAACTCATGTGGAGTTGGGGCCTCAGTGCCCTTTCCATGCTGTGCACATACATCAATCATGTGTTGCATATATGGGCCAAATGCCACATTGGTAGCAATACCACATGTAAAAATAAATTTTCCAATAGCTTGACCTACAATCTCTTTGGCATTTTTCCTAATGCGTTGAAAATAATAATATTGAATGGAATGCAATGGGATGGGATACAAGACTGGACGCCCTTTCCTTTATATAGGAGAGGGGAGACGCCCTAAGACTTAGGACGCAAGTAATCTAAACAGGCTGAGATACAAAAGCCCACTAACTAATTAACCTATTAACTAAATAGGCTAATATATACTCTTTAACAACTACTTATTGTTTTTTCATTTTGCTTTGCATCCTTCCTACGGAAAGTAGGCTCAGAAGATGTGAATTTCATGCTATGGGATCTGAAATTCTCCATTGTAGGGCTAAAAAATTGAGGTACACGAGATCCACCCCTTGCTTCACAAGTAGAACCAAACCCTTTCCAGGTTTCCATGAATTGTCTAATGTCATTTCTCTTATGCCTTTCCATCACAGATTCTTTCATGATCGCTCTCCATGCTTTTCTTTATGTTGGTGTATCAATATCACTAGGGTAGACAATGTCATCATCATCATCGTCACTGTCATCTATACGGATGACACTAAGACCAAACAATACTTCTTTGAATATATTATCTCTAACTGTGTCATCAACTTTCTTCATATTCTTTTTATTTGCCAAAGCTTTAAAGTATTTCTTTACTTCATCAAGACATTTCCCACAAACTTTCACATTCTTGTCCCCTCTTGTCAGATGCTTTTTAAACCTAGAGATGCCTCCATTACCAATCACCTTGTTGCAATAGTTACATTTTGTCTTCTGCTTAGTGCCATCAACCATTTGGCAATGCTCCCATCGTGGATTACTTTTCCCCCCAATATTAACTCCACCACCACCACCACGCTCCTCCGTCCCACTCCCATCATGCCTCATCCTACCACCCTCAGATTCAGAACCAGGGAGTGAAGTAGACATCTTAAATCTCACTCTTGTTTCCTGAAATTAAAAGACATATACAAGTATTAATACTTTACAAAATACTTGTAAACATTCATCAAATATTAAAAATATTTTTAATATTTAATTTCAGACCTATATAAATGTACTAATCTTTAATTTAAATAACTAATATACTTAATATGAAGTTATGAACATAGTACATGTATGTGATATCAAGATTAGAATTTTACGTTCAAAAGATTTCACATTTACTAAACAAATTAGACCTCAAATTAAACTAATATATGTTACAATAATTATACTAACTTTTCTATTACATATTAGAATAAATCATAAGTTTTTAATATTTTTCATAAAATTTCAGCTTATTATTGAATATTTAATACATAAGTTCGTAATGCACAGTAGATTATAATCAACTTTAAGTGCATTTTCCTTTTTTGTAGTATAGGAGTGTAGATCTATAAATTTAACTTATATTATATGTGAAATCCCAAAAAAAAATGAGATTATAAAAAAACGAGTTTAGGAGGGGTAGGAGAGGGAAAATGTGGTATATCTACAAAAAATTCGTAAATATATGTTGCATCTAGTAGAGAGGGAGTAGATGTACCAATTTTTGGTGTTAAATACTAAGAATATTTAGTAGATCATAAAAATACGAATTTGGGAAGGAAACTAGAAGAAAAACATGTTAGATCTGTAGATCTACATAAATTTATGGTAGATCTAGTAGGAAAGGGGTAGATCTAGTAGAGAAAGGGTAGATCTACTATTATCAGCTAAGATTAAGTAAAAAAATATTAAAATTACCTTGCACCAAGCTCCAACCCCTTCTTTCCTCTTCCTCACAACATGTCAAAATCGCAGAATATGTCGGGCAAAGTGTCGCTGGGTCGACGCGACATATTGGATTTTTTACACTGGGCCGGGCCAGTTTCGGAGACATTTGGGCCCAGACGTCAAACCGGCCCAATATGTCGACAACACTGTAGAATAGGGATGTTTACATGCATTTGACGTCGCCCACCCTCAACATCGACACTTTCGACGACACATTGCCCAATGTCGACGACATTTAGTTCTATGGGTGGAACAACAATACCCCCTCCCCAATATAATAACGTATGAAGGGTGAAAAAACCCTTCCGGATCTCCACCATGGCATGGTAGGAATTGATTAACTCTAATAGTAGAAGAAAAACCGATGTGTTGCTTTGATTTGGTCAAGAGAAAAGCACAAGTGTGAGGACGCCGTTAGATCTTGATGGTGGCGACAACAACCTAGATGGCAGCAACATAGGTGGCATAAGAAGCAGAGATGGCGGAGGAAACATCAACACGACATGGTGGCACAAATACATGGGGCAACAACAAGTGACATCATAGCCAACTTTGATTTTGAGGAGGAGATGGCTCTCCAAGGAGACGCTTTTGAAGGATGTAGGAGATCGACATCCCTATGAGTGCCAAGCACTGCCAAGTGGCGGTGCCCACCCGCAAGGGCGCGCGCTCCTCTCTCTCACATTGGGTTAGGGTTGGATCACCATTTTGAGACCATGTCAAAACACAACATGATGGGTGTTAGTATATATATTTTATTGAGTTTATTCTTATTTTTATATTATGGGCTTTAGACCTGTCTTGTCTATTAGCCGCTTTCTTTTATCCCTTATTACTTATCTCTGCTTTATGCTTTACTCTCTTGTACTATAAAAGAGAGGCCTCTGTAATTGTTTTACTTATCTAATAAGAAGCCTTTCAGTATTCTAGATGGTATCAGAGCACCATGATCCACCCTAGCCCCATCTAACTCTAGCCGCCATTTAACGTCTCCATCCCAGCCGCCGCTCATCATCACCTTGACCTAGCCTTGCTGCCCGCCGCCCTTTCCTTCTGCTGCCACCCGTCCTCCCTGCTCCTCCTTCAGCCCTCCTCTCCCTCTTCTCCACCCTTCCCAGCCGCCGCTAACCTGACCTGAACCCTGCTGCCCGCCGCTAGCCCTTCCGCTGCCCGCCCTCCCTTTTCCGCCGCTGCTGCCCCTCCCGTCTTCCCTCCTGCCGCTGCCCCTTCTTCCCTTCCTCTCCTCCCAACAACCCTCTTCCTCCTCCCCTTATCCCCCCTCATTCACCACCATTCATACCGCCGCCTAGAATGTCTTTCTCCATCTCTCCCTCCTTTCTTCTTCGGCAGGTCTTTGATAACTTTCTAACAGAGGCACATTGATGTTCTAATTAGCCATTGTTTGTTGCCTTCCTGCGCCTCATGGTGGAATAATTCTCTCTCCATGTTGGCGTAGGTCTTTTCTTTACTTCTGCCCCCTGAACGGGTTGTTGATGATCAGATGCGTCAGATGCATCTCTTCTGCATACTGCCCAGTTGCGGGTTTTGCTGGATCTGTTGATCCCGATATTATACTGCGCTGGTACTACGCTACTGCGTCATCTGTGATTGCTGTACTGACTTCTGCTGCCCCAACGTGGGTTTCTGAGATCTGATGTCCCATATCTCTTGTTACTAGCTTTGCCCATCTGTTGGGTTTTGACTGCTGTCTTTTTCTGCTGACTGCTACGTGTCTGCTGTTCCTGCCTTCTGTTCTTGTCTGCTGCTCGTGACTGCTGCTTCTTCATGCTTTGACCTCTTGCGTACTACGTTACTCATGGCATCCACTTATCCGCTCCGAAATATGTGCACCACTAGTGTCAAGTTGGATGGTTCCAACTATCACACCTGGACGGCTTCTTTTGAGCTTTTTGTCAAGGCTCAAGGACGCTACTCTCATCTTTCTACTAAAGGCCTGAATGCTCCTACCGCAATTGCTGATGACAAGACAAAGCATACGTATGATCTGTGGACCAAAGAAGATTCTGGTGTCATAACTTGGATGGTCAACAATGCTGAACCTAAAATCAGCCAATCTCTCCTACGACTGCGGACGACTAAGGACATGTGGGATCAACTTTCCCACGTATATTCTCATAAGAAAAACCAAAAGAAAGTGTTTGATATCTTCAAACACTTGGCCAAGGAGTACACTAATACTGATGCTATAGATGACTATTATAATCAGTGCTGCACACTGTGGGATAAATTCAAGATCTACCATCCGCTCTCGGCTAATATTAAGGAAGCCCAATGACAGCGCAACGAGCTTCAACTTGTTCGGTTTCTGGCCGGGCGACCACTCTCCTTTGCGGGTGTTGTTGATCGAATTCTATCCAGTGATCCTCTTCCTATATTGCGAGACGTTCTAAGACGCGTACAACGCTTACCTTCTGTCTCTCAAGCGTCTCCTGACTCTTTTGATAATGCAACCCTTGCTGTTCAATCTGACGATTCTTTCCGTGGATGTGGCCGCGGTTGAGGACGTGGTCGAGAGCACTCTACTACCGGCCCTGGTCGTGGTTCATACTCATATGGTTTTGACCGTGTACTGAATAACACTACTGCAACTGCTGCAAGCGCACCAATCTACTGAAGACCATTACAGGATCAAGCATGACAAACTTGCTTGGGCAAATCAAGTTACTTCAAAACAGCCTGACACTGCTTCTTCTTTGTCTACTCCACCTTCTGTCGGCTAGATCCGATCCGAGTTTGAGAAATTGCTCCTAGCACGGCTGGCTTCCTCTGATAAGACTTCTATTGATGGCAGCTCTTCTCTACTAGCACAGTCTGGTAAAAATACATGGGTGATCGACTCTGGTGCAACCACCCATATTATTGGCAATTCTACCTTATTTCTAACCTGCATAAAACTTCTGCTATTCCGCCTGTTACGGTTGCCGATGGCTCTCAAGCACCCGTTTCAGGAATAGAGAATATGTGCACTCCTGGCCGTCTATTATGACGTTGTGCATTATATGTTCCTAAATTCCCTATCAATCTGTTATCTGTAAGTAGAACTGTTAAGAGCCTACGATGCTCCATAACTTTTGACCCAGATGGTGTTCTCTTTCAGGATCTGCGCATGAGGATGAAGATTGGTTCATGCCATGAGGGATCAGACGACTTATACTACCTGGACACGCCAAATACTACTGCATTTCTGACTACTTCTGTGATCGACATCCATTGGCATATTATCATTTGGGGCACCCTTCACTGGCTAAGTTGAAGCACTTAATACCAGACATCTCTGATTCTGTTTTTCACTGTGAAACATGCCAGTTGGGTCAACATACTAGCTCTACTTTTACCAGGAAAAATTGTATTGGCTCATAACAACCGTTTGATATAGTGCATGCTGACATTTGGGGCCCGTGTTCTATTTCTAACATTTCTAGCTTTCAGTATTCTATGAGTTTCATTGAGGATTTTTCTAGAACCACCTGGTTATTTTTGTTAAAAGACAGATCTCATATACTTGATACTATCAAATCTTTTTTTTGCTGAGATACGTACCCAGTTTGATAAAACTATGAAAATCTTTCGTACTTATTATGCCCTTGAGTTCATGCAAACCTTGGTAAGTCTTTTTTGTCGAAAAAATGGGTACCATTCACCAAACTTCTTGTGCATAGACACCTCAACAGAATGGGGTTGCTGAATGAAAGAATCATCATCTTCTTGAGGTTGCCCGCACTCTCCTTTTCCACTACCATGTCCCCCCAATATTTTTGGCCGAAAGCCATTTCCACTGCATGTTATCTCATTAACCGCATGCCTTCTTCTGTTCTGGGAAATCCGGTGTCCTATCAAATTCTATATCCTGATGCACCCCTTTTCACTGTGCCTCAAATTTTCGAAGTACCTGTTTTGTAAAAAATCTACGTCCAGGCTTAATCAAACTTGATCCACGTACTACCAAGTGTGTTTTCTTGGGTACTCTCGGACACAAAAAGGGTATTAGATGTTATGATCCGATTACCAAGAAGTGGATGGTATTTGCTGATGTTGTCTTTTTTGAACGTATGCCCTTCTATTCTTCTACTGGCTCTACTTTGAAATCTGATTTAATTGCGTATACTCCTTTACCTATGATTGATGATACTGCTCGACTGGATACAACTATTGCACCTGCTCCTCCACTGAAGGTTTATCAAAGAAGACCGAAGGCTCCACCTCCCTCCATTGCCCCTCCAAGTTTTTTGACTTGGATATTCCTATCAGTTTACACAAAGGAACTCAGCCTTGCACTCAACATCCAATTGAGAATTTCTGCACTATTGCTAATTTGGGAACTAATTTTGCAAACTTCACTTTTGCTTTATCTGCTATTTCTATTCCTAAAAATGCTACCTAGGCTCTTTAGCATCCAACATGGCGTCAATCAATGGAATTTTAAATGCACCCTCACTGATCGACATACTTGGGAACTAGTTGATGCACATGCTGATTGTTCACTAGTTGGCTGCCGATGGATTTTTACAGTCAAATATCAGCCTGATGGAACTATTGAGCGACTCAAAGCTCGTCTTGTAGCCAAAGACTACACTCAGACATATGGAGTAGATTACTTTGAGACCTTCTCTCATGTCACTCGCCTAAATTCGGTTCGTGTACTTATTATTGTGGCAGTAAATTCTGACTGGCCTTTATTTCAACTGGATGTGAAGAATGCTTTCCTATATGGCGATATGCATGAGGAGGTATACACGGAGCAACCTCCAGGATTTGTAAGGGGGAGTCATCCAAAGTCTGCCGTCTGTGTAAAGCAATTTATGACCTTAAGCAAAGTCCCAGGGCTTGGTTTGACAAGCTGAGCTCCATTCTTAAAAAAATGAATTTCGTTGTTCCCAGTGTGATCTAACCATGGTAATAAAAAACCCGCCTTGAGGCTCTCGAGGCTTACGCCTCTTTGCGAGGCTATCCCAAATGCGGCTCGAGGCTTACGCCTCAGTGTCTAGGATTGAGGCTTACGCCTCACAATGTCTGAGGCCCGCCTCAAAGCACTGAGGCTCTGAGGCTTTGTTGAGGCTCGCGCCTAAATTCTGAATGATGATGTCTTATGTTAACCACCAAATTGTCTACTTCCTAAGTTTATTAAAAACACTTTTTTCAAAAAAATCAAAGTTCTTGTAGTTGTTTTTTATTTTTCATTAATAAATACTTAATCATCATTTTCTGAGTAACATCTTTCAATCTTAATTGTTAAATTTCTCTTTGTTTGCTACCTTATTCACTATGTCGGTGAATTTCATATCATTGTTAACTAATTTTGGTTCCTCGTTCCTACTAATTTGAAATTCAGTTTATCTATTGCAATCTTTTATTCTAGTAGTATAAAGAATTGATATCTTGTTATTTTTTACATATTTATTTTGTTATTCTGGTGGGTCTTTAGTCTCCATTATTATTATTAAGTTTCAGAAATAATTACTATTTCATATTGTTGTGCTTGTATATACATATTTTGTTATATACACATTCATACACATAAGATGTAAAAATATATATATATGTATGTGTATATATATATGTATATATATATATATGTATATATATATATATATATATGTAAATACATGTATAAATTTATTTTTTATGACCGCCTCATACATATTTTGAGGCTTACGCCTCGCCTCACTGAGACAAAAACGCCTCGTTACGCCTCACACATTTTTCAACCTTGGATCTAACTGTATTTATTAAGAAAACTACTTCTGGTCTTGTCATACTGATTTTCCATATTGATGACATCATTTTATCTGGTAGTGACTCCGCAGGAATCTAGGCCACTAAAACCTACTTGGAAAAACACTTTGTTACCAAAGATTTAGGAAAATTGAGATATTTTCTGGGCATTGAGGTTTTTCGATCTTCCTCTGGTCTATGCTTGTCTCAGCGGAAATATGTTCTGGATCTTCTCTTTGAAACCAGAATGCTTGGGGCCAAACCTGTTGTTACTCCCTTGGACCCCAATACTAACTGGGGTGATGAACATTCTCCTCCTTACCCTGACTATCATCAATATCGATGAATGGTTGGGAAACTGATACATCTTACTGTCACTAGGGCTAATATCACTTCTGCCGTTGGACTGGTTAGAGATATCTAGATAAGCCCAAATAATGTCATTGGGAAGCTGTATGTCACATTCTGAAGTAACTGAAAAGTTCTCCTGGAAAAGGCTTGCTTTACAAGAAACATGGGTACTGCAATCTTGTTGGCTATTCTGATTCTGACTATGCTGGAAGCAATATCTGGGTACTACACCTTTGTAGGCGGCAACCTAGTCAAACAGCGAAACAAGAAGCAAACTGTTGTTGCTCGTTCCAGTGCTGAAGCTGAGTATTGAGCAATGGCTCATACTACATGTGAACACTTATGGGTACGCATACTTCTGAAAGATTTTGGTGTCTCTACTTCTAATCCTGTTCCCATGCATTGTGACAACAAAGTAACCATCTTTATTGCCAGCAATCCCACATTCCATGTATGCACAAAACACATTGAGGTTGATTACCACGTTGTGCGGGAAGCTGTCTTATCTGGTCAGATCTCTACACCTTATACACATACTTCAAATCAAGTTGCAACCATCTTCACTAAAACTCTTCCAAAGACCAGATTCACTACTCTGATGGACAAGCTGGGCATGACTGATATCTATGCTCCAGCTTGAGGGGGAGTATCAATATATATATTTTACTGACTTTATTCTTATTTTTGTGTTATGGCCTTTAGATTTGTCTTCTCTATTAACTTCTTTCTTTTGTCCCATATTGCTTATCTCTGCTTTATGCTTTACTCTCTTGTATTGTTTTTTTGGATAGTGGGAAGTTTCACCCCGGTCCAAGGTAGTAGGAGAGAGAGAACAACCAATAACGAACGTTGTTAGCCTTTAGTCCTTTCTAGTAGTGCCCCAATGGGATTTCACTGAGATTTGATCCTGCAACCTACGCTTCACAAGCAGCAGGCTTGACCAACTGAGCTAGCTGGCAAGTGCTTTTACTCTCTTGTACTATATAAAGAGAGGCCTCTGTAATTGTTTTACTCATCTGATAAGAAACCTTTCGTTATTCTAGAATGGGGAATCCATGCATTGTTGTTATTCTTAGATAATCAGGCCCCTCTCCTATACATATGAGAAGAAACAATTATAAGACACTTGAAAACCCTAATGGACAAAGACTAAGAGTTCAAACACTAAATGGGCCAAACAAACTTGTGTCTATTTACATACCAAACTAGAAAACAAAAAATCCATATACCTTAACAACACAGTCAAATCATAGACATATGGTACAATTATATTGTAGTAAATCATACAAAGTGCAACTTGTATATCATATTATACACTGTATTGGAGGTGACGACTTCCAGCTCATGGCATGTTCTTTCTAGGCTTTCTAGCATGGTTTAAAATTTCGATTTCGACGCCATTTCCGATGGCTCAGAAACAGAAATTTACAGAAATTTCGAGATTTTACGCTTATTTCGACACAAGATTTCGACGACCAAATAAAGGAATTAAGTCACGAAATTTTATCAGGATGATGTACATACATAAATACACCTATTTATGCAATAACATCATATATTGATCTTGATGAGGGGTCCTACATGTGTGAAAAGATCAAAAACTGTTTCGAACGAGATTTCGATGACTTTTTAATATAATGAAGGAATTAGTTTATAGGTCATCACGTTAATAATCGATTTCAATTGATACTTTCTAGCTTACACTATGGATCATCAAAGAGTAAAAATACTAAAAGTATTCTTAATCTAGGCCTAAAATTATTCATAAAATTGGAACAAATTACTAAAATTTGCTGATACTAATAGTCTAATGTATTGAATATATCAATTGAATACATTTAACTATATATTATTCCCAATAGTAGTTGAAATTTGATGTATGTAACAAAACATTATACACAACAATTCTAAATTGTTTTAGTTTAAAATACTAAAAGTATTCTTAATCTAGGCCTAAAATTATTCATAAAATTGGAACAAATTACTAAAATTTGCTGATACTAATAGTCTAATGTATTGAATATATCAATTGAATACATTTAACTATATATTATTCCCAATAGTAGTTGAAATTTGATGTATGTAACAAAACATTATACACAACAATTCTAAATTGTTTTAGTTTATTTTCATTTTAAAAGTCTAAATTATAGATAATTAATATTCAAAGTAGTACATAGTTGTAAATTATTGTTACAAAATTCATCTTGAATATAAGATATTTATTTATAAATTGAACATTTGTTAAGTGTTACATAATATATATGAATATAACGTTACAAAAACTTCAAAAAAAGCTCATTTGAAAACTATTTTATCCATTGTTATGACGAATAGGATATATATATATATATATATATATATATATATATATATATATGGGCTCATCTTTATTGCCCGCGCGGGTAGCTACCCGCCCACCCTTCCGATCACTTTTTTTCAAATTTTTTTTTTCGAAATTGTAGAGGACTATTTTGTCTAGCTCTCCAAAAAATTTGAGCCAAAAATAATATCATTTGCCCCTCCAAAATCAAAAATTCCGTCCTTATATATATCTGCTGTATATTTTGTACAGAGTTGCTTTTTTGGCCAGCAGAGTTACTTTTTTGACACCATAGTTACTTTTTTTACAGCAGAGTTACTTTCTTAGCTAGGAGAGTTACTTTTTTGGCTGCAGGGTAGCGAAAATCCATGCTACCCGCGCGGGCAATGAATGAACACCCTATATATATATATACATTAAGTTAGATTTGCAAAACCATTGTAGTTATATGTAATTTATAGCATAATTTCATAAATCATCAAGTATAAGTTGTAGACTATCACTTGTAACTTGCAGTTCGGTAGTAATCTTTTGATTAAACTGGGGTAAAAGTGGAAGATATAGATGTAGATGGGAAGGAGAAAGTAAACTTACCTTAGATCCGAAGAACAAAGCCTTTAAGAGCAAGAGAATGAAAAAAAACCAAAGAAATAACCCTCCAAGTACAACAGGCTTTGGACCGTTGATTTTCGAAATTGTAAACCAATTTCGGTTGTGTTTCGCGAAATGCATGCCCAAACTGGCCTTTTTTCAACGAAATTGTTGTATTTTGTCGAAATTTCACCCCCCTTTGCGAAATTTCTATCGAAATTTCGAAATTTTACTTAATTATTCTGGACCGTTGCATTTCTATGTCTGATTCCCGTCGAAACCGAAATTTCGAGATTTCAACCGAAATTTTGAACCATGTTTTCTAGCTGCTGCTGTACATCATGATAATGTTATAATATCTAGTCAATTACTAATTTACTGGTAGGGATTCTATATTAATGTTCTCACTTTGTGGTAAGTTAAATTACCATATACCTACTGTAAAGAAGCTAATTTGTTACTAGTAAATTATAATTACTATTACTGTAAAGAATTTTATTTTGTTACTGCTGAAGAGTAATCTTAATCACTGTTAGAATGTTATAAGTTATTAGTAAATTCATATTGTAATACTACAACCAAGGAATGAAGTTTCACCGGTATCGACGGTATTTCGACCGAAATACCGATACCGACGGGTACCGACACGAAAACATGCGTGCGTACCGATAGGATCACAAATACCGATAATACCGACATGTATACCGCCAATACTGCCATGTTTCGATGGTTTCAGTGCAAAATGCACTACTAACTTCACTGTACCGACCGAAACCGACGGTATACCGACGGGTATACCGTTTTTTGCGAGAATGACT